>OY101442.1:45746598-46112413 GCA_956483585.1 Gymnocheta viridis | reverse complement strand
AGTACAATTTGAATTTTGAGAATACATATTCTGTACAAGTAAAGTGGGCGGCTCAAGACTATTTTTGCAATGCAACATTGTTATAGTAATATATATATTCGTATATACGTAACAAAATTAGTTTCAAAATTTGATTCTAAGCTATGCGACGTCGCAATACTTTCAGCTAATAAAAGGATGATGGGGCTCTAAATAAAGCGTAAAAGCAAACAAGTAAGAGAGATATATTCGGCTGTACCGAATCTTATATACCCTTCAACATAGTATGGAGTGACGAAAGAAGTCACAATCACGAAAACTCACGCCCACGAAATACAAAAAAAAATTAAAAAAAATGAATTTAATTGGAAAAAAATTACTCACGGACGCACCCTCACGTGATGAAAACAAAAAATTAATCACGATCACGCAATATTGGTTATAATCTCTATTCAATAGTATAGGCTGATTTCATAAACACAGCTTGCAAAGTAACACTGTAAATATGAGTTTACAAGGCATTCTAGTATTGCTTTGCAAACTGCGTTTATGAAGTCAGCCATAAATTATGAATTTCGTAAAAAATTTGTAACCCTTTCTTGCCTGGGGTGCATTATAAAAATATTAACATCCCCTTATTAGCACTTATGTATATCATTTTTCCCACATCCAAGAAGTGTTTCAACGTCTTTATCAAAAATTAAAAAATATAGCAAACAGTTGTTCAGGAGTTGAAACCGTCCCCTGCCCGGTGGCACGGTTTCGAATCCTGAACCACATTATACTATTTTTTAAAGAATTTTTGATACATTTTATTTGTTTTTATTACTTTTACTTTTTATTTGAAAAAGTTTCTTCCACAATTTATTTAAAAAACCAGGACACAATCTCATTTATAATATTTCATTTTAATGTTTGCGTTTTTTTTCAATTTTATGAACGGTAAGAGGTTTAGTTTTCAAAAATGTCCAATATGTTATCAGATAGGATTTTGTGCAGTTATAAAACAATTATATAATGAATTCAGTAAGTTGTCGACGTTTTTATTTGATATAATATAATAATAATGCCAAAAATAAAAATAACTTGACGGTGTAAGAAAAAATTTTAAATTATAAAATATATTTTAATTCATCATTTTAATTTAATTTTTTCTTTGAAACTCGT
Source organism: Gymnocheta viridis (assembly GCA_956483585.1). Lineage (NCBI taxonomy): Eukaryota > Metazoa > Arthropoda > Insecta > Diptera > Tachinidae > Gymnocheta > Gymnocheta viridis. Next base: position 46,111,267 of record OY101442.1, on the reverse strand, counting down.
ATGATGTACGGATTATGTATGTAAACTAGTGGTACTCTGATAGTTGTATTTTTAAAATTTTGTTAACTTTTCCATTTACTTATCTGTATTGCGGTTGGACCAGACGATAACGATTTTGGTTCAATATAACCTATATATTTCTGATATAGAAACACAATCGAATTTCAACCTCGATTGATTTAAAAAATTCTAATGCGGTGATTCATATTCAGCCTGCTAAGAATACAGACGGATTTAATTAAAAAATTTTTTATTTAAAATTTCTTCTGCATTTGCAAAAGTTTACTCTGTAAAACAGAGAAATAAATATGAAAAATTACGATCAAATCGCAAACAGAAAGGTTTTTTGCTCTCAAATCCAACCTATAGATTCGGCTTACTTTCGTAATATTTTGCCATTAAACCACGTCCAATTTCGTAGTGCGTGCTATCGACAATGTGATATTCCGCAAAACTATGATTTCTTAAGAGTTTTTAACCCTATCTTAAAATTACACGTTTCGTCGTGCCTCGATCCATACACAGTGAGAAAAGACATGGTTGTGGATTAGTTGTGACAACAACATTTTGTCTTCTGCGACAATTTATAGTTGTGAAAAAAATGCTCTTGCTTTTTGAAGTGAAGTTTTACAAAAAGTGCGCATTTGTTTGTTTGTCAAGTTTTAACTTTTAACCTTATAATTACATAATACATTTTAGATTTTTAACATATTTAACACGGACAAATATATTAAAAATTAAATACAGCATTGCAAAAAATTGCCTTTTATAATTTTTACATATTGAGTTTGAAATTTACTTTGCTATAAAAATGAACTGCTTTTGCTAAATGGGTCGCATTTAGCACTCTATCTACAGTAATAAAGATTTGCATAATTAGTAAAACAATTAAGCATTTATGGTTTTCGTTTCATTATCGTACCGGCTTTGTCTCATATAATAAATAATTATTATTTTATTAATTTAATAGCTATTGTTCTACTTTTAACCCCACTGCTATTTTTATACAACTTTAAGAAAAACCTTGATTTTGAAAACTTTATATGTACATATAATAAATATTGAAACATGAAAACTGCACAGCTAAGCTTTAGGATTGTGGTTTTTTTATTAGCCAACAATTGCGGGTAAGTAAATCCGTATAAAAATCTTGAACAAGACAGAAGCTCTGTAATTAACATTTCGGGTTTATATGCCAAACGAAAAACTCTACACACCCAAGATTTTAATAATCAAATTATATCAAATATAAATAATTCAAGTTATTAGTATTTTATTATTATTCCATATTATGCAGCTATAAATAACAAAAATAAAAAATAATAATTTATTTATTTATGGAATAAACTTTAGGTTAAGTTAAATAATAAGCACCCTACACTTCGTTTCAGGTAAAAAAATATGACAGCTTCTGTAAAAGATTTGCTGTAGTCTTAAGCCTTTTAACTGGAAAACAGCTAAAAAAAAACTCCTATCATCACACTAGGATTTCCCACAGGTTGGGTCTAATGATTTAATTGGCTCTAGTTCTTTACTACAATTTTTAGTATAATTTTTATTGTTTATAACTATCTAGTTTTTATAAGCATATATTATTTTATTGTTCCTGCTTTTATTTAAGTTTTATTGCATTTTTTTGCTGTTGTTGCACTTGTACAATTAGTGTAAAAATTCTTAGTAATTTATAGTTTGTTCCTCATACTCGATTTTTTTTAAACATTAACATGTTGTTTATAATTAAAATTTAATTTGTATTTTTAACAAACAATGCTGTTTTAAGTTTTAACCATATGATTTTGTTAGCGTACGTACGATTGAATACAATTGTGTGACTAAGATACATTTTTGTGTTTAGTTCGGTTCGGTTTTGTTTTGTTCTGTTAATTTGTGGTCATTTACTTGTATTTTTGTAGCAGATAATTACTAATTATCTTAATTAACACTATAACAATTGTATTAAAAAAATGAACACAAACAAACAACAGGGGATTTTGGTTTTATGTATTTGCCCAGATGACATTGTTTGCACATGTGTAGATACATTTCTTAGCTGAAGAGTGATGACTGAGTGAACACATCATGATTTCATCATTGTTACAATTTGTAAGTAATTCTTAGGGTTAGGGAACTTGTAACTAAATGCTTATGACATTTAAAGTCTTAATATCTGTATTCATTAAAACAGTTGATGTAAAATTAAATAACAAGAGTCTTATTTCTTACCGTGAAATTGACTTTTCTTATTAATTGTGAATTTAAAGGCTCCTGAAAGCGGATAATTATAGAGTTACAAAATTATATTTCGAACAAAGTTTCTGAAATTAATGTTTGGGATTTTGAAAAATACAAATTTGTCCATTTCCCTTTTTAACATTTCTACACCAGTATTAAGAAAAATATATGTAGATTATGTATTTAAAAATAAAATTTGTTAGTGGTTTTTAAATCAAGTGATTTTTATTTTGGCTTAAGTTATTAAATTTTTAGTTAGAAAGAATCGGACATGAGACAATATTTCAAAGAAAAAAGGGAAAACTTTAACATTAATTAATTTCAACTTACACGGTAGAACAGAAACAACGTTGTTTTTCGGGAGCCGCTACACTCCCATCATCAGAGTTTAAGTGTGTTTCCATATATCCGCCAATGTTTAGATGGCTCAATTAAATGTGATTTCAATTTTGTGTGTATACAAATTATGACTCGAAAAATACAAGAGTTATTTGTATTGCGGAAAATTTGTTATGATTTTCAATTGCAATTTATTTTTCTTATTGTGGTAGTTAAACTCTAATTGGAATTATAATTATAGTATTATATATATTGTTATTATTTTCTATAAAAATTACTGGAGAAATTGTAAAACTTTGAGTGCTGTTTCACTATATATGGAGTAATATTTATTTGGGCCTTAAACGACACTTTATTTTTATCGTCGCAATTACTTCTTATTTCCGTTTCTTTTGCATTTAATTTATACACATAACACAAATACTTTTTCCAAGAGATATCTTTAACTTTCAGTTAATGTTGGCCATTTTTTTCAGACGTTGTTGCAAACTGTAATTGCTAACTCTTTGAATTTAAATAAAAAAGCTGAAAAATACGCAGAGGTTGTAAAAGAAATTACTGAACTATTTTATCGAAAGCCAATGCGAACAAATATTATTGCACAACATATCATATATTTTGCTTTGCATTTGATAGTTGTGGGCTTGATATTTTATTGGAATTTCTGTAAAGAATTAACTCATCCAGAGGTAGAGAAAATAATTGTGCACGTCAGCAGAATATATTTCACTTGATGTTTATTTATGCCACTATAATATTCTCTGCCAAGCAAGTTTTGCATACAATATTTAGTTTACGTGCTTTAATAGAGAAATTAGTGTGCTTAAAACGTTAAACATATATTGATTGAGTAATTTTTCTTTCTTTCACATCGACTCGCACAGGATGACGGGTGTTTTTTGAGCCCGATAGAATTTTCAATAGCAAAAATACACACAAAATTAAATCTTAATCAAACAAAATTTTTTATTCTACAGATCACTACATGACATTGATATTTGAAAATTATTTTCAAATGCTTTTACGAAGCGATTTCTGGATATCCATTTTGGGGCCACTTTTCAGGCCCCACGATCAACACGACATGTGTTGGTCACCAAGTCATCAATTAATGTCATATACTTTTTCAAGCAAAAAAATCATTTATCATGATACGATAACAACTTCCTTTGATAGTAACGCGAACCGGGTGTATTTTTTTAAGAAATAAGGTCGAATGAAACCAGCGTGTAAGAAGGCATCAAACGGTGAATTTTTCTGCACACAACGAAGTCTGTACAAATGATTTCTGTTATGAATTGATTTCACTCCAGATGCAGCAATTTTGTTTACTACCAAGCCCTTTTAGCGAAAAATTACCACATCGATGAAAAATGTTCCGATAAATTATCGGAACAGTTGCGAACTACTATAGACCCCGATCGGCGAAAAAGCAAAGCATGGTCTAGTAGATTTAATTCGTGTAGCAGCTGGGTATTAAACGAATGTGGGCAATATATTTATAGATAGACAGATTCCCAAAAAGTAAGCGAATTATGACAGTCAAACCTTTTGTAAGTTCTATGGGGCTCAAAAACAAATAAACACACAAAACAGTAAGGGGTTGCCTTCGACACAGAAGATAAGGATTACAAATAGCAAATCTGACAAATAATAGATGTAGTACGAAGTAAATAAACATTTTTAAATCCAAATTTAAGATGATAAAAACTAATGGCCATTTATCTTATTTTTTTAAATGCTCTTTTTATATAAATTAATCAAATACATTACTATAAATTATTTATGGGCAAAAAACCTTTGCAGAAATAAACAGAATTTATCGAACCTCACTTAAGTAGTTATTGATAAATATGCAAAATTAAAAATTGATTAAACACGCATAAATTAAAAGAACACTTTGGTTTCATTAACGATACACTCTTGCAACTAAAGCCTTTTTTAAATATCGAAGGCAATAAAATAAGATTATATTTTTTGATGACGATAGTTTGAGGAGATGTAAAATACAATAAATTTTTCAATTACTTTTACAGCGGGACAAACAATTTATATTACAATAAAAAGGATTTAAGAGTGCATTAAAAAAATAATATTTTTGAGTGCCCCAGTATCGATTACTGCCAAGATCAAGATTCTGCAGAGAAGCTAAAAAGCCATAACATGACTGTGTGTTTGTTTTTAAGCTAAGCAAGCATAATTTGTATTTGGTCGTCAATGTAGCAAGCAGGGTTGTCGTTCGAATAAAAATTATTTGAATAATTCGATGTTATTCCTGAATCCTATCAACATTCATGCATTCTATCACTGCCTACATTTTTCACGTAAAGTCTTAATGAAATTCTATTTTCTACAGGTTGGTACGTTATGGTCAAGTGTCATTTCGGTCAGGTAAGCACTTTCATTGCACTTTCATGTGACAGATGCGATCAGCTGACACGACTACATTCACGAATCTACATTTACGGTTGGCTAAAGAGGACTTAAGCTCGACTAATTACTTACAAATATTATTTATCAAACAACAAATAAGTATATACCTATATTTTATATTATTATTAGTTTTATTTATTTAGATATTTATTATAATTAAAATTACAGTTATATTTAATATATTATATACTCTTCTGTGCATTTATTATTTATGCATAAAACAGGCATTATAATTTCCCCATTGCCAGTGGAAACGGAATAACAATCATTTGCATAAATAGCACGAGAGTCTAGTATTTTTATTTTAAATCTTTCGGTTTGATTATTTCAATTGTAAATGATTACACTAGCGAATACTTTTCAGTACTAATTTATTATTATAAAATTTTGCTCTTTTATACAATTTTGAAATCTATTGAATATTTCTTAAATCTATTGTGAACATTGAATATTAAGATAAGAATTATGAACTAAAAATTACGCTGCTCTTTGTTCTTAAAACTAAAGACAATAACTAAAAACTAAGATAAGCAAGGCGTTTAGGCACAGACATTAAAACTAAGATAAGCAAGGCGTTTAGGCACAGACATTAAAACTAAGATAAGCAAGGCGTTTAGGCACAGACATTAAAACTAAGATAAGCAAGGCGTTTAGGCACAAGCATTCAACAGACATTAGAACTGAGATAAGCTTACAAATAAATGTTAGTTAGTACAAACAAATTCACATTGTAAAAATATTGTTGTGTGTAGGTATATGTTTATATACATATATATTTTTCGTAAATTATTTTTCATGTTCATATTTGAACATTCTGCCGCCCAGAAGGAGCAGCAGGAACTGTAAAATCTATTTGGATTCTTCTCTTTTTCTTACAGCACTTAAATTTAATGAAAATTATTAATATGATTATAAGCATTACTAATATAATAACCAGTGATGAATGCCCGCTAATTGTGTGGAAACTCAAACGCCTAAGCTCTATTTGTGTTGATTGAAGTTTATCTAGCTGAGTGTACAGGTCATCAAGTTGACTAGAGTTTGAAATGTTGACTTCTAAAGGTTTAGTGTGCCAAGAAGTGAGATCACTCATATTTTTGTTCCACATGATGCCTTTGGCCATTAATTCGACGTTCAAATCAAATTGTTCTGATGCATCCAAGAAGATTTTTGATGAACTCGCAGTGCATCCTGATTTCAGCGTTAAAAATCCTTGTGGTGGTAGGGTTAACCAGTATACATAACCTTTGCCACAATTTATCTCCATGTCTATATCTTCCGATACCTTGTAAAGCCAACGGTTTTCTTTATGAAGCTTATGCCAAATGTTTTTAGCCTCTATTTGCTTAAATTTGCAGTAGCCCTTCTGTAAACCTTTTAGGGCTGATATTTCACATGCCTTATTCGTGGCGGGTATCCATGCCCAGTTTTTATTGCACATGTATTTATTTAAAGTTTGTTTGCACCCGTTTAATTCTGGCTGAGACAGCATTGAATAGACACTTTTTCCAACATTGTATATTATATAGTCGGCCTCAATTATTGGTATGATAGTTGCATTCCCTTTACTTAGAGGTATGGGAATTATTTTATATATATCTGACGATTCAGAATTAACTAGCGGAATTTCGGATTTAATTATCAATTGTTGATCCAATATAATGCCTTTAGCCATCAATACGCTATACACTTCTTTTAAAGGAATTCCTGTTGATCCTCCTGGAAGTGCAAGCTTTTCTGGTAACTGTCGTTGAATTTTGTCTAGCTCTTGTTGTAATTGAGCAGGCTGCAGAAGCTGAGGGTTGATGTGGCCATGATTAATATCAATCAGTAAATTAATGATGGATATTTGTGTATTTTCGCAGTCGTCAATCAGCATGTAAAGCTGTGTTACAAGTATTTGGAACACTGACGTTAGCCTTTCAGTTTTGATTGTTTTCGATACATCAGCAAGAAATTGTTGTAACTGCTTTGACATCATTTGAAAGTTGTTATTAACCTCGTCTCTAGTTTTCTTGATTATATTTACGGTGGAATTTATAATAGATGTTTGTTGTTTGGCTAGTAGCACTAAATCTTCTTGGTTATCCAAGAGATTCCTCATATTCTCTTCCATCTGTTTTCTATCATCGGCATCCATCATACCGAAAAGTATATGGTAGAGAGATCCAACAAATTCAAATGGTGCTCTTTTTGTTCTTTTAGGGTTAATTAACAAATCATTATTCCGCTTTAGAGTATCATATTTCTGGTTCAACGCATTGGTAATTTGTTTACAAACATCTTTATAATAGTCCAATTCAGGACATGTCTTCTGTAATTCTCTTAATGAAGTTTGAATTCCGCTAACCTCTTCGAAATATGGATGCAAATCGTAATATACAACCAGATTCCATTTGGAGTTCACCATATCTAGTTTACCGATATTATCAAAATAAATTGCTGTTTGGTTGTCCATAGCAGATACCGTGGCTCCAATGGTTCCATATAGCTTTTGTGTAGCCATTCGCACCTGTCCCATTATCATCAGCAATATAAAAAGGAACAAATATTTTTTTTGTGAAACGTTCTTATTGTCAGTAATCTTTGGTGCTGATGATCTTGACATATTAGTTTTATACTTTCCGTTTTCCACAGAATCGTAAACACTTGACGTCATTAGAGGGCCAAGTTTTTGAATTGGACGCTTGATGTACCCATGCTGTACTTTTAACGTAACCACTCGTGCCTTACCATCTTCGCCCTTGTGGACTTCCAATATTCTTCCCATGGGCCATTTACAGGGATGAGTTACCTCATTTTTTATTAGCACTATCTGGTCCTTTTCTAAGTTTTCTTGTGCGTGCTGCCACTTATACCGTTGTTGTAATGTTGTCAAATACTCTTCTTTCCATCGTTTCCAAAAATCTTGCTTCATCTTTTGAATCAGCTTCCATTTGTTGAGAGAGGATACAGTTGATTCTGATACTGGTTCAGCTATATCGATTATCGGATGCCCAATTAGAAAATGACCTGGAGTTAATGTGTTTTCTTCTTCTGGACTACCATCCAATGCACATAATGGTCTTGAATTCAGAACTGCTTCAATTTGTACCAACAGCGTACTCATTTCTTCGTACGTTAATTTGACATCACCGACTACCCTGTTTAAGTGATGTTTCATAGATCTAACTCCAGCTTCCCAGATTCCTCCAAAGTGAGGGGCTGCCGGGGGAATAAACTTCCATTCTATTTTATCTGCTGCTAATACTGATGCCACTTCTGAATTATTCTTAATCACCTGTTTGAAGTCTTTCTCCAGTTTTCTAGATGCTCCAACGAAGTTTGTACCATTATCAGAGTAAATGGCCTTACACTTTCCCCTTCTGCCAAAAAATCGTCTTAATGCTGCCAAGAAACATTCCGTAGTCATATCTGTAACAGCTTCTAAATGAATAGCTTTTGTAGCCATACAAACGAAAATAGCTACGTATCCTTTAAATGACTTCTGACCTCTTCCTCTTGAACACTTCATTTGATAAGGACCAGCGTAGTCAACTCCAGTAAAGGAAAATGGATGGGATTCTGTTACACGATATGGTGGTAAATTACCCATTATCTGACTGCTTGTACGTTGGTTGTAACGTGCACATATGGGGCAATATCTTATACACTTTTTGATGATACTACGAGCTGCAATGACCCAATAATTCCTTCTAAGTGTGCACTCCATCAATCGATTACCTCCATGTAGTGTTATTTTATGAATGTGTTCGACCAAAAGCTCAACCAATTTAGATTTATGAAGAACTATTGGATGTTTTTGGTTGTAATTCAGCGAAGATCTTTCCAATCTTCCCCCAACTCTTAAAACACCATCGTTATCTAAGAATGCATTTAGTGTCGCCAACTTGCTTTTTCTATCAATTTGTTTATTGTTTCTTAAAGCATTGATCTCTTCAGTAAATTCCTCGTACTGTTGATACCTTATGATGCTTCGATGGGCCAACTCCAACTCTTTCACTGTCAAATAAGGTTTCCTTTCAAACTTCTTTTGTTTTATAGCGAACCGCTGTACATACGCAACGATCCTTATTAATTTCACACAGTTGGATATTTTATTTATCAACGATTTCAAAAAATGATCTTGTTTTTGTGTTGTTACTGCTGAAATAATTGTTTTTTCTGGTGATGATTGTTTCATGTTAGGAAAACCGCTTTCCGATAACCACACTGGTCCGTTCCACCACAGTTTCGATTGTAAAAGTTTTTCTGGAGACACGCCTCTTGATGCTATATCAGCGGGATTTTCATTGCTACTCACATGCTTCCAAACTGCTTTAGGTAAGAGTTTGTGGATTTCTATCACTTTATTTCTAATAAATTTGTCTTTGTTTTTATTATCTTGAATCCAACCCATTGTAATAGTAGAGTCACTCCAAGTGAAAACGTTGACACTTGAATTTGTTGCCTTTATTACCTTGTTCATTAATTTTGCTAGCAAATGCGCTGCGCACAATTCCAGCTTCGGTAATGTTTTTCTGTTTTTAACTGGGTTAACTCTGCTCTTAGCTGCTAAAATTTTTATATATGGCCCCTTTTTTGCATATATCACACTTGCGAAAGCCTTTCCTGAAGCATCTGCAAATCCATGAAGCTCCCATCTCTCACTGCTGTCTATTTTACTCCATCTTGGAATTTTTATTTCTTCAACCTTAGAAAGATTTTCTTCTAACTCAGTCCATTCCTTAGCCAATTCTTCATCTAGTAATTCATCCCAGTTTATACTTAGCAGCCATAATTTTTGTACAAACAACTTGAATCTTACAGTTATTGGAGCTAGCCATCCCATTGGATCAAATATGCTTGCCAGTGTTGATAAAATCTTTCGCTTTGTAATAACCTTTGTTTTATCTTGATTTATTTTAAATAAAAACTCATCTTTGCTAGGATTCCAGTGTAGGCCTAAAGTTTTTATTGTGTCTCCTTCTTGCAGCTGTATTACTTCATTTTCTTTAAAATCGGCATTATGATCTATTATACCTTTACAATTCGACAGCCATTTGCGCAAATGAAATCCATAATTTTTTAATTCGTTTGTAATCTCCAGTTTGTTAGACTTGCATTCTTCAATTGAATTTGCTCCTGTCAGAAGATCATCCATATAAAAATCTGCTTTGATTATTTCGCCAATTTTTGCATTCTCACATCTTTCGGCTATGTCTTGTAGGGCCATTGTTGCCAAAAATGGTGCACAAGCGGTGCCATATGTAACTGTTGTTAACTGAAATTCCTGTATAGGGTTACCTTTATTTTCGCGCCATAAAATTATTTGGTATTCTTGATCTTCTTCTGCCATCTTTATTTGTCTATACATCTTTTCTATATCTGCTATTATTACGTATTTCCAGAATCTCCACTTCAGCATTATATCAAAAAGATCCTTCTGAATTCTAGGACCAACCAAAAGAACATCATTCAAGCTGCGCCCATTCGTCGTTTTTGCTGAACCGTCGAAGACTACTCTGACTTTCGTTGTTAAACTATTTTGTCTAATAACAGCCTGATGTGGCAGATAATATTTGCCTTCTCTTTTGGTAATTTTTTGTTTCATATGGCCAAGTTTAATATATTCCTGCATAAATTGAACATATTCCTTTCGCAGTTCTGGATTTCGGTCTAGTTTGTCCTCTAAACTTAGGAATCTAGCCATCGCTTGTTTTCGAGAATTTCCAAGTTGATTTTCTTCTTGAAATGGAAGCCTGACTACAAATTTACCATTTTCTTCTCGTGTGGTGTTTCTTCGGTAGTGATGAATGCATTTATCAGCTTCGTTCAGATCCTTGACCTCAATCATATCTTCTGTTTCCCAGAATTTCTCTAAATTTGTTGTTATAGCAGCGATTAATTTGCTTTTATGTTGAGATGGTTTTAATACCCCTGATAATATCCAGCCTAGTTTTGTAGCTTGAGCTAGAATTTTATCATTTTTATGGATTCCTTCTTCCAAAATAATTGAGTAAACATCACCGCCCAACACCATGTCTATTCTATCTGATTTGTTGAAATTTGGATCTGCCAGCATGTGATTCTTCCAGTCATCATTATTGTATTTAAACGATCTATCCGGAATTGCTGTCGTTAATTTGTTAAGGACCAATGCTTCAATCATAAATTTTTCATCGCTAAGAAACCTGGGCCTCACTTCTAAACATACTTTTGATTTTGATACACCAACAAGTGTACCACCCAGGCCATGTAGTTGATTTTTTTCTTTAAATCTTGGCAATTGTAAAAGTTGTGCTGCTTCTTCAGAAATAGTTGTTTTCTGCGATCCTTGATCTATCAACGCTCTTAATGTTATAAAACTGCCATCTGATGCCTTTACTCTTACTTGTGCTGTTGCTAGCAGCACTTCTGCTTTCTTCTCTTGTTCGGTCATCATACTTATTTTATTCTCTGTATTTTTTGTTTCATTCTTAAATTCTTCGACATGAAGAAGCGTATGATGATATCTACCACATTTTTTACAGTTTTCTGTATTGTTCGCACATTTTTTGTCTAACTTATGGTTTATACACCGATAGCATAGTTTATTCATTCTTATAAATTTTCTTCTTTCCATTATGGTTGCTGCTTGAAATTTTTTGCAATTCACCAGCTCGTGGCCTGTTATCTTACAAAAATCACAATTTTTTTGTGATATATGAAATAAGTTTGACTGCTTCTGAACAGGCTTAAAATTGCTGTTGTGTTTTTTGCCTTTATATGCATCTAAGGCTTGGTATTGTTGTTCTAAGAATAGACATACATCTTCTAGCGTTTGAATTTCTTTAGTCTTCTTTACGCTTTGTTCATATAGGCGCAGCCCATCTTTGTCTAATTTTCGGACTATTATTCTTGCTATAAAAGGTTCTGCATCATCAATTTTAATATTAAGACCTTTTAATGCTTGTACACATTCATTTGTTGTATCCAACAATTGTCTTACACTGAAAGCTGACTCCGTATTTACCATTGGATGATCCAAAATCTTATCTACTTGTGTTGTAAAAAGCAGTCTCTTGTTTTCATATCTTGAGCTTAAGATATTCCACGCTGCTTCATAATTGGCATCTGTCACTTTTAAATGTTGTATAAGTCTACCAGCTTCCCCTCTAACGTAATTCTTCAAGCGGTACATTTTTTCTGCATTGGAAAAATTATGCTGATTATGCACCAGATTTTTAAAAAGATCATGGAACGATGGCCATTCTGTTACGTTTCCAAAAAATACTGGTATTTTGATGTCCTCTAGTTTTATTGAGTTAACTATTGATTTTTCTTCTGATGTATCTAGCGCAACTACCACTTGTTTTAAAGTAGTCCTGTATCGACGAGTAATCTCTTCAAATTCTTCTTCTTCTGTTTCATAATTCTCATTTACGTTGCTAAGATGTTCAAATTCTTTCTTAATTTCTTTAAAATTTTCTACCAGTTCTACTTTTGTTATTGCTAACTCAGCTCTTCTATTGCCATTGATTTCCTCATGTGCCTCGTCCAAAAGTTCCTGTAGCATATTCATTTTTCTCCTTAATTTTCTTCGCAGCACTATATGATTGCTATTACTTTGCTTCTCATCTTTGGGTATTTCTTTTGTAGTTTTGTGAGTCGCTGATGCTACTTCTATTTGCTCCTCACCTGATTCTTTTTGTTGTAGAATCGAAAACGCTTCTCTTATTACTCCACTAATGTTTTCAAAATAGTTTTTCGTAAAATATTGGCCGTCATCAATTCCAACTGCTATCAACTTCTTGTTGTTTGCAACAAACTCAGTTTCTATCTTTTTTAATCGTTTCGTTAATTCGCTGATCTGAGCTGACCGAATTCTTCCTTCGAAAATCTTTTCTCGCAGCGATAAGGCCTCCTCGCCGAGTTCCTTTTGATGCTCAAGTAGTTTATCTTTGGACATGTTGATTCCGTCTTCTGTCGTTGTTTTTTAAGGTTTTGGATATTATTTTCTACACCTTTATCCGATGTTACAGCCTCGGATACGCTTTGTATATTTTTATCCGATGTTTTAGCCTCGGATACGCTCACTTCACTTTTTCCGATGTTTCAGCCTCGGATACGCTTTTCACCTTTGTTTTTAAACTGTGTTTCTTACCACTGGTGGGGGAAACTCAGAATATATATTTTTTTTTAAATTTCTATCCTTTTTCGTTACAGAATTTAATTTAATATTTTACAGCCTGTTTCAAGATTCTCAGAGTCTCTTACCACTGGTGGGGGAAAACTCAGAGAGTAGCTCGAAGGACCAAAATGTAAATGATTACACTAGCGAATACTTTTCAGTACTAATTTATTATTATAAAATTTTGCTCTTTTATACAATTTTGAAATCTATTGAATATTTCTTAAATCTATTGTGAACATTGAATATTAAGATAAGAATTATGAACTAAAAATTACGCTGCTCTTTGTTCTTAAAACTAAAGACAATAACTAAAAACTAAGATAAGCAAGGCGTTTAGGCACAGACATTAAAACTAAGATAAGCAAGGCGTTTAGGCACAGACATTAAAACTAAGATAAGCAAGGCGTTTAGGCACAGACATTAAAACTAAGATAAGCAAGGCGTTTAGGCACAAGCATTCAACAGACATTAGAACTGAGATAAGCTTACAAATAAATGTTAGTTAGTACAAACAAATTCACATTGTAAAAATATTGTTGTGTGTAGGTATATGTTTATATACATATATATTTTTCGTAAATTATTTTTCATGTTCATATTTGAACATCAATGGTACTAAAAAGTTTTGTAAACTTCCATGTTACTGAAAGGTGATACTACGGGGTGGTTCAACGAGACGTCTCATTTTCAATACTCCGCTATTTTAATAGTTGAAATGACTCAACCTGTAAAGTCCCTTCTCGGTGAGCAATTATAAACTGGTGAACCAATTTTAGCAGTTGGGACTAGTCTGTAATGAAAAAAGTTAAACTCGTGTACGTCAACTGATAATAATTTTTTTGTATCCCATAGTATTGAGCAAAATACAGGTTTGTCCATTTTAAAATTGTTGGGCATTCCACAACCGAAACGTTAAAAGTTGCCTGACCGTGTGAGTTCTCGAAGAGCCAATCACAATTTTCCACCAAAATCTTGTGATTTAAGCCCTTGATTTTTTTGGGGCCACGATAAAAATATGATCTATGCCAATGGCCCACAATCGATTCAAGTGCAAATTGGTGATGGACAATTTCATGACAAGACGTAGCTATGCATAACCGTTTTACGTCTTTCTAAGTAAAATTTTTAGAGTTTGTATCGCTATTTCTCCAGCTTTAGAAGAGGAAGCAAAATTCATTAGGTCTGCAGAATGTATTTTAACTACTTTGAATTCATTTTTGACACCAACACTTCTAACAAAACTATACTACTTATGAGTATGGTGTATCTTTACAATGGTTCTCTTTTTTCACTCTATCAAGGCCTGGTCCACATCGCATTCCATTTGTGAGTGGCCTACAACGACAAATTTGTGCTCAACAGTTTCCATTCCATTGCTATTTTTTTTTAACATCAAAATGATAGTGCTAAGGAAGGAGCTTTTGTTTTGCTCCACTCATGAATCGCTATAATAAATTACTTTTCTTATCTTTTTGGTTTTGTTGCTCTACCAGCTGTAAATGCTTGAGCAAGCAAGAAGCAATTTTATTGCCTCCTTGTTTGGCCAATGCTGCATGCCACATAAAACAATATGAACTATTCGTTTCGCCATTATGTACCCTTAAATTATATGTCCATAATTCTTTTTTATAGAAACTAACAGATCTCTGAAGAAACGGGGATGGTAAGCACTGCTACCAATCAAACGTATAAGATTTTAATGTTTCATCAATTTTGGATACCTTTTTATCTTCTTCTTTAGCTTTATAAGCTAAATCAGCTTTTATATAATGGTCTTCTCTTTCTTTAATGAGCTCTTCCAATTTAGGATTGATCTCTTTGCCAACATCAATTAAGAGTTAACGTATGCCAAAAGTAAAAAAATTTTGTTGATATATGTACAATGCATAATGTGTTTTTACTTTTACGGAATCTTTCAAAAAGGTTCCGTACCAAATGCGATGAAGTTTGGAGTTAGAATTTTCTTGATGGCAGTATTTAAAATAATTTTTCAGATGTTAGCTACATTTCGTTTCAACGCCGGGAAGTAGAATTCATAACTTCAATGCGATTTTTACTTTGATATCTAGGGAAGTATTGAAATATATATAATTTTAATAATATTTAAATTTTTTTCTTGGTGTTTTAGAATTTTCACTATTATTGATTTTTTCATATTGATTTTTAAAACTAAAATGAAATTTAGATAAAGTCAAGTCACTGTTGAAAACAATTCCAAAGTCTGGACCAAGAGTTTGGTAAAATGTCAAGAAAAACAAAGCGTTTAAGTATTATGATCGTACTTTAAGAAAATTCCAAAGCAGAAAGATGTTTTTGAAGGTTTTACACTTTAGCAAAAGAAAAAAAGAGTAAAGATAATATTTTTATGTTGTTTTGAAATTGAAAAAAAGAGATTTTGAAGGTTTTAGAAATTCATTCGGTGCGGAAGGTTTTTGTTTCAAACTGGCCTAAGATATTCGTTTTTATAATCAGTACAATATTCCCCATGGCGTAGTGCCTGTCAAATTTTTATTAAAAAAGTCTTATGCCTAATGTACATACAAATTAAATAACAGTAAAATATAAAAAGGAACTTGAAATTATTGAACAGTACTCGCGAAAAATGTATTGAGTGAATGTATTGATTGATTAGCGAAATGACCCATATATTACACAACTATTTTCTAAACTGTCACTAAATAATATTGTATGTCCTAATAGACTCTTACTTATGAAAGCAGAAAAATAGTTTAATTCTAACTTGTAACGATAGTTACCCATGTGTTTATTTGGAAAAATCACTTAAGCCATATGAGGATTAATGAAGCAAATTAAGTATTTTGGAAAAATAGCTTAAGTTAAAATATTACATGTGGAAGTCAAACGTTATATATAACGAAAATATTCCGGCATTGTAAGTAATAAGTTGTAAAAGAAGATTTTGTTATTTGGAAAAATAGCTTATAGTTTCTAAAGCTTTTATTCTACATGGCATTGCACATTGAAAAAAGATAAGCAAAAAGTTCCTGAAAAATCGTACAAAATAATTGAAACTTTGCTTTGAATATGAAGATTGCAAAGGTGCTATTAACTCAAATTTTGCTTAAGTCGACTTAATCACTCATTCCTTTTGCCACATATATATATACCATGAACACTTTTGTGTTTAAAAACCAGCTTTTGATAATCTTTGAAGAATTCTAATTAAATTAGCAGACTGTATTTATTTATTCCTAATGTATTTTATTGTTAAATTAGAACTTCTTAATTTAAGTGTAAATGGATGCAGGCAGATGATTATTTAAACAGATAAGTGAGTTATTATATTTTATTTAAAAATTTTCAGATATATGTATGTAATTCAAAGGTAAATAAAGTTGGTATGTATGTACTTATGCAAATGACATATGATCTCCTTAAAGGTAAATCGAATTTTTTTAAAATCAAGTTATTAGTCGTCAGTATATATCGCTCAATCAGAGAAGTTGGTTTTTAGGATTTTTTTACTAAGAATTTGTTTTGAAATACCAAAGTCATTAACATTTTCAATTGTGTGATTTGTTTTTTGGAAAAACAACAACCACAAAATAAAATGCAGTTTAACAGGAAATAAAAAGTATTTGAATTGATTTTTAAGAATTTTTAAATCAAAAAGATACAAATGTTGTAAAAACAAATGTAAATGTTTTGTATACATCCTTACAATAAACATGAAAATATGTTGCTTAACTTTCAAAATAGCTCCAAATATTCCGCATTAAATAAAATCGCCTTTTACAAACTAAGTTTTTATAAGCAAACATAAATCCTTTTTCTGTAAAATATACTTATTAGATAATAAAAACACATGAATTTACTTATTAATAATTATCTAAATAATTTAGTTATACTAAAATTTTTATAGTACTAACAAACCTATTGTAATAATCTATCTAAATAATTATTACTATTTAAAGAGCCTTTACAGCAACCCCCGTCACGACCGAAAACCTCGGTTTCTTTTGATTTAAAATTGATTGATTTACTTACTTCCTTTTGAGCAGCAGAGCGAGACTCCTTAAATAACATTTAATAGAAGAATACTTACCGTGGAACAACTCTCTTCACAAACCTTAATTATATTATTTTATTACCAATGTGTGTAATTGTTTTTACCAGATGAAGTTTAATAAGCCCAGTATTAAAACAAATATCATACATAACCAATTACTTATTTAATTTTCCCTTTTTGTCACCCTAAATTGTAATTGTTTTATTAAGTAATTATAATCTGCCCTCTGGAGGCCCACTTTTCCTGTCACGGCTACCTTCCCCTTTTCACTTTCAGCATAGGATCCCTGCAGGAAATGTCAATACTGATATTATACAGATTATCTATTGACGATGTACCAATGTGAAATAAACAGGTGGTATTACTACACCATATGATAATTTTTTGCTCTAGCATTGTTTTTCCAATCTTATGTCAGTTTGGTTTTTATTAGAGATGGGTACCGCTGACGTGATTACCGTGAGTCATCGTAATTAATTTTTTGTTTCAATTACGTGAGCGTGCATGAACGCGAGTGCAAAGTAGATTTTTGACGTGATTGCTTCGTGAATTTTTTATGTATACTTATGTAAAAGCATACATTTATATATATATTTATGTGTACTTTTTAATTATTATTTCTACGTAATTCGTAAATTATTTTAAGTTTATCTTGAAAGGAATTGTTTAGCTCAAGTTCAAATCGTACTGTACTCATTTCTTTATTAATTTTATTTATTTATTTTTATTTATTTATTTTATTTATTTATGTTTTGATTTATTTCCTGTACAACAAGATTTAATCTTATATTTATAGTACAGAAACAGGTTGCGTTAAACATAGTAAACATTTGCAATTATTAAAAAATAAAAAAAAGACAAATAGAAAAAATAAAAATCAGAAATATATATCTACATACGTATGTATATTAGAAAATTGCACATACAATAATATAATTTAAAAGAATTACCTATTTAGAATAACTATCTATAAATTTTATTTAAATGAATTAACTACAAATTTTTTGCATGGATATAGAATTGCCATTCGGAGACTAGGTATTGATGTCGAGGTATTATAATGTTTCGGTTTCGTGGCGATTGAAAAAAACGAATATTTTCAAATATGTATTTGGGAATTTGAGTATGTATTATTTTGTGTAAGAAAACCAGAGTGCGGATTTTTAATAGGTTATCAAAACTGTCTTCATAAGGATTTTTAGAAACAGAGGAAACATGGTCACATCTTCTCAATCCGTACACATACCGTATAATATTGTTATATAAAACATTTAGTTTTCTTCGACTAACAGAGTCACAGTTTGCAAATAATTCACACCCATACAGTAAGGAAGGAACCAATTATGTCTTGGCAAGCAAGATTCTAATTCTGAAGGGTGTAAAGTATTGCGTAGACCAGAGCGCTCGTAACTTAAAATACGACTGACCAAACAATGAGTTTACATGATCTGCCATGTCAAGTGGTTATTAAAAATTATACCTAGATTTTTCGCTCTATTAACGATTTCAATTTTCTCACCATTTAAAACGATATCCTCAGAAATAAAAGGAGTTATACTTTTTTTGCGAATTACCATACATTTAGATTTCTTAGTGTTCAAGCAAAGCCCATTTGCACTAGCCCAGAGATAAATTCGATTTAATTCGTAATTTAACTGTGAGATGCCTGTAGCAATGTTTTTGGCAGCGATACTTAACGTAAGTTGTACGTCATCTGCATAAAGATGGACATTACACTTTGAAAGTATTTCTGGCAAGTCATTTGCATACATTGCAATTAAAAGCGGACCTAAGATGGAGCCTTGGGGTACTCCTCTTTTAACTGTCAATTTATCAGACCATATATTGTTTACAAGAACCGATTGTGTTCGATTCGAGAGGTATGATGTAATAAGGTTAATTGAAGTAGCCGAAAATCTGAAAAAGTGTTTTAATTTGTTAATTAATGTGGCATGGTCCACAGTGTCAAATGCCTTGGAGTGGTCAAGAAGTACCAAGAAATTTATGTTCCCATTCTCCAATCCCTGCCGTATGTGTTCACTTACTTCAACAAGAGCCGTAATACAGCTATGACTCTCGCGGAAACCAGATTGTTTACTAGAAAGCATGTTGTTAACATTTATGTACGAAATCATTTGCTTATACAAAATTTTTTCTAGTATTTTCGAATGAAAACACAAGATGGCTATTGGTCTATATTCACCATTTTCTTTGGGTAATGGAATAATTTTTGCATGTTTCCAATTTGAAGGATACGTAGAAGACATAATAATATTATTTAAAAGGTAAGTGACGTATGGGAGAATTAGAGGCATAATAATTCTAATAAATTTGGGATGCAAATTATCAGTTCCCACTGCGTTTGATTTTATTAGTGAACACATAGACATAACATCAAATTGTGATATACATGAAAAAAGAAAATTATTACCATTCACATCATTGTCTGCATTTATCGCGGGTGAGGAAAAATTATAAAAAAGCGGGTTCGTTTGGATCACAGGAGCATTAGTGAACGTTTTATTAAGCATGTTTGCATCTATATTTAAATCTATGTTGTTCAAATGCTTGCCAATGCCTATTTCACGAACAGTTTTCCAGGTTTGTCGAGTATCAATTGCATTACTGAATCGGGCGGAATAATATTCCGGTTTAGCTAGTCTTATATGTTTATTAACGTTTTTTCTAGTATTGCAGTTTTAGATCAAGTGTTTTATACCTTTTCCACCTGGCATATGAAAGGTCCCTCCGTTGTATAGCTTTTTTTATAGTGTTTGAAAACCATGGATTATGCTTATGTGCAATATTTTTATGTTTGATTGGTACTGTTAAATCAAAAAGATATTGAATATTGTGTTCTAAGAAATGAGACTGCTCATCAATAGTTGGCATATAATAGATATTACTCCAGGAAATGTGTGATGAATATTCACATAAATTACTAAAAACTAAGCTGTTAAAGTCACGGTAACTGAAACTCTGCTCAACATTATGAACGAAGAAGTTGTATTTTAGAAATATAAGGTCATGTTTGGAAAAACATGACGCAGATATCTGATCGTATAAATTAATGTTTACCATATTAGACACGAAGTAAAGGTCAATGAGCGTACTAGTTGTGGATGTATGATGTGTAGGACTAGCAATATTAACAGGAAAAAGTCCAAATGATAACATATTATCAGTAAGATTCGTCTCAATTAATATATTGGAATTAAAGTCGCCAGTAATGATAATATCATTGTATGGTGGGGCAAGAATTTCAAGTGTAGAATACAAAGGCAATATTTGTGTTCTTTTATTAGGCCGATATACACAACCCACTAAGAGTTTTTTTGCCAAATGATAAAATTTCAATAAAGATAAACTCAATTCCCAGTTCATTTGAATTAATTACAGGAGAAGATTTGCAACAAATTTTGCATGAAATATTTTTTTTACAAATATGGCAACACCACCACCATGGCTTACTCTATCACATCTATAAACATTAAAACCATATGGACATATCAAGCTATCAGGTGTTGATTCTGAAAGCCATGTTTCCGAAACACAAACTACATCAATACCAGAGTTTTCAAAAATAAATTTAAATTCGTCAGTGAGAAATCACTCACGATCCCAACTCTATTTTATATTTACAAAATATTCAAGCTTTTGTTTGTTCAATTTGTGTTTATTTTTTTAATAAAATTTTCAATAATTTCTTATAGGTACTCCTACATTTGTGTTTCTTTTGAGAGTGCCACTACCTTCTATATGTACCGCAATACTTTCAAAGTAATCCACACTTCCTTGTCTTGCTCAATTGTCCAAAAAATTCAATGGTTTCTGTTAACTTATTTAATTTAATTTTTGTCTACAATAATTTTTGACAAGGAAGAAAATTCCTTTTTTTGTTGCATTATTGTAGTTGTAGCCCTAATAAAGCCACCTGTTTATATCATCATGACCAGTACTACTGAAAATGATACCCCAAATAATGCTATATATATACTATTGACATTTAACACCGGCTTGTCCTACGTGGGACCATATGGAGAAAATGTCGATAGCAAGATTGTACTGACTTACTATTGACGATATCATCATACTGTGGGAAATGTCCGTAGTAAGGCTGTAATGATTCACTATAGACGATGTCACCACCTGCAGGAAATGTCAATATTTAAATTATACTAACGACGTCACCAATACTGTTTTATTTTAATTTATTTAAAATAATATTTAAAAGTAAAATAACGTATAAAATATACTACAGTCTTCTTTGAGGTATACTTTTCTTATTGTTAAATAACATAAAAGGACTTAAACATTTTCTCTACCTATTAAAAAAAAAGCAATTTGTTGACAGTGTCACTAAAAAGACACCATAGTTGTTGACAAAAATATTGACATGGATACAGTTAATTCCATGCATCCTTCAGGGAGATTATTTAAGATTAGTTTCTACCGCACACACCCCAATATACGTCTGAAATATAGCAAAATGACAATAAAATTAAATATATATCAGAGATATAACATTTATTTAAAATTATATTTTTAATATTAAAAGTAATTTTATCTAATATGAAAAATATTCGTAATTTTCTTCTAATGAATTTTTAAGATACTGGAAATATAATTATGGGCTCAGAGATTCGTTACTGCTTTTCTAGAAATTTTGTAAAAATATATTTTTTCCGCCTTCTATTAAGATTGCACATTTTTAACTTAGTTTGGAATTCCAGCAATCTTTGCCATTTCTTACTTTCTTCTCAGTTATTAAAAAGCAAACAAATATTTATAAAGTTGGCTAACAAAACTGGTTTTCATGTTCATATATCGATGTACGTATATCACATTATTTACGAAATTTGGCAAACAAAGCCCAAATCGATACCAAGCATCGAAATTTATTTAAAAAAAGTTCAAATAATAAAAAAATCATGTGAACATATTTAAATTTCTTTAATTCGAGCTCTAGATTCACTTTATATGCACTAATTGTCCAAAATATTACTTTAAAAAATTAATTTTAATTGATTAAATAGTTCCTATGCGCATTTCACTTTTGCTAAAACATATCATCAGGTTTATTGTGGAGTCTTGTTAAAAATTTGATATTCGTAAAACTCTCATTTAATTAAATGAGAAAAATTTGGGTAAATTTCCCTGAGGAACTGGCTACGTTTAACTCTCCATAACCAATTTTAATGTATTTTTAAGTAATATTTGGGACAATTAGTCCTTATTAACTGCATCTAGAACACTAATTAAAGGATTAAAAAAATTAACCAACTACACCTGGTGCGATAATGGCAAAATTTTGCGAATTACTTGAAAAATCCCAAAAATTTATTAAAAATTGATCAAACGTTAAGGAAACTAAAAATTGAAAAACCGCGAAAAATTGCAATATTGGAATTATATATGGTTATTGAAAATTCAGTTCTAAATCCAGAAGTATGTTGAAATAAAAGAAATTTTAAAATATTTTGTGACAATATATTACTTTCACCCTGTACACTCTTGTAAATCATTGCTCATGTTTATTCTTTGTTTATACAATTACCTTGTCAATAAATGTTATATAATGACATTTCAGTTTTCTTTTGCATACATTTTCTTATATGTTAGAAAATATAGTTTAGGTTTCCGTTTGACTATGCGTAAACGCAATTCAGAGAGTAGTGATCAAGACTTCTATAATAAAGTTATTTAAAATAGTTAATAATGCTTTTAGCATTTGCAATTGACAGCCAAGTTAAACATATTTAATCATGGTTTGTTATACTAGTAGTTAGTTGTTTGTTCTAGTTTGTGTAAGTACATGTACATATCTCGTCATGTGTTAGAAATATATTGGCTGCAACTAACTCTACTAACATACGTACGTTGCTGGCTATTTTAAAATATCTAGAGTATATGGTTGATGTTTTGCGTGCCTGCCTGCGAAAGCACATAAAACCACCGCATGCACATACGAGTATATATTTGGTTGGTAATCGCATAATATCAACAACTTCAACAATGTTTGTTAAGTGAAGCAACAAAACACAATTGAGGTGCTAAATGTAGAGTTAGTTGCGCAATGACATTTCCAAATCAAGTTTCTGTATGAATATTTTTATGTCTTAAACATATTTATATTCTCCTTCGGCTCTTTTATTGTCTATAAATGCAGTACATAATGTATGTAAAATATCGAAAACCATCAAATAAATTGTGATTAGGAAAGACCACCAAGAAGCGATTACGGATTTAATGCAAATTGACTAATAAATTTTTTTTACGAGCTTATAAGTAAAGGTTAGTTGCAATTTAAGCAGATAATCTGGTATATTAGACTTATTGATTTAATCGGTTAGGTTGGTCAATAACTCAGCTCACTCGGAAAGACATAAATGTGACAAGTTCACATGAATAATATTATGATCTTTACAATAGAACATAGGAATAACAGATAAGAATAATAGGTTTAAAGTTTTGTAAACATACATATATTTGAAAATATTTTTTTCTATATGATCATTGAGTGATTACACGAAAGAAAAATTTTTTATTGAATAAAATGATTTCACTTATAACAAAAATTTTACTATTACAGCATGCAAGTATGAACATGTAAGATTGATTTTTTACGTTTTTAATAAAATATCAAAGAAGTAATTCTTGTTTGACATATTTTTCCGAACCCTGATTTCAAAAATTCTCCATAAATTTTTTTTTAGTTACCATTCGAATACTATTAACTAAACAATTATAAAATTAAGAAAAAAATTAAATAATTCTTGCAAAAACAATCGACTCCTTGCTTCATCGACTTTTAAATGCCATTAAAAATTAACAATTTCCAACTGTATGAAGTTATTGCAAATTTTCGTCATTTTGTAGTTTTTGCGAATTTTTCACATTCCTTGCACATGTAGCTCGTCTTAGAAAATTTCACGCCCTTTTTAAAATTTTGGAAAATTATCCTGTAGAGCTATTTTATAAAATATTACTTTTTAAAATGAATTGTATACGTATGACAAAATTTGTATTTATATTCACGTTTCATTAAAGACCACCACAAAAGAGAATATTTATTTAAAAATTTTTGTAAGACGAACAGAGCTGTTTAATACTATAACAATGATATGGAATCAATACTGCATAACGTCCATTGATTAGTTGGGATAAGCGATCTGTGTAACCTCATTAAAGATGTCATTCACAAGTGAATAACTTTCATTTTCAGTAAAATTCTACTTTTAGCAAATAAACCGGTATATCGTCGTTGGAAAGCTTTCCACAGATATTGAAATGATTTTTCTTTGCTCTTAGAATTTAAGACTTAAATTCATATACTCAAAATAACAACAACAACTGCAACAAAGGCTAAAAAGGCGTTGTCTTTCAAGCTCAACTGGCTGGCATGTGCCTTAAATTCTTAATAATGTTGTAGTAGTTTGTTGTTTGAGTGGTTGGTAATTGCGTTTTTGTTAGTTTGGTTGTTGATATTGATGACAGCTTCACTTAAATTGTTGGCGTATAACATTTGTATACATTTCAGTATATATGTAAATATATGTAAGCTTGTGCTATATATATATGTTGTATGTTGGTGTTTGTTAATAGTTTTAAGACTAATACATGCAAACGCATACAACAGAAATTGCAATGTTTAGTTTGGATATTGCATTACCTAACTTAACATGACATAAATTACCCCTTTAGCTAGTAAGTATGGTAATTTTGAAATCTATACACGCGTATACAAAACATTCGAGTACGTTAAAGCTGCTCCTCAAAAAGTTTTTATGTAATTAATTAAAGTAAACTGGATGTTAAACATAAACTTAATATAAGTGTAGATTAAAAGCACTTAGAGCCAGGACTACTACCAATAATGTTAAATTATTTTAATGTTTAATAAAACTTTTATTTTGAAGCTTAATAAAATATAGCAATAGAGAAATCAGCAAGATATGTTTTGATATTTAATAAAAAACTGAAAATTAATTTGATACTAAGAGAAGAATTTATAATACACGAGTAAATATTAAACGGAAGCAACCGTTTTTTTCGACTAAATATCTTTACAATCTTTTTTCTTCCAAACAAAATATTGTTATATTATAAGAAAAACGCATCTTCAAATTTAAATCTTTGTTTGGAAATACATTATTGCCATAGTACTTCATTTTACTCGCTTTTTTCCTAACTAAAAGATACACACTAACAACATTATTAAAAATTATAATTTTTTGCAGGTATTTTATATAGATTTTGGACATGTAGTGTCGGATCTTAAGTCTGAAAAATACCCACTTGAAGGAAATTTACAATTTAAGACAAATAATGTTTTGTAATTTAATGAAATTTGTAAAAAAATAAACAATAATTTTTCTTAAATAATGTTGCCATCTATTTTATATAAAAAATCTTTATAAAAAGAAGAGATCTCAGGCTCATTATTTAGGGAAAAACAAAAAATTGGCATAAAAAAAATTCAAAAACAATTAGCAATAATAAAAAAATTTCAGTTTTACTTAAAAAATTTTTAATTTAAAATTCGATTATATGAGAAAGGCAAATAATTCTTTCCATGAAACAGAAAACTAAAGTAAATGCAAAACATATTCAATCTACGTTCTTGATTTTTGTCGTTTTACAAAGTGCTTTATGTTTTTTAAGAAAGTTATTTTTTTGTTAGAACCAGTACTCAGGGAATGACCCCTACAGAGACAACGCATTGTGCTGGAACTAATCAAATAGGTTCTGGGAAGGGAGATAGAGGGAGTAGTGTTTGTGAATCTTCCCACGCTAAAAGTGACGGAAAAGATCTCTGCGGGAAGTTTATTCCACATACGAACTGTGCGACTGAAAAACGAATTCTCTCTCTAATGCATGGTACGATTGACTGGCTAATCGACCACAAATGGATGAGCTCGTAGTGAAAAACATGTGGTATACAAAACGCTTCGAGTATCGTGAACAAGCTCCCTGATTACGTTAGACCGAAACACACCCCACGTTTTGACGATGTTCTAATGAGTCAATAGAGTTGGCTACCCTACTGCCACCGTCCTCTCCTGTTCGGGTTTTAGTAACATCAAAATAGACTTGGAAGCACCGGCCATGAGTGTTGTATTCCATTTTCGCTTGCATAGAGGTTGTATAAATACCAAGGAGATCTAATGCTATGAAGTAAATCTTACACTGTCTTAAAAACCGAGTCCCTTGATTGCTTCTTTTGAGACCTGAAAGATGTGATCTGTCCATCGAACATCACACTGGATCTTCATGCCAAGAAAATCAAGAGCATCTGATTCCTTAATTTCCGTACCACCCATAATACCAGATGGAGCAAAATGTTCGAATTTATGTCAATGCGTAAGCATGCAACACTGGGCCATACGAGATTTAAAATTGACCCTATTTGCATGACCCTACTCATAAGTTATTACTAAATCGTGATTAAGTGTATCATTCACGTTCAACCTCTTTACTCCAATCTCTTACAGGCTAGGCCTGTGGCTGAATGAATATGAATTGCAAATTCTGCAATCATCTGCAAAAGAATAGATAGGATTTGAAGTCTGACAAAGAAGGTCATTTAGAATTATAAGGAATAGAGGAGGAAGCACGCTATAAATCGAGAGACTTCTTTATTGATACCAAAGGCAATAAGTTTTGACATAAGTTCATAATGCCACAATCTATTAAACGCCTTGGAGATATCTAGAACCACCACCGTACTTTCGCCGAAACGGTGTATAGAATGACGCAATTTTTCCGACAGTAGTGCAGATAGATCCCCGGTAGAGCGCCCTCTCCCGTACGATACTGGTGGTCGCTAAGTTACCTGTTGAACTCCAGGTATCTCAAAAGATGGAAATTTTTTTCTTTTAATTTCGATATTATAATCTAATAGTTTTTAGCACAACAGATATAAGATAAGAGGTAAGAATCTCTAGAATATTATATAATTATTTTCTTTAGTTCCCTTGAAAAAAATAAACACAAATGTCTTCTAAAAATGTATCCTTCCTTATTCTTAAAAGATTTCATAAAAAATATGTTATATGTTTAATATTATAAGCTTTTGTAAAATCTATAAAACCTCGAAGTTGCATTGTCTTATTTCTTATAGAGATGTTCTTATTATGTCACTTTTCCTTATATACTTTTCATTAAAATCAACAAGTGAAAGGCAAATGTTTCAAAGAAAATGCATTGTACAGATAATTCCTTATCAGGAAATATTATTTAAAAAAAAATATTTTAAGTTATGTATCCTTGAAAAAGTTCAAGTCCACTTAAATAGACAAGAAATTAAAAAATTATAAGTCAGTTAAGTAGCCATACTAAATTTCACTTGTAGATTACTGAATATAGTAATAATTTGAGCTAAAAAAAATTAAGATTATGTGACCAAAAATTATAAAAATATTCTTGGACAATTTTATTATTTATTTATTTCGACCCTTTTATTTATATTTAAAAAAAAACTTTTCCAATCTTAAGGTCAACAATAATAAAATAAAAAACTATTTATTCCGAAAATTCGCTTTCTGTATTGAAAGCTTCTTCAGAGACAGAAATAAAATTAATAATAACAATAAAAAACTTATTTTCAAACCTCTTACAAAAAGTTTTAAAAGCCCAATGAGAATATCAAAAATTACAAAATTATAAAAAAGCTTCGTTGGCTTAAAACTTATTCAAAAATCCCAACAAACAAATTATGCATTTTCGATATGAATCTATTTTATTTTCTTTACAACCTTTATACAATTAGACGCCCTTTGGGTGACAATGAAAGTATTTAATAAGGCAACACGGAAAATAAAATCTTAATTAAGTATTTTTTTAATTTATTAATCGAGATTGACTTGATATCTAAAAACCCTCAACAAACAAAAGTTTTTAAAAATCTTTGAAAAAAGATATGGTGCCAATCTTTATAAATAAATTTAAAAAATACTTAAATCTATTACAATATTTCAAAAATTTTTTAATTTCCTGTTCTATTTCAAAAATGATTATTAGTAGTTTAATAACACATTAATAGTCAAAAATCGCTATATGTGTATTCATAAATGTTTCATAGCCTATTAAAGCGCTATAAGGTCTCTGAAAAATATAAAAATGTTATTGTAGCCAATGCGAACTGCTGTCAAAAGTTCATATAAAAAAAATCGTGCGAAATAATTGTAAAATAATATGCCCGAAGTTGTACTCTGTTCACCTTGTGAAAACATACGAAATGTTTCTGGCAGCATTATTTTTTCAACTACAACATGTTTCTGGCAACATATTTTCCAACTGGGAAATAATATAATCATCACTTATTTCGTACGAAATTGTAAACATGTTTACACAAGATGAACAGAGTACAACTTCGGCCATATTATTTTGCAATTATTTCGCATGAATTTTTTTTATATGGGCGGTATTCAGTGTTTGGTGCAAATGCTCCTGCGAAAGTGCAAATGCAAAATATCGTAGCTTTTTTATGAAATTTAACGGCAACTCTGTGTATTTTGTTGTTGGATTTTACAAAAAAGCTACGATATTTTGCATTTGCTTTTTCGCAAGAGCATTTGCACCAAAAACTGAATACCGCCATGGACTTTTGACAGCAGTTTGCACGAAATGATAAACAGAGTACCCTGCTTAAGGCAATAAAAACGATAAATTTCTTCTAAATCGTAGTGTTGTCACCACTGGATAATTGTCAAAATTTTCAAACGAAATAATCAATGTTGCTCAACATTTTTCGCAAATGTGAGCAGAGTACTAAGCTATTGATAAAGCGACGTTTTGCTATTATTTTCGTTTTTTCGCCTTTGTAAAAAATCTTTGCCAATTATTTTAAAAATTTTAATTAATGAAAGTGTTTAAATTATAATGGATGTAATAAATATTGAGAAGAAAATTGTGTTTAATTGAAATACTCGTTGTGTCCAATTTATCATTGTGCACAATTTCAAATTTAAGGTTAAGATGCCACTGCTGATCTTTACGGGTTATCTCAGGCAGCAATATGTAGAATTTCTGCCAAAGTAGCAAGCGCATTATCTTGTTTTGGCGCAGTAAAATTAAAATGCCATCATCTCGATCAGAAGAAAGTCAAACAATGATATAATTTAAAGCAATGAAAAACTTTCCTGGAGTAATAGGATCCATTGACAAGACTCACGTTCGCATTAAAAAAAACCGGCGGTAACTACTCCTTAAATGTGCAGGACATTGCTAAATTTCATTAATCTGTCAAATTTATTTATACATTCACGCATAAGTTTGAGGTTATTTGTGGTGCAAAGTAAAAATAAGGGATATAGTCGCAAGGTGGAGAGGGAGCACTCACAACTTTAGTAACCCACAAAATAAAAAAGAGGTTAAATTTAATGCTGGGCATAAAAACATATTTTATTTTCATTAAGGCTCAAATATTTTGATTTTACAGTTAAAAACTTAACAGAGAAACTTAAATGAGTTGATAACAGTTGAGTATTCAAATACTTGTCGAACTTCAAGTACAACTAACGAGGGTTTCAAGTAGACTTTTTCGCTCATTATTAATTTATTTTTAATAATTTAAACAAAAGCTTTGTTTTACTTTTTACATTTCTTATTATTTTTTTATGATTTTTTTTTCATTTAAACCCATTACTTATTTAATAGAATCATATTGTGTACATCACTAAATAAAGTGTGGCAGGTTATTCACAACAAGGTTGCCAAAAGAAAAGAAAATATTGATAAATGTGTTATTAAAAATTTATGAATATATATTTATATTACAAGCTTATAACTGAAAATTTGTCTAATAACTATAACAACGTTTAACACTGGAATAAGAAAATTTTATGAATTAGACCGTAAATGTCTATTGTTGGTTGGTTTACGGGGCTGCCCTCTTTACGTAGGCATTCAAGTAGAATTTAAATAATTCCTTTTTGAAAAGACCAGTCCACTCGTCGGTGTCAACCTATAACGAACCGTATCTAAGTACTCGTATACGGTGATTGGTACTAGATCTAATCCGTTGCATTGAGATATCTGATGAGGTCACTCAGGCCAAACTCTGATAAATCTGAAAGGTATTCTAGTACATGACTGCCAAAAAACTTGTGTTTCGAGAGATGCAAAGCCTTACATTCACAAAAGAGTAGAAGATTTTCCCTTCTTTGCTTTCTTCTCGACAGCTTTGGCAGAAATCATTATAGGACAGGCCTAACCTTTAGCATGTCTGCCGACCGTCCAGTAACCCATCACAACTGCGACGAGCCTCGAGATGTCCTTGCGATTTCTACGTGTTAGTTGTATTGAGCACTTATAATTATAGCAAGGCCACATTTCATTCCAACCTTGCACGTGCCTATATTGCGCCATCTACATTCAGCCTTATAGAGATATTGTTTGAAGATGCAGTTTCTAATAGTGCCAAACGGCGTGGCTACCGTTCTGGCATTGGAGGCATTCAGAGCAGAGTCAGCTCGTCCCCCTGTTCGTGGACTAAAAAATTGCTGTGTGCTGGAACCCAGATGAGAGTGAAATCAGCCTGACCACCCAGTGTAGATAGCACACTCTTACACTGCCCAACTGAAATATCAGAGATTGTATATGATCATAGGGATAGAAGCGCTGCTTGGTTATCGAAAAAGATGTTCACTTTACTCTGTACTTTTATATCGACCAGCATTCTAACCGCGTCGCTTACAGCAGGAATTTCGGCCTGAAATAGATTGGCTTCGCTAGGGAAACGGAAGAAGCGTTCTATACCCAGACCGTCTGAAAACACTCCAGAGCCGACACCGCATACCATTCTTGATCCATCAGTGTATACTCTGACGTCTTATTTTCTTACTATTGTGCTTCTTTTCGAATCCCGCCTGGATGGAATTAAAACTTTGAACACCTTATCAAAGTCCAGATAAGGTACCATATAATCAGTAGATATCCTTAGTGTAGGGGATAGTTGATCCAGAATTCTGGCAGGATCATACGACCCCAATCTCCACCCCACCCCCAGATGCCGCTAAACTTTCTGGTCTACTTGAGGATACCGCCAATACAAAAAGGTTTGGTGTGGCATTCAGAGCTTCCGAAGGAGTAGTAAGTAAACATTCTGTTATCCCGTCGTAAGCGGATCTCTGTATTCTGTAAAGTTGATCTACCACGTATATCTAACTTGTGGCAAGCCACCATACTACGGAGCCGTAAGTCAGTATTGGACCCACAATTGATGTGTACTTCCCTTTAAGCATATTGGGGCTCAGGCCCCATTTCGAGCCAAACATCCATCGACACGAGTAGTAGCCAACCGTTGACTCTCGAACCCTGTGTTAAATATTTAGTTTCCATAAAAGTTTTTGGTCTAGTATAACTCCTAGATATTTTACGTTGTCTGATAGGACAGTTAATGATTTTTCAACTGGTCTTTGTGGTAAATAGTGTCAGTCGCATTTTGTTTGGGTTTACTACTAGCCTGTCTGTAACCCAGTTACTGAGTGTGCCCAAAGCGTTGGACATGATATCGCTTATCAATTCCGTGAACATCCCTGTGACCATTATTATCACTTCAGCCGCGCACGCCACAACTTTAACTTCCATGTCATCTAATCTGAAAAGTATTAAGTTAACAACAAGAAATTGTTTTACTTTTCATTGTGTTGTATCAGTGATGGAAAATAAAATTTTTATTCTGTGCAAAAAAATAAAAACTAGTAATTTTTTGACCCACTCAATACTAAATTAAAATCATTGTAATTTTATCTTTATTAACCAAAACATAAAATACGTTGTGTTTTTTCTTGCGCTTATGTTATATTATCGCAAGAAACACAACGGTATGTATATATTACATATTTATGATTTTTGAGTAAACATTTCAAGCCGTGATTAAAAAGTTGATACGATCGTACTTTTTTGATACTATTGGATATTAAAAAATATCGTGCTACTCCTCCGGTTTATTTAGTACTTTCAAACAAATTTGATTTCTACGCGTCCAACAAACGTTTTCCAGCATATCTCAACATATAACGTAGTGAAATTATTTTAAAAGAGTAGAACGTTTTAAGATTGTCTTTAAATATGCTTTAAAGATCTCGCTATATATACAAGTAATAAATAATTTCAATATCATATTAGAACGATTTGTTATAATAGTCGGCACTATGAAATAATTCGCAAATGAAATAGTTTCCAGCTACAAAATGAAATAATTTGTAAATTGAATGATTCCTAATACAATAGACCCAAAAGAAGTGAAATATGTCCCGATTAAAGAAGTCCTAACAAAATCTAAAGAATTCCTAATATAGAGTCTCAACAGAAATAAAATAAGATAAATAAAATAAATCCCCAAGAAATTAAATAAGTTTCAATGAAATTAAATTAGTCCCAAGCAAAAATTAATTAACTGCCAATTCCAATATTTACCCAATTTAAAAAGCCTCATAAAAAGTAAATAATTCCTCACAACAGACATCAAAATATGATAACTCCCAACTATATTTCTTTGGCTTTTATATAATTTGAATGTAACTACTGAAAAATAGGATGCTTCATCCGAGGACCAAAATTAGTTGCTTTACGCTTTAACAACGTTTTGAAAATTTGTAAACTTATTAGCGCACAAACAACAAAAATATTTTTACTTCAAATATATTTTTAGTTTGAGAAACACTACAATTTAAAAAAATACTGTTTTTAGCATCAACGTCTGCACCAAAAATTTACTCTCAACTGAACGTCAATTTTATTTCAAATTTTAATTCAAACGCAAGATCAAATATAATTCGTTATATGTTTTTAGTTAAAAAAGAAAAAAAACAAAGATTTTAATTTAAAACTGTGGAGGTAAAAAAGTACTATATAAAATATTTTTTGTATCGAAGAAAAATTTAATTTTCTATCACTAACATATAAAATACAATTTTTTATATGTGTAAGTAGGTATTGTGTAATGAAGTTATTTGTCAGTTGATTAGGGAAGTTATAATCGTCTTATACGTTTATATTCTCCCCCATTCTTCATATGAAATTCTATATCACTAATATTTAGTATTCTATCTATGAGATTTTTTTTACTCTTTTAGGATGTTTTGAAAAATACTTAATTATTTTACCCGAAAACGAAGGCTACTGTTACCAATTTACTAATAAGAAATGACCCTTTATTTTTATTAAGGTATCGAATTAATATACAATTATGGTAATTTATAATCACGTTGTTTTTCAATTGTGAATTATATGTCTGAATGAAAAAAATTAAACATACTTAACAATTTCTCTATTTCAGATCCTGAAATAATACAAAATAAATCATCCACATATTTTGTGATAACCTTTGGGTTTCCTTCATAATCTCTTGGTCTTTGGACGGGCTCCAGGGATAAATCAACAACGATTTTAATTCCCACGTTTTAATTCCTAAAATCGACGCTATTATTTTATATTACCCGTAAAATCCCTATAACTTGCCCCATTTTTCCCGATACTATCTTGGCCTGCGTCGCACTTATTACTCCTGTTGTTTTATTAAGTCACGGTTCACACTATGAAATTTTTCTTTCTGCAAGTGTTAGTTTGTTGGTGTACGGGGTGAGAAGATTGGGAAGAGGTACACTCTTTCATGTACTTTGAAATTCTCTTGTGTTTTGTTATTCGTAACAGTGAAACTGAAAATGGCTGCAGCTTTATTTTTGATTTTCTTTTACTTTTAGTTTTTTTCATTGTGGTGAGAGCAAAAATTTGTGTACAAAAAAAAAGAATGTGAAGATAAACATGCAAAAATCTTGAATTTGAATACAAAAAATTTCAATGAGTAGACATTAATGAAAGTTCCAAAGAGAATTAGAAAATATTTCAGAATGAATACTTTCATAATCTGAACCGGGACTAACAAGTGTTTTCAAACCAGGGAAGGCAAATTGTTCAACAAAAATCAAAGATTGAAGAAATATTTTTGGTAAAATTAAGCTCAAAAATATTTAATTTTAGAAGTTAAGATGTGTCATTTCAATATTCGTTTTTCCATTCCTTGTGTCGGCAGTGGTTGTCGACTGTGATCGGCGCACCGGAGACCGATAAAAATCGGCCCATATTTTACAAAATGATTGTTCTAGATTGTGCTATAGAGTGTTCACATTATCGGTGCATTAAAGTTGATTTTGATTGTCAATACTCAGCAAAATTTCGGCGCAGATTGACGCATTTTAAAAAAGTGTTTGTGTTTAAACTATCAGTAAATGAATTACGATAATAATCAGTATATTGCGCCGAAACTTTGATCTTAGATTAAATCTACACTTTTGATATCAGCGTTACGCGTGAGGCTGTCATTGCTTTTAATATTTGCCACCTTACGCGTGGTTAAATTTGAAATTAAGTATCAAACAATTACAAATTCGCTTTTATTAACAATTTTGATGGTTAGACAATTGCAAGATCTAGGGGTCCGATCAAAACCAATAGTAGCCAATGAGTTATCCTAGCACATTTTCTGCGCTGATAGGGTGCGCCAAGCCTCACTCAAACATAATAATGGATAAGTATAGAAAGAATAAATTGCTCCACATAAACGTCGTATGGAGATTTGCCTCTTTATCCTCCCTGCCGCTGACCAAATATAAGTAAATAATTTAATTCAATATAATATATTATATATCATTAGACTTACAATGATTTGTTATTTAGTAATATAATTAATCTTTGAATTGAATCATTTATACATTTCACAACGAATAATTTAACTAAATCAGGCTTCAACCATTCACATATTTCTGAAAAATACTTCTGAACAAACCTTCCATTATGTAGTATCCCAAGGGGTTACTTTGAGTAAAGTAAAATGATTTTATGAAACTTTTTTTTGGAGTTTAAAGTTTATTTTAATAATATTTAATAATAAAAAGAAACACTTTAATTTTTAACTAATTCTTTTTAAGATTTTAATTAATTTTCTGAAAATCTCAGCAAATATATTTTACCTATTTTCTCTTATATTGAATTCAACATTTTTGATTTGCCAGTGTGTATTTGTTTTATGTTTTAGTATAATTAACTTCAACTTTTTCTTTATTATTTTCTATATTGGTTCGCATAAAATATTTTTCATAATGAAATTCCTTATTAATGTTATTTTTCGTTCGATAAATCAAATTTAATTGCTGCTATTGCCATCTATTGCCTTATGTAGCATAATTTATTTTACGTACACAGAGAGATCTTCATAATTATTGTGCAGATAATTTGAGAGTTTTCCTCTGAAACCAGTTGGTGTTCACTCCTGTAAGGTGGTTATCATAAAGAGTTTTTTAAAGAATTAACAGCAGGTGTAATTGACTTCCTTTAACAAAATTTTAATTGAGTACAATTACTGTTTAGAGGTTAGTGGTAAAGTGTTTTTCTATAGACGTGTAACTATTAAACAAATAATAAATCACAATTTTTTCTTTTAGTTTAATACTTAAATAAGTTGAACCAAAGGAAAAAAAATTGTTTTTGGTGTTGGAAAAATTTAGATATTCCTCGATATTAACTTTTGTCAGCAAGACCATTCATCCTTGTTTTTCAGGATATGCACAGTTGTTGCAGTCCGGTTTAGTTTCCAAAATAAAAAAAAAACGATCTCAGTAAGACAATGTTAATTACTTTTATTTTTCAGTGTGGTATTTTACGAAGTAATTTTGTTTTTTACTAACAACCATACCTAAATGAGAGCGTTGAGCGTCGCGTTAGCAACAGGTACGTATTTACAATATATTCTAAGAAAAAAATTTACTCTGAATGTACTGCAAATACGTACCCTGTTGCGAACGCGACGGTTTGATTTAGGTATGGCTGTAAGGTATACATAAACTTGACATTTTGAATAATATGTACGCGTACTTGACTTACATCCGACAAGTCGGAAGAATCTTGCTGATGCCAAATCATGTTCAAGAGGCCAGTGTTTTATCCATCAAGTCTTTTGTCTTGGCATGTTTGTTCGGATGGACGATATTTTTTGGCAACATTTTGGGGTTCTTCAGATTCATATTCAGTTTTTTATTTTTTATTTTATTTTTACCGTTTTTTTTCAACTAGCGCTTATTTCGTGAATGGTAACACTTAGCTCATGTCTGATTTGACAGATAATTAGTTTTATCCTTCCGCTGAACGAATATGGTTGTGTATACGCTTGAACAACGCTGGGAAATATTGCCTGCGATCGACTTACAGAAGATGCCGATTTTGCCAAAAAATCATATTTTCAGATGAAGCTCATTTTGATCTTGGCGAGTATGTAAACAAGTAAAATTGTCGCATTTGGTGCACAGAAAACCCGCACTGTTTGGTGCGGATTTTGGTCCAGAGGATTAATTGGGCCATTTTTCTTCGAAAATGAGCAAGGAGTGGCCGTTACAATTATCGGGCCATGTTGAACGAATTTTTGTTCACAAAAATTGGCAACATTTGGTTTCAACAGGACAGCGCTACGTGCCAAGCAGCCGAAGCTACACTCGATGTTTTGCGCCCTGTTTTCAAAAAAAAGTTATCTGGCGGACCCTATAGTTGTTTAGCTAATGCTATTTTAAAGCTCAATAAATCGTGGATGTTTTTCCGAAGTTGAGAATTCATTTTGCAATGGTCTCTGTATTGCATCCAGGCGTTGCAGCACACAAAATCAATGAAATCTCAATATCAAGGACCAGCCCCGAAGAGGTTCTTAAAACTTCGTTTTTCAATCCCACTCCTCTGTGTTTACTTGGGAGGCTTTGTCTAACAGAGCACCGACCAGTAAATGGTATCATTTGTTCGTCTATTGAGTAATTAGCATTGCATTTTCCTGGAATATTTCTACAAGCAGATCTAACACGTTCAAGTAACGGGTTTATCTTCCAAAATTCGATTGATTCTTTCTCTGCTTCCGTTAATTCATTGTTGTCCACCACGTGTAGACACATGCGTAAGAGAAAGAATCGATAACGACTCATGCTATCAGCTATAATTGGGAGTCTTGTTGCCTTCTCCCAGTACATAACGTAGCCTTGGATAACGACAATACCAAAACAAATTATTTCAGATACTGATGCTCCCAATGATTTTCCCTTCTCGGCAACATGGTACCTGTTTGTGTACTCCGTCACTTTTTCTATGAACTCATCATTAAAATACACAGAAAAATAATGATAAGGGGTCTCTATAGGTGTTCTTATGTCTTCAATTGCACAAGAGCAGCTTTTCACCTGAATCTCAAACGATCTTCTTTTCCAAATATCACGACGGTTGGCAGTTTGACTTACATCTGCTGATGTCTCTGATAAAGCATTACCTCGTCTTCACTGTCGCTTTCCTGGCCTGCCAAATCATTTGTTACAACGGGTGATTGCCAAGTTGCATCCACGAACTCATCCTCACTACTAAAATCTTCCAAATTCGAATTTAAAAGTTCAGCTAAGATATCGTCTTCAGTTATTCCACCTCAGAAAAATAACAAAAATAGTTAACATATCTTAATAATATAGTCCTTACAAGCACAATTATAGCACATCAAACAAATTTCACGTAAAAATTCAAAAATTCACAAGATAA
The DNA here is from genome assembly GCA_956483585.1 of Gymnocheta viridis. NCBI lineage: Eukaryota > Metazoa > Arthropoda > Insecta > Diptera > Tachinidae > Gymnocheta > Gymnocheta viridis. The sequence continues at coordinate 46,073,516 of OY101442.1, read as the reverse complement.
TCACAAAGTTACACTTTAAATAAAAAATTTATATTTTTTGTTTGACTAAAGATTCCAGAACTTAAATAATAGTAATTTATATTCAAACTTACCCTCTCAACTCATTTTTACAACTCCACAAAGAACACAACTGAAACTACGAAATTAATATGAAAAAAGAAAAATTGATAAGGGTTTTTCTTAATGAGCAACAAAGACAGAGCATACACAATTGTGTTTTGTCGGTTTTATCGCATAAAGTCTTATATTAAAGAAATTATAGAGACTTGGACTTACCCTCACAATTGTGCGTACTCGGTCAGAAAGGGTCAGTAAAAAATAAAATACGACGCGAATTTCATTTGATTACTTGGAAAATTGTAGAAACTGGGTCAGTTAAAACATTAACAAGAGAATCCTAAGACGGATGGATGGCACTGAAGGACATAGGAAAATATTCTGGGTTTTTATTACAAAATCATTACAAATGGATTTTCATTTTTTCATTAATACTTTAAATCTTAAAACGCATTTTCAATCCGCTAAAACTTTACTTTGGCATAACTGTATTAACTGGGAAAGTATATTTAATTGAATACTAAATTGTATTCCAATAAAAATATACAATAACTAAAAACAAATATAAAATCCACAATAAGGGATAGAAGGAATGGATCACACGGATCAGGAAATATACGCAGGTACAGTATGATTTTCATATGAACCCCAATTGACATGCTGACTAGTCAGGTACCAGAAGTCAAGGCATTATTTTAAAAATTTCCTGATTTGACCAGTGTAGCAATATCGAGTTAAACATGTTTGAGAGTGCTTGAAATTTCTGATCAAATAATGTTATTTATTATATGTTATTCATCATTCGCCAGAGTTTAAAAAATATAAAGTTTTTGGGAAACCGGTTTTCGAATTATTAAAAAATAGCGTTTTTTAAAACTCGGTTTTGAATACGTCTTCAGGGAGAAATCCGGTCAACAGTGCAGTGTTTTATTTATTTACTTCAATAAACAATTCAACCCTTCGCGATTCATAGTGGATTTGAAAATATGTTTATAAAAAGAAGTTTTAAGCACTTAAAAAAATATTAATGCCAATGAGTAAAACACTTCGTTGGCATCAATAATACTCCAAACAGACATATAATTATTATTGTGTTTTATATATTCAATGACTTCAATATATTGAAATCGTTATTTGTAAGCTAAAGACGTATGTAAATATATGCCTCCAATAAAGACTCCTTGTTAAAATAATAAGTTAAAATGTCAAAGTAGAAGTAGTGAAAAGTATCCTAATTTACATTTTAACTAATTACTTTGAGATCAAAATTTTGAGTACATACTCGTAAGTATTTACTTATTAATGAACATATTTTTTGTGGGCTTCGGGTGCGAGTACAGTCAGACTTTATCAGAAATTTAAATCATTTTTTGAAAAGACATAAAATAGAAATTGGACTACTTTCTAGTAGATCATTTACCCATTTCCACTGCCACAACTCACCCTCAAACAGATTTTCTATTCCGTTTGTTTGAGTGCTCTGTTAATCATACATTGAACCTCTTTTCGATTAGTTTGAATGAAATTTTATAGAAATTATAGTTTGAACAACTTTTGTCAAAGTCATCTGAAAATAAAGAATCAGATAATAATCAATCTACAATGTGAATCATTATAATTCTGCTGCATACTCAGCACAATAAGCCGCAAACAAAAGAAAATTAAATCATATTATAATAGTCCGCAAGACCACGTTAAAAAATTAATTAAATTGATTGTGAGTGAACATCAATTAATGTGACCCTGAAAACTCCAAGACAAGACAAACAGATGAAATTATTTCTGTGGCTATTGTTCTAAATGAAATCTACCGACGCTTTGCGGAAATGAAAGAAGTACCAAAATTTAGGAAACTTGAATGGTAAAAAGAGAACATATCATGTAATATTATAGTTTGAACTCTTACGTTTAAAATCGTGTCAGTCTGGAGTGAATTATAGTAACGCTCCTTAAACCTATTCGAAAGGACTAGATCTGAGACGATTCAAATTATTTATTAATTATTTTCTTCGCCGACGATTCTGTTACAACACCGACGAAAATTGAACCGGCATTATTTATTGATCACTGCTTTGCAGTTATCACTTAAACAGTCCATTAACAATTAACACCTTACCACACAAATATACTGTACTGGCCATAAGAAGAGCACCCCGAAGTACACATTCGGGAAATACGCATTTTTTTATTAAACCCATTTTCCTTGAAGGTATTATAAATAGTTTTTGTAATTATTTTAAAATTAACATTAGATACAAAAATTGTTCTCTAAAAACGTTTTTAGAAAAAGTAGAAAACCACAAACAAAGACGGACAAAACAATGGCACTCCCTTATAGAAATTTTAAAAATTTTGCTATGCTGCTGTATATTTGGAATGCAATTTAACGATACCCACCACAAATGCATTTTATGTATCAGAAAAACAAACAAAACGGAAGAGTAGTACATAAGAATAAAATTGTTACAAATTAATATTTAAATAATTTCGAGTACTCAAATCAATTTAAAAATAAAATTATTGAGGTTTAGAGGTCTGGCTTATCAAGGCATGCGATAAGCAAAAAATATTAAATCAATCGATCAGTGATTTCCCGGCTTATTTCAAAGTTTTTGCGGACAGGTCCCTTATCACCAGTACATTGCGGAGGACGCCCTCGTAAAACATCACGTCATGAAAATTCATTGACCAAGAGAGCAATACAACACGATTCTACAACGTCCTCTAGTCAATTGCGAAACACCTTAGCGTTGTGCATTTAGCGAGAGAACGATCCGCAGAAGAGCTGTAAAAGCCTTTCATATCACCCAAAAAGAGAAAAGCTAGACTTGTATTCGCCAAAGCCCACATTAATTGGACGTCCAAAAATGGATAGCATTACTGTTCTCTGATGAATTTAAATACAATATAAAAAATGCAGATGGAATAAAGTGTGTGGTCGGCGCCAAAAGACTAAAGGGAAAGACTAAATCCTAAGTACTGCAAAGCAACTGGCAAACATGGTGGTGGTCTGGGGATGTTTTTCTGGTCAAGGAAGGAGACCAATTCATCACATCGACAGAACTATGATCGTTTTCTGTGTCCTGGTATACTAACGAACGTGGGAAACCCATATGCGGAGGAAGATATGCCGCTTCAATGGAGGTTCAAACAAGATAACGATCCCAAGCACACCTCCAAAGTGTAAAAAGAATGGCGGTAATAAGATAGAAGTTTTTAACTGGCCTGTCCAATACCACGATCTCAATCCTACTGAGAACCTTTGGGAAATTGTTAATAGAAAAATAAATCGGGATAGCTGCAGAAATAAAACTGATCTATTCCAAGCTGTCAAAACAACCTCGGAAGTAGTATCACAAGATAGTATTATTATTATAGTTTAATATCATCCACCCCTAGAAGATGTGCATGTGTTATTAAAAACAAAGGTTTTGCAACAAAATATTAGTTTTATAAGTTGGTTTTTCTCGCTTGCATACAAGGAGTGGGGTTTAGTTTTGTCCTTTGGTTTTTCTATTTGAAATGATTCAACAAATTTTTTGTTTTCCTAAGAAGTGCAGTTAAAAACGTTTATTTACGAGTATATGAATAATAAACACACCAACAAATAAAATTGTAACTAACTGCCCGTCCCAGGATGGCACACATATTCGTTCTTTTGTAAAATTACATTTGATATTTAAAACAAAACTTTAGAATTTGTTTTAAATGTTGTTATACGAAAGAATGAATACTTGCGACATCGTGGGACTGGCATTTAATGTAAATTAAAAAAGTTTTTCAATGAAAAAAATCAAGATATTTTTTTACCGTATTTTACGGATGATTTAGTTACGGCCAATACTGTACAGCTGAAAAATGCAGGATGTTATGATTTGCCTGAAACTGGTCCCGAATTCACGTTAATAGCAATTATTTGCTTGTGTTCCTGCAGACAAGGTGTAAAGCTTGCCAGCCTAAGTGACTACACTCCAAAGAATCTGTTTAAAGATAAAACTTAAATTGTAAATGCATTTCTAAAAATAACGTCTTTTATTTTTTTCATCTGCGATTAAGTGTCTGTTGGATAATTTAATGATGATAATTCAATTAACCTCTCTTAAGTAGCAAAAACACAAATAGAAATTGTACAACTCGGAAAAAATATTCATCCATTTTGTTAGAACTTTTTCAATTCTTTGTAACTTATTGCATCGTTTTGAGACTTTAATTAATTTTATTTAATTTGGTAGATTTTCAGAAGCATTTCTTTGGATATGGCATTTTGTTATTGCTGGCAAAGAATTTCTATCCCAGGTTTCCACTGCTGACGCATTTCAGTATGGCCAGTCTTTAACGTGGAGCAAGCAGTTTCTTTTCTGAAGTATGTCCAAAAACCGGCTTCCGTAATTTCTGATCGTCAGGCGACCGCAAAGGTTTCTGCTCTCACAAATATGCCAACTGAAATTGCTTTAAAAGCATTTCTCTATTACGTGATCTTTGGCCGAGATCAAGGATTTTTTTCTCTGTGTTCAAAAACGGCTTCGCTTACTAAAGCATAACTGCCCTTCGGACGTGCGCAATGATTTTCTAATCCGACTTATTTCTGAAAACGGCTTCGATTACTAAAGCATTCCTGCATTGCATTGCATTCGGATGGGTGCTTATATTTTAATTTCTATTGTATTTCAATCCTTGGCTCCGCTTACTGAAGCTTTTTGTCATAACTTTCTTCTTACATCTCATCAAATTACAATTGGGGAATTCAAACGGTGTCCTCGTAAGTCATATTATCATAATGTCTTAATATTTTACAATAGCTTAAAAACTATTATTGTGCTTCCAACAAAAAAGTCATAAAATAATAAAATAAGAATTTTTGAACTATTTTTATTGTTTTGTCATATCCAAACAGTAGAAATTTGAGACAAGTGTGAGAGATATTAAATAGTCCTTGTCCTTTCTCGTCATATTTTTTCGTATTATTATTTTAAAACGTATGATTTTTTTGACTACCATTTGAAACCCGCAAATGAATTTAAGTTTATTTAATTTTGTTTTTGGATTTATTTCATTGGAACTTATTTTATCTCTTCGTATGTGAATTATTTTATTATGAATAAAGTTCCAAAAATTGATGCATATTTTTTTCGGGTTCTGTGATGATTTTTTTTGTTATACTTATTTCATTAAGAGTTATTGAAACTTATTTAATTTTTGTAGGTGTTTCCAAATTATATAGGCAAAATTTTTTAAAATTCAATACTAGTTCTACTTAAGTATATTAAAATAATTTTATTTTCTAATGAATTCATTTGTCTAAAATTAGTTCATAATACTTGTTATCTCAGCTTATAGCGACGACAATCGTTTGCGAAAAATTTGTATTGAAATTTTTTAATTAAAACTACTTTGCTCCAAGTTTCATTTATTTTATATCTTAAGAACTCTAATACATTTTAACGCTTTTTCAAAAAAAAAACCAGTCTAAGCTTAAAAACAAAATGCTATAAAACCAACAAACTTGATCTCAATTATGTAAAATGTCAAAGTTGCCAATAGATTAAACACTAAATTAATGTCAAATTAATAGTATTTTAACATGTCAGCAGGAATGTGGCATTAATCGATTTTTAGAATGCGTTAAAGGCGTCTCTTAAAGGATCATTTCCAAACTTCTTATGCAATGATACCGTTGTTTTGTTCTTTTATAAAAAACACATATTTTGTGCAAATCAAAACCAAAAATATTGTGTAGAATAACGTGTAAATTTTTTTATGTTAACTAAACAGAAAGATTTTCGATTACAAATGATTAAAATCAACATATAAATTTATACAAAATAAAGCTATAAATCATTTAAACGGATAGCTTTTTTGTGTTCTTGGCAAAAAAAAAACGAAATGTATAATGAATAAAATTTTTTTATTCAAAGGAAATTAAATGAATATAGAAAAACTAAAAAAAAATTTGTCTCAACAATTGCTCAATTTCAACTGTTTGGCCTAAGAGGTGGCCTAAGCAAATAAAGCATTAAGCAATGAGAAAAAACACGCACTTACATATATCTGCCACAGTATCCGTTAATAAGTCTGTCTAGTTAGTTAGTATAACCAGCGTTGCAGACATTTTTACATTTATTTCGTTTTATATTCAGTCTTTTACATTCCTAATGGCGCTGTTAAGTCTAAACCTGCAAAATGTCTATAAACTTGCCTGTAAACAACCCACATTAATTTTATTTCTTTTAAATTTCTTGTGCATGAATTGCATATATTGCTTTTTAAATATAGAGTAGTTTAACTGTTTGCAATTGTCTGACTTTTTATATCATTTATATGAGTTCTTTTTTAGCACAACCACTTCCCCAAATCATTATTGATGACAATTGTCAGTTGTGGACTCAGAATATCAATGCCGGAGTAAGAAATGAATAAAACGATGACTGGCTGCTTAAGTGTGCGTATTTGTTTTTTTTTATTATTTTCTTGAATTGTAGTATACTTTTGGCTTTGCTAACTAACACGCCCACTTTCAGTTTTGGCGAATTACAAAAAAAAATTTTGAGGCTGCTAGTTTATGTATGCATTAAACAGTTGTTGGTGCTATCAATAACACATAGATCTTTACTGAAGGATTAGTTTTGAGCGAATTTAAAATTAATGCACCCTACACTATAATATTATTTATTGCGATGATACATGAAGAGCATACAAAAAACATTAACAAAACCAACATATGTATGTAGGCAAAATAATATAATGAATATTTTCAGTAAAATTCAAGTACATTTTTTTACGTTTCTATTCGGAATAAATATGTGTCTGCCGACGCTAAATGGAAGATAACAATACTACAAAAAGCTTTACATGAATAGAATCCGTTCCAACTACACATATAATGGACGATGAGTTACGAGTTATAAAAGTGTTAGCTTTTATTTGGTAACCTATTTTTATCAATTGTTCATTTAAAAGTATGATGCATGTAATTAAATCTGTCCAGGTAGATACACGATAATGGTAATGATCAGGACAAGTTTTTCATGATTTTAGCACGAAAAATATGCATTTGCATATTTTTAAAATTTCTCTTAAAAAAAAAGGCATTTTTGATACAACTTGCATAAATTTGCATATTACGCCGGTTGGCAACTCTTTTTAACGAAAATTGCTTGTGAGAACTGACGCAGCTCCATATATGTATTATCTCTGCAATGCGATCATTAAAAATTCTTTACTCAAAAATGTTTTCTTATGAGTTTTACAGAATTGAAGATTTTGTTCGCTTATATTTTGCAATGTTAACTCACTTGTGGCAAATTGCAAAGCCTTTTATCTTAAGGTAGAACTACATACATACAAAATATGTAGGTTTTCACAAATAAACTTGTTGTCTTAATTAATTTCCAGGCGCCCTCTGTTATCAATGTAATGAATTCTATGTACCCAAGTATGATCAATACCGCAAAGCCCTGCACCGCTAGATCGGGATCTTGGTTAAAGGCTGCTATATATTATTGCGACAACTTTATGCGTTTAAAACTTTTTAGTGTTTTTAATGAACATTGTGATGATAAGGCGAGTCGATATGTAATGCAAAGGCTTTATTTAAGAATTCATCGGTAAAAACATTAAAGATAATTTTGATTGTATTTGCAACAGTATAATCAAATTTCTTTTGAAAGTTTATCCGTCGTAGAAGATGTAAAAGGAAAATTTTAAAATATTAAGAATAAATTAACAAAGTTTTTAATGAGAATGTTAACCTTCAAACGTTCACTAAGATTAAAAACAACATATACAGTAACATCGACTGATGTTGAACGAATATTCTCAACATATTCGACCGTTTTGTGTCACAACCGGGGATCCTTTAAATTTTAAAACTTTAAAAAATATATTATTGTACTTTGTAATAAACATTTGTTTAAATAAAACTGAATAAATATTATTCGTATGTGTTTTTTCGGGTGCATATTTTTGTGAATATTTTAAGTTTTTTTAAGGAGTATTTGGATGCATATTTAAAAAAATTTTTGTGCTTATTTAAACTTGCCCAGGACGTCTAGTTTAACTGTCTTGTCTTCTTTCCAAATTTTTTTTAAAAATTAACATATCACTTAAACATTGCACTTGAGCTTGCCTAAAACTATTCATTTTAATTATATTTGAAATTATTTGGCAATAGTAATGAAATTAAATTAAATCAAGTTGAAATCAAATTTTACCCATTTCTTTTTTTAATTTTTAAGAAATTTTTGATAAACTTATATTATTTTTATTAAGAAAGTAGTATAAACAGTTCAAATAGTTACGTACAAATATTAATTAATAATAGATTAATATTATACATCGAGGTACATTTAACTGGCAACACTTAACTTGATTCTAATGAAAATTAAAACGTCAAAAATATGTTCTATCTGCAGTCGCTTAAATATGACCCATCAGGAAACAATCTTTTCCATTATGGGGACACTTTATGAGATATATTCACTAAGTATTCATATATTTTTATACTATCATCATATATTAAGCATCAGAAACTATGAACTGTCAAAAGTCATTTCGAAAAAAGGCAACTTAAAGCTCTTTATGATCATTCTTACCCACCAATATAAAATCAATAGTTTTTATAGCACAAACAAAATATTTATAATGCAAAAGTAGCACACTACTAAAGAAAAATAAAAAAACTTTTAAAACAGCCGGCACTCATAAAAATATTTTTCCGTCACTGGGTTTGGTATTCTATTTATGTTTAATCGTTTCAAAGTGTAACTCGTGATATGTGCTGCCCTAGTCTGGCAAATGAAATTGCTGCCAACTTTTTCATATTTCAGTCTATAATATTTTCTAAAGCGTTTTAGTGCTTTTTATTTCATTTTTGTCTTCAGCGGCATAGTTTTAGTCGTTACAGGGTTTTTATCGCTTTTATTAATCTTTTGTTGTGAAATGCGTGCGTAGATTTTGATTAAAATAAAAATAAAAAATAATAAAAATTTAATTTAAACTGAATTTAACAACGAAAAATCGTTTTAAATTATTATAACTTTTATTTTTTTCAAATGTTTTTAAGTACGTCTGTGTGTAGTTTTGTTTTAATTAAATGACTGAAATCAAGGCAAAAATTTTGTATATGAATCTCTTAATGGTCTTTGTGTACAAATAAAGATTATAGTTTAATTGCAATTTTATGTTTTAACATGAGTTACGGTAGTCATATACATAAATATAAACAATTTGTTTATAGATTAACGTACAAATAACAAATTAAATAGAATTATAATTTGAAATAACAAAATAATTATAAATGAGATTGAAAATTAAATTGCAGTAAAACTTTGGATATAAGGAAATCATATCAATACGAAAAAATTGGCTGTTTAATTAAATTTTTCTTTAAGGAAATATCGTTATACTTTGGTTTTGCTATAGTATTATGATATAGTTTTTTTCATATCACAGTAAAATATTTTTCAGCTCATTGATTTAGGACTCAATTCTGAGAATTGCACGTGAAATTTTACATAAAATAACGATTTTTGCATCATTCGTTTTGTCAAGTTGGTTGCATTAAATAATTAATAATGACATTTTAAAACCAGAAGAACATTGAATATTTCAATATGGAAAATAACAAGTATACGTACGGTATACCGAGATATAACCGTGTTAAAATATAGAAAAAGTGATAAAAATCCAACTTGAACAAAAAAATTCGTATGGTCATTAAATTAAATTCATAGATTTTTTTTTAATATTTTTTACTGCATATTAAATTATTTGTTTATCTCAACAATATTTAGTATTAAGATATTGATCTCATTGACCAAATATTCCAATAAATAAATTAAATAAATATCAACAGAAGCAAAAAAAAATTGTTTTGGAACTTGTTAACTTGAACTATAACTGAAATAAATGGGCAGCTTCATAAGGACAGGCAAATATTATTTTTCCTAGAGTAAGCAGGTCCTCTTTAATCGTCCTGAATACTTTTTTAGCTAAAAAAGTAAGAAAATATTTGTTTTGTTCATTCCAAAAGAAGAAAAACTAACAAAGTCAGTTGGGCCATTCTCAAGTCATGCTTAAATTTCTTTTAAACTTTTTTTAATCCCATAAATTTTTCAGTGGCAATAGAACTACCTGCTTAAAGTTTCTCTAATACATTTCTCTAGATATTGTATAATGAAATTGCCGTTGTTTGTGAAGTTTCATGCACTCACTTAAAATTTCACTTTTTTCTGCTCAGCTTGGCATATGTCAGTCAGCAACGTTACTTACTTACATATATTGCATATATTGTTATAGGTATTTACTTGGTACAAAAGTTATCATGTGCTATTTTTTAATTTAGTAAAATTATATTTGAACCACGCACCATTATAATGCAGTATTTTATATAAAGTTTTATGTGGAATGCATATGGAAGATACTAGTTGAAGCAAAATTTGAGAGCCGCAACTCTTATACTTTTTCAAATAAAAAGTAATAAATATTTTCTCATGTGCGAGGTGATACGCCTGCGCAAATATTTAAATTGTTCCAGTCGTTTTCGAGTTTTGCGCTTATCAACACTTTTAGCGATTCATTATTATTATATACGGTACAGCACTAAAATATTTTTTGCAAGTTTTTTTTTCACATTTTTGCACTTAAGGGTGATGTTTTCTTGTGCAAATAAATTCAAAAATTTTTCCAAAAGAAACATATAAATCAACAAATTGAGAATATTATCTTACCTAATGCTACATGCATTTTCTGCGCACAAACTTATTTTTAAAATAAATTCGGAAACTACAAAATTATATACAAATACCGGTGATGCCAGCTTAGCCTTTTTGTTGCTGGATTTAGCCTTTTTTCGTGGCTTTCTTTAGCCTTTTTTATTTTAAATTTAGCCTCAAAACGGCGAAATTTTTTTTTCTACTGAACCCATAAAATCATCTTGAAACAATAAAGAAATAATCCAATGTACATTGAAGAAAAAATAACAGTGATTAAATTCCAATGGCGACTGCTTTTAAGTTACGAGTGGACAAATGTTGAGTAGACAAATGTGATAGCCTCTTCGAGAAATCACATAGTCAGGAAACTTTTCACGTAAAAGAGCGTTGCTTTGTAACTCTTAATACATCAATATCTTTATTAGAAATATGGTTGAGTCTCATTTGTAGAATGCCTAATTCCAAAGATCGATAAAAAGTTTCCCCAACACTATGGGCTAAAAAAGCAATGTTCTCAGATGAGCGACGTAAACGAGTTTTTCACATCACTGACTTGTTCCAACTGCTAAAATTTTTGGACCAGTTTTATAATTGCTCACCAGAAAGTGTTTCATAATAACAAAAAATGCTTTAGCATTGCGAAATGTGATCGCGAATTGTACACTATATTTTTAGAGAATTTTATTAATTTCAATGTAGTTACCGGTTGAGTCATGACAACTGTTAAAGTGGCGGGCTATTGAAAATGAAACGTCTTATTGAGCCACTTCATAGTATCAAATTTCGGTAACGTTTATGTTGACAAATTTTAAGTACCATAAAAATTATTAAAACTATAGAAAAAAGTCGTACTGGAATTAAAGTGATTAATTCTTTATTATACATTCAATGCTCTTTGTAAACGTTACAGAAATGTTGCCATGCTTAAGTTATTTCCTCTTATTTAATCAAATTATTAAACTCTCGTTATATTAAGATTATGATTCCTGTATCAATAATAAATGCACATAAAAGTATATAACATATTAAATATATATTCAAAGATTTGCATAAACTTTTGTTTGTTGAGGGTTTTTTGCAAATCTTTGAAAAAAGATGTCGAGGCAATCTCGATTAATAAAATTTAAAAAATATATATAAATTAAAAAAAAAATTTTTTTGTTTTTAAAACATATACTTCTTGAATATATTTAAATAATTATACAATAATTACTACATCATTCCTTAATACAAATATTACGTTATATTGTTGATCCAACACTGAATTTATTCGTTTTTTCGTTTATGTACTTGAAGTGCATTTTTTTAATAACTTTTAGCATGGTTTGTGCATTTTTTATTAATAATAAACAAATCTTTGAATTTTGAATACACGGTTTTTAGCCTTTTTTTAAGTTTCATTTTTGGACGATTTTACTGCTCTTTTTACAAATCTCATTTAGTTTCTGTAGCTCCTGGCAACACTGATAACTATAATGTCCAATATTTAATAGATAACATTGAATTATTCTTCACGTAAAGCCATTTTTAACTCAGATTGAGAGGAATCGAGCGTTTTTTTTTGGTCATTCTGTCCAGAATCTTTACCAGGGATTTCTACAAAATACACAAAATAGAATTCAAACACTGTGTTCGGGTTTTAAATTTGTTTGGGGAAAGATTTTGCTAACCGATTTTATGAATCTAATATCGTCAATCGTTTTTCACAAGACGTTTTTTCCTTTGAAAAATTCCACAACTCATCGCTCTTATATGCAAATTAAGTGAATAGAAAAAGATTACAAAGCAATTCATCATTAATTTCTTCAACTCGTTTCGAAATTTTTTTATTATTTATTAATGTACTCAAAGTAATACAAAGGTTTCCACGGGACTATTAAATAAGGGACCAAGCCTAAGAGTTATTAAATGTAATAAGTATAAAAACAATTTTTAAATATTAAATCACTTTAAAAAAAAGATTATGTATATTTTCTTAAGGTCGATCATCCACAAGTCGTTCAATTGATGGTAATAAGAATTACAACAATTTTATTTGGTACTATTTTTATCTTTCGAAACTTCAAACACATCGATCATGGTTTTTATCACAAAACCGAGAAAAATACATAGCTTATTCTCTTGAAAGTTAGATCCGGAACCTATCACAAAGTATTTCAATTATGCGAATAGACCACCTCCTATGATAACGCCATGTAAAACATACTGATTTTTTTCATATAAAGTTTCAGATCTACAAGCATAACTTGGGAACCGATTACGTGACTTATTTTGTGACGGGTCCGCTTCCCTTTAGGGATCTGACATAAAATAAAATAAAATTCCTTCTTATATCTTTTATCTTTCAAATATAAATATATAACTGTTTTCCGTTCACATAATTTGCATTTAAGAGCAATTCTTAATGAAATCTAATAGGATCTAAAGAAAACGCTATTATAAAAATATCTGTCTGGAAAACTCGCATCCATCTGCCTCAACTTAATTAAGATCAACCAGAATAACATTTGCCCAATTTTTTAAATATCACAGTGAAATATAGCGTCTGCTGCCGGAGATCGTAAGGGATTTGTTCTGTTTGATATCAAATGTTCTACTCAAAGGACTTAACGCAGTTATTTTATTACGCACTAAAAACTTTATACAAACACAAACGCAATTTAAGATAAACATGATTTCGCCAGGGGTTGAACAACCCACCTTCTTAATGATAAGCGTACTTTCTATTATTATTAATTTACTAGTTTATTTCCTCCGTACGTAATGTATGTGAACAATTTCGTTATTTATTAATTTAAAGTCACTAGAGTAACTTCGGATATTGTGGAACCCCTATTTTTAATTTGACGCTTTTCAAGAACATACTAGCAAAATTCTTACCGGATTGATTGCAATATAATTGTTAATCGATTGCGTAGCTGGGTGTAGTGCAAAAATCATAATATTTTAATATTAAAAAAATGTATACATAAAAAAATAAAAATAAAAATTGGTGGGTAATGTGGAACCCCCCAGATGGTTAATTTGGAATAATACGCCATACTACCAGAATTAAAATATAAATAAGAAAACTAGTTAAATTTGTTAGAGAATGTGGTATTGTTTATTACGATTAATTCAAAATGTAAAACTACGCATAGGTTCTGGCCACCCAGCCCTTGGAATTCTATAAACTGTTGTGCGAAGAACATGGTGTTTCGGCTAATGTATCTATTTGCCATTTGATTTTAATTAATTTCACTAATTCCAATTATCTCGTTAATTTTATATGAATCAATATTTTCTCTTATAGAAATACCAAAATAGGATTTCGGAATACCCTCCTCTAAGTATTCCACATTAGCAGATTGCAATAAAGCTTAAAAAACTTATAAAAATAAAATGCCAACCAATTAGAATTGTTATTTAGTTTACTATTTGCACACAAAATTAAAAAATAGTATAGAAAAACTTATAATTTGGAACAAAAATATGCACATAAAAGAATTAAAATTTCGCAATTTCACTCTCGGTCAAACTGGAAACTTATAGTGCGTCCGTATTCATAGCAAATCGCGAATTTTAATATTTCTTAGCAAGCTACGTTTACATACTGTGAGAGCTTCTAAATAACTTTTAAGTTCTAAAATAATGGGTTGTTCCAGATTACACTCATATTCCACAATACCCAAAGTTACTCTACAAAATTGTTCTTGGCATAATTACAAAATGATATAGAAAACTAAAACTGGAAAGTAGTTTTCCCGTTTAGGAAACAATCTGTTTTCATTATAAAACTGTTAAAACGGCTAAATATGTGCAAAGATTTTCTAATCTCTGCAGCCAAGCTCCTCCCACTTCTTGATGATGTTGATGATGATGATGTTCCGCTATTCTCCAGCTTGGGAGCAAACGGCCTCAATTAAAGATTTCCATCTGTTTCGGTCGGTTCTTATTCCATATAATTTTATTTCATGGTTTTTCTTAAAACTTTAAATAATTAACACTTCTTTTACTAAATTTTAATTATCTGTGACAACGTTTCTATCTTATTAAGTTAAAGCCTGTTGCTTAGATATTTTGTTTACTAGAAACATGGAACCTTGTAGCTTGTAGTATAAATAAAGATAAATTCTTAAAAGCAACAAATAATTAAATGTTGTATAATTTTTTTAAACATAAATTGCCATATAGAAATATATTTTTTCCATCAATACTGTTGTTATTTTTATTTCCGTATAATGTCTAATAATTGCACATTATGTTTACATGGCTTGTCACCACAATTAACCAGATTCATTAAGAAAAATTAACAATAACGTATTAAACATTGCGGAAAATATTCAAAACGACAGCAGCACCATTCACAGCAGCAGCAAAAAAACAAGCACCAAAACTACGCGCATTATTGCGTTACTTGCAACTCGTATTGTTCAAACATTTGGGAGCAAAGTGGTTTTCAGTAATTTTTTTGTTATTGTTCCTTTATGAAAACTTCTCGTGATTGCAAAAAATTTATTAAAATTTTTCAGTTTTTATTGTAGTTTTCAATGTTTCTGTAATTGTAAGTGTGGCTTTATGATAATTGTTGCTTTCTGTGTTTGGTTTATTATACATTATGATTTTGCTGTTGCAGTCGTATGTTGATGTTGTTTGCTAACAATTAAGCAATTACAATAATTATAAGCAATTGACCACTTTTTGACACGCTGCAAATGCACTTTTTATTTGCTATTTAAAAATTTGACTCTGCAAATTATGAGATTTGATATGTTGCTACGTTAGTTTGAATATATTCATAGTTTGAGGTTTCAGTAAGTTTATTTGTGTTATTGTCAGCATATATTTTTTGTAAGTCTTTGGGGAAAACTAAATACTCGTGTTTAAGAAAAATGAACGCAATATAATTCATATTCATTTTTACAAAAACCACAGTACATAAAATACAAATTGAAATTTTTAGATAAGCTATTAAAGCAATCGACTTGAATAGAAAATATATATGGAAACCACTCGAATAACTGAGAGTTTTTCATATAAATTGTTCACTCACTTCGACTACTTTGGTTCTAAAAACAGTACATTAATTGCTGAAATTCTCAGCCGAGTTGTGGAACATTTTTGATACCTACCACTCTTTTACCCTTCCAAAAAATTTCCTAGTAGGCAGCAACTAATTAACCATGTCAATTAATTTTATAATATTAAATAAGTATACAATTGTTAAATTGCTTCAGCTATCTCTTTTTCCAGAATCAACACAGAGCTTTTGAACCGTAGACAAATAGCCGAATAGAAAGCCTTTCCCATGCCAGTACACATTTTCTAAATATTCTTTGTGTCGGCATTCCGAATCCATGTTAGATTTGCCAAGCTAGTAAGTCAAGTCCTTTTTTCACATTTTCAGTTTAACTGCAAGAAAATTGTAAACCACAAATATTACATTTTTCAAGTGTTGCTTTAATAATCAGAACATAGAAAATGTTTTGACTGACGCCATTATTTGTGATATATTTCGAATGGTCCAATGTTAAGCAGGGTACTCTGTTCATCATTTCGTGCGAACTGCTGTCAAAAGTCCATATAAAAAAAATTCATGCGAAATAATTGCAAAAAAAAATGGCCGAAGTTGTACTCTGTTCAAATTGTGAAAACATACGAAATGTTTCTGGCAGCATGATTTTTTCAAATACAACATGTTTCTGGCAACATATTTTCCAACTGCGAAATAATGTAAGCACCACTTATTTCGTGCGGAATTGCAAACAACAGATGCTCAGCTTTTAATTAGCATTGAATTTGTTGCGCACAATTAACTAAAATAAAGGAAAATAGTGTGAAAATAACATAAAATGAAGGTATGGGATTGAATGAGAACGTGTGTCTTCAAAGCAGCACAAGCTCTTAAAATTATTTTGTTCTCCATTTGTTTTCACACATGGTTTTTGTTTACATAAGAAAAACAATGTTGCTTACTTCAAGGCAATAAAAACGATAAATTTCTTCTAAATCGTAGTGTTGTCACCACTGGCTAATTGTCAAAATTTTCAAACGAAATAATCAATGTTGCTCAACATTTTTCGCAAATTCAAACAGAGTACTTAGCTTTACTGTCAAATTTTGGTGAGCCCAATTTAGAACACAATCAAGATGCATTCAACAGTGACAACATTTTTATTTTTCTGTTTTCTATATAAATAGACAGGTGTAGTAAATTTGTTGTTTCACATATCATCACAGCATAAAATTAATAATATTGAATAAAGGAAGAAAAACTATATATGTGGCATAAAGTAATAAAAACAATTTTACAATCTCCATATTCAAACTTTGACTTTGACTGAAATCTTAATTATCTTGTACGATTTTTTAATAATATATCTGTGGTCATAAGCAATAATATTCGAAAAGGTTTTTGAAACAAATACAATTATGGGTTAGGAAAAATATATATATACCTAATGGCGGGATCTTTTTTAGAAAAAAGAGCAAAAGTGATTTTTTGAAATGGTAAGTTTATTAGAAATTACTGTATCATTACTTACGAGGCTAAATTTTTGTCTTAAGAAAATTTTGAATATCAATTTTTTTATTAAAGTAAAATAAATGTTATATTTTTTTAGCAAAGAAAACCGCATAAGCACACATTACAGTGCAATATTTTGACCAAAATTGATAACTGAACTTAAAGTAGTTAATGAGATATTTAATGAAATAAAATTTAATTCTTTATTGCAAAATAAAAATCTTAATTCTGAAACTTAAAAGCAACTTATTGTTTTATTTTATATTGAATAATTTTTTGTTCTTGAGTTTAAAAGGACTTAAACGATTATTGCAAATTAAAAGTGGCCGCAGAATGGATAATATGTTTAGGTGTTCTCTAATATTTATTTTGCATGAGCCCCTATTTTTATATAGTATTTTAAAATAAAATAAAATATTGTGATAGTAAATAATTAAGTATATTTTGGTGCTTATTGATAATGTCAATATGTTTTTTGTAATATGTTGAACAAAAATTATGTTAGAGAAATGGGAGTCTGAAGAAAAAATAAAGCCTTCTTTGTTGTTCCCAATAGTACATAAAACTCGTTTCTTTTTTAAGTTGAGTTAGGTTGGTAACCACAGATATAATGTAATGACTTGCTGCTTGTATTTTTAAAATTCTAATCTCTTATGAATATTTGAAATTGAGTTTTTTAATTAAAACAAAAGCAAAACGATGTGATAAAAGTCTAAATAGTCAAATGAAAAACTCATCGCTAGGTTGAATTAAGAATGCATTTTAAAATTTAAAAGTGTTCTAATAAAATTTTAAAATACGACTAACATAAGTTTTGTTTTATATTTCTAGTTATATAAAATGCACGGCTATTTTTGATGTTTTTTTATAAAATTACTTTGGGGTTGTTCATCTGAGCTTTAATCTAAAGAGAGATTTCTACAGAGAAAGTTAAATTGTGCTTATAAATCGATGAATACTCTTTTATAATTGGCATTATTCTTAGTAGCTGGAGCTATTGAATCGTTCTAAGCATTGATGCCAACTTATTAGTCGAGCGGTAGTCGCACTTCAAGTTACAGGTGTTCAAAGTTAAAAATGATTAAACAAGATCCATCCGCGTTAGGTTGAGCTTTTTTCGTTAATTGCTAATCATATTTAGACAAAAGCTAATTTTTTTCAAATTTTTAATATGCTCATCTCTTATATATAAAACTTAGTATTTTAACATCTATATATTTTATTGTTCTACCTAAAAGGGTGGCTTGTAGTTCATACCACTTGCTTATCAAAAGTTTACCGATATAAATCGGCCCCGCCCCAACCGCTCGCCTTTCGTGTTGTACTTTTCTACTACATTGACGCCGGGCTAGAATCATTTATTCCTCTAGATTGTGACGTAAATTTTATGTTTTAACATAAGATTTAGTCTTAAGGCTATAGCTTTGCATCTTATCTTCGTTGTTTTATTTTATAAGATGCTTTTAAAGTCGCTTAGTATCATAAAAACTGTTGCTTACCTGTTTGCAATGGGTATTTAAGTTTGGCGACAATAACGCTATTAAAGCATTTTATTCTATAAGACCAATTTTGATGCAGTAAAACAGCGTTTATCTGAAAACAAAAAAAAATAAAAAAATATTATAATCCATGTTCGATCATTTTACTTACAAGGTAAAACTTTAATAAACTCTGTCATAATCATCACGTGCCACCCTGACTTGTTTTTTGTAATTGGATTTTTTCTAGAGTTTTTTTTATTAGTCTAAAAACAATAATTAAATATTATTTGCATATAATTTTGTAAGAAATTTTTTTTCATAATTTTAACATTAAATTAAGTGTAACGGCTTGATGGACTAGTTTTTCTATTTATATTTAAATTTGAATTATTTAAATATTTCTTTACAATTTAATTGCAATATTTTTTTTAAATTTCCTGTTTAAGCGATTTTTTGTTTTGCCACTAATGAAAGAAAAAAAAAATAAATATTTTCTTTGCGCTTGCGCATTTAGTTAATTGCTTTCAAAAAAAAATTAAAATTTTTCAAACACATATGATTGACACTTATGGCTGACTCGCCAAAGGAAACTTTTTTCTATATTATATTTTATAGCCAGGTTGCCAATTTAAATAATTTTTTTAGTCCAAAAAAAAATCAATTTCTTTTTTATGCCACATTTTTGAAAAGCGCCTACAATGCATAGAAGAAAATACAGATAGAAAAGGTAAAATACATAAAATTTTATTTACTTTTAGTTATTTATTAATATTTTATGCTCTAGTGCAAAAACTTATTTTAGATAATTATTGATGTCTTTGTATGTCTTGTACTTGATATGTGCAATATCAGACTTGTTTCTAATTCGCAAACAAAACTTGATTGAAACTGTCATTGATGTAGGATGAAATATGACGCAAAGTTTTGTAATGTTAGAGAATTTCTTAAAATTATGATTTTACTTTTAATAAAATATTTAACGTCTGTTAAACGTTTGTATTAAATCTTGATTAAATTAACTTGTTCGTTGTATTTTTCCGAATATTGTTATTCAATTTTCAATAATGTCTTAATTTCTAAAAATGTCTAAATTTTAGAAACAGAAGCATGAATTTGCATAATGAAATAGCACTTATAAATTGACAATTATATAACAAAACTCGTAAAAGCTTTCATTATTCTTAAGAATTAAGGCCGAGGCATATAGAATCCATCGTACGTTATACGTTGCTGTTTTCAACTGACATTAAAGTATCGGCGGAGGAGGTTAACACCATGAGTACTTTTCAAAGTACTACTCAACGTACGTTAAAAGTTAAAAGTTGCCCAACTTTAGTATTTTGCGTTGACGGAGACGTACCGAATGTGACAAAGCTCAAAAGAAACCCTGTATTTTAACTTAGATGTCAGTTGGAAACAGCAACGTATAACATACGAAGGATTCTATGTGCCTCGGCCTTTACACTTTATTCCTGGGATTATCGAAAGTAAAGAATTTAAGTGAATTAAATTTATTATTATGCAAGAGAGTCCATGTTGATCTTTTGCGATCCATAGAATCTTCTGCATAGCCTACATTTAGAGTAGCTGATATTATCCATGTTCGCGTGCTTAAGTTGCCCCAAAACAGGCATTTACACACATTTATGCCGAATACTAGCTGAATTTGAGACATCGAAGGATATTGCTTTCCTTTTTTGTTTCTGTATTTAATATTATTTTCATTTAAGAAGAAGGGTTCGTGCTGCTCTTAAAAACATGTATACCCAGCAAAAGCAGCAAAATGACTCATTGGCTCTGGAAGAGCTTAAAATTTGTATTTGAAATTTAAGACTTATTTTGCTAAGGTTAAGTGAAAATGTTTTTTGGGCTCTCAAACACTAAGAGCTACTGTGATTTAACTTTTAGGTGCTTGATTTCCAGTCCACTAAAAGACAAAATAATAGTACTTGGTTTTCGATATTTCAAAGTCTTGCGACATAAAATAGCTATTCATAACAAAACTCCCAGTCTATTAGATATCTTATTCCACTGTAACTTTCATTAAATAAACGTGTTTATAATTTTTAAATTGATGACAACAAACCAAATTGCATCTGAAATTAATTTCATACTATTACAGTACTCCTACTTGTTTGACTTTTGTAATTAAAATTGTTGTCATTATAAATATTTATCCAAATATCTGGTCGTATAAATATTTGTCATATATTAAAAGTTTTCAATATGATTGCTTGTATCACAAATTTGGTTTTAAAGTTAATTTTTTTCAAATTATTTCTTGTAGAACAATTAACTATGCCACACATTGATGCTTAGTGACCAAATAAAGTCGTTTCAAAAGCAAAAGCTAAACCGCTATGAAAAAACCACTGACATAATAAGAATTATAAATTTATACTATTTGAAAAAGAGCTTTTTAAGGTAGGAAAAAATTTCAAATGAAATTATTTTTTATCAAACATAAAGCCCCGACTAACTGCTGAATAATACAAGTGAATGCGGTGGCAAAGTGTAATGGCTTAATATGAGAAACAACAATTAGCTCAACTTCGCTAAGAAAAACATATTTGTAATATTTTAGGAGTTATTAAAAATACTTATAGAAAACTTAAAAGAATGCTTTTGTATGAGCTTAAGGAAAATGCAAAGAAAAAAATTAAATTTATTAGTTCGCAAAACTTATGTATGTGGTTTGAATAAAAAAGACTATAAATAAATAGATTTCTTGCGAAAATAAAATAATTTATGAAAGATCTAAGAAAAAAAGATATTATATTGGTTTATAGTTTAAGGTCCATTTTTTTCTATGTCTCTATTCAATTAAAACAAAACACAGTTTAGTCACGTTTTTAGCATTTTTATAATACACACCCGCAATTGCTATTTTTGGTCAAAAAATTTACACCCGTCAATGAAATCTAAAGTTTAAGACATTTTAACAATGTTGGTAAAATGAACCGACAATCAAAATTATCTCAATAATATTTAATTTTTGTACTTTAGTTTTTTTTTTATATGCTATTATTTATAAACGTACTTAATAAGTGCCCATTATTGAAGAAAAAAAATCTATATTGAACAGTTTGCTATCAAAAACACTAGTAAAATATTTGGATTTTTTCCACTTTATTTTATGAGTTATGAATATTCAAACAGCATAAATATATATTTTGTGTATATTATTAAAGGTTTTTGTTACATTTTTAGTTTAAATTAAGATAAGCATCGACGTATTTATATTCAACGTAAAAAAATTTCATTTGTATCACAAGAAAATGTTTATTTTCGATCTCTGTCTCATACAAACTCGAGTCTTATTTTTAATGAAGGCTATTATTTTAACAGCACTTCAATAATTTAATTTACCAAAAATACTTCTTTTATAAAGAATTTTCGATATATTAAAATTAGTTTTATTAAGGAACTAATAATTGATCATTTAGTCATCAGGTTAGCACAACGACTATTTCAAGATCAATACACCATTTAATAAGCGGTCTTTGTTAAATTTTCATCACCTGTCACGGTCGATACCAGTAAAATCAATCATTGAGCGGAATTGGTTAATGAAATACAAGAGGAGATATGGAAACTTATAACATTCAGTTAACAAGTTAAATAAATTTTGGTTAATGCGATATTCATCATTTCATTTATTCCTATTTGGTTCTTGCCTTTTGTAATTGAATTTTTTATTTTTCATATTATTTTTATTTTTAAAATTAAAATAAGAATTTGATATTAAATTATTTTTTAAACAAACGGGATTAATTTCAATGGTATCCACAATTTTATTTAATCTGAATTTGTATATATGATTTCTTTGCAAAATTACCAACTTCAAATATCATTGACCTCGGAAAATGTTTTCTATAAAAAACCTTTTCTATTTAATTTATGTTGGAAGTAAAGTCGGAGGATGGCCTCAAATTCCTTATAGAAATTTCAGAAATATATATACATATATTTATAAAGTCGGAGGGCTAAAATATTTAGTTGATGTAATATCGGAACTTTAAAAATACATATGAGAGTCTCTCTCTCAGACGTGAATTTTTAACGCCTCATAGCATGCATCATATGGCATCAACCTCATATAATTTTAAAGTATTATGTTCTTGGACAAATTTCTGAAACGAATGCTGGGCATGAACTGATATCGCAAGAAAAGCATGTAATCAGATATATTACCGGGCATCGAATTTGTTAGATTATATGAGGGTAGCATTTGGAGTGGGACACATATAATATTATCTTTAGGACTTGATAACTTTCGCAGAAGTTGTAAAACTTTCCATAACGGTCTGTCTCTTTAATCGGACAGCTTCCATAAGCTGACAAATGCAACTGACCCTTACTTTTGATAACTATATCACTACAAAAAGCATTATCATAAACTCCAATGACCGAAGGTTGACATGGCATGTAAACATTTTTATCTCAAAAAATCTCTTTAAGTGGTGTTTAATAGAAAATAAGTTAAAAATAATAACCATCTAATGTTGTAAAGTAACCTTTTTGCAAATTCGCTTTGCAAGAATTATATTTTTACTTGTTAGTTCTGCAAGAACATAAATATTTATTTAAACTACTGCTCGTTCGTCGAGTTTTCCGTTTTTATAATACATAAATTTTAAAAGTCCTACCAATCTAATTAAATGAAAAAGCAAAAGTGAAAATAAAATAAAGAAATAACAGTTTATTTCCTGTATTGTTGTTTTCAATCAGTTGTTGCTTGATATTCCCAGCAAAGAAACAAAAATAAAAACCCATGTTGCTTTTGTCATGTTACAATTTCTCACTTTATTTAATCTGATTGATATAAATATCTGATAATGGCTTTGAAATCGGTTTACATAACCACCTGTTTGCGTCAGAACTACGAAGTTGCATAAAAAATCATAATAAGGATCATCATGAAAACTCATATATCCTTTGCAATCTCTGGAAACTGTGCAAATTTCCACTCTTTTAAGTAAAACGTACACTTGCGAGAAAATTTATAGTCATTGTAGATACCCTGCAGGAAAAGTCAGTAGTAATATTATCCTGATTATCAATTGCCGATGTCACCATTACTACTGACAAATTATACCGCAGCTAATGCTGTCTACTATTACCATTTAACGCAGGCTTGTCCTACGAAATCTGCCAGTAGACTGTGTCAATACTGACTAGGTAGTTCTTGTGGGACCATATGGAGAAAATGTCGATTGTACTGACTTACTATTGACGATGTCACCACACTGTGAGAAATGTCCATAGTTAAGCTGATTCTGATACTAATTCACTATAGACGGTGTCTATAGTGACGATGTCATTAATACTATTTTAATTTAGTTCAAACAGGTACAAGCGTTTATTTAAAGTAATACTCCAACATAAAATAAGGTACAACATATCTTACAGTCTTCTTTGAGGTATAATTTTCTTATTGTTAAATAACATTAAAGAAACTTCGTTTCGTTTTAAATTAATGATTTGTTATTAACCGTCAAATATTTTATCTACCTACCAAGAGCAAAAGACAAAAAAATACAATTTGTTGACAGTGTCACGAAACGGACGCCACAATTTCTGACAAAATTATTGACCTGGATACTCTTAACCCCATGCTTCCTTTAAGGTTTTTTACTTTCGTTTGGGCATTTTAAAAATTGTTAAAATTTATTGTGTTTTATTTTATAAATTTTATGTTACATTTCTATCAAATTGACGTTGACTATTGAGGTTGCACAATAGTGTCAAAATAGTTCTCGTGTTGTATGAGTACCTTTATTGTCTGCTAAGGAAAAAATTATAATTACACTTGAGTTTGAAAAGTAAATTGATTGTGAAATTTGTTGTTTCAAAATTTCAATTCTTTGTAGTTTTATTTTTGTTATATGAAGGCTCAAAATTGGCAAAATACAGGCCGCAGAAATGAAGAAAATGAAAATATTTGTTGGTATACTTAAACTAGCTGTTAAAAAGTATAATACCTGATTTTTCTGCCTTTGATGGTTGGATACTTATAAGTGTATAAGTAGTGAAGGCTCAGATGTAAACAAGATCTACCATCTAAGTTGAGGGAATACAAGACGAAAGAGAATTGTAATGCAGATATATTAGCTTCTTAACATTTCCTGGCAAAAATACGAATCAAAGGATCGGAATATGCATTGTAGGGAATTTTTCGAAAGAAAAATTTACAGTTGCGTTTCCTAAAATTTGATATTCAAGCTTACAAACATCATTTCATTAAAGGGCTACAAGTGAATTGGAATTTAAAAAAAATATAGATGTAAATAAATGTACCTACCCATTCAATATAAAATAACTTACTGCCTTTTCAAAAAAGATAATTTGTATCCAAAGTAATGCAAAACCTTCCATTCAGTATTATAATTTATTATTTTAATTAAAACCGTAGGTTTATTAAATCTTATTTAATTGCTGGTTCAAATGTAATGCAAACTAAAAGGCATATAAAATCTATTACTTAATGAGTGAAAAATACAAAACATTAACTCTTTTTAATTTTATAACAATTTTCTGTTTTTATTTTAGAATTAGCAAAAAATCTTATTAAAGCAAAAGCCTTAAGATACACGCTATTTATGTTCAAATGGACATATGAAGGTTCAAATTGACAGCTATTGCAAGAAATTATAATTTTTCAACTTTTTTATTTAATACTCGCAATAAAAAGTTCAACAAAATTTAAATTAAACTTCTTGAATTTTAATTAAATATTTTATTAATTAAAACAGTATAATTTTGTCATCTTTATATAGGCTCTTAAATATGTAAATATAGAAGAAATTAAATTGAATATTACGAATAATTTTGAAGTTGCATAGAAAGTTATTTAAACTGAGTTTTTTTTATTTCATTTCTTGCAAACTGTTTATTTTTTTCCATCTAAAGATTTTTTATTTCTCATCTATTTAATTTTTGAATCCTCAATAAAAATTTAACTAACAATAAGTTTACTATTCTTAATTATTCTAAACTAATTTTTATGTATGCCCAGCCAATTTGCAAAAATATCTGTCGCTGTAGTTGTGTTACGTCTCTGGGATTCTGCTGAAAGCAAATGCATCCTTTCTCTCTAGCCGAATGTGGCATCTATATTCGAAGATGTGTCGAGTAAGCGGGTTGGGATGTAACCCGAGCTACTTTGCATAAGTTGCCGCATGATTAGAAAACACATTCTTTTCTATCGGTACACCTAAGTCTATATGAATGCGCGAATTTTTTACATACCAGGAAGTGGATGTGATTGTTCGCAGAATTTTATTTTGTCTTCTCTGATTTTTTTCTTCATTTGAAGCCGAGACAGTGCCCCATAGTTAGATTCCATAGCACGATATGTGTGCTAGAATCGACTTCCATGAGAGAAGTTTGCTGTGTAAGCTGAGTGTAGCGATTCTGCCGATAAGCCATTTAATTTGTACTGCTTTTAATTTCATTTGAGTCTTCAATGTTAGACGACGGTCTATGTGAATTTCGAGATATTTGACCTCACAACATTGAGGTATAAGTTAGTTGTTTATTTGTAAGGGCGGACATGTATCTCTTTGAAGCGTGAATATAATATGATTGCATTTGTATTCGTTCACTTTTATTCTCCATCTCCTAAGGCAATTATCCAATAGCAATGTTTAGTCTTGCAAATGTCTGGATGCCAATATCGATTTTTCGTGAACGCTTATAAAAGGGCCGAATCATCAGCGAAAGTTGATGTGTAGATATTAGTACGTAATGTCATGTCTGAAGTATATAATATATATAATGTGGGACCTAGTACGCAGCCTTGTGGAACTCCGGCTTCAGTACTTTATGGTATGCTCTGTAACCTTCCTTCTTTGATGATATAACTATTTAATGGTTTATTTTTTTATACTTATTTATTAAAGTTATTCCAACTCAACAAGATATTAAATTTATAATTACAGTTGTTTGGGAGTTTTCCATACACAAACTAAAAGTATAAAATAGTGAGCTTGAACTACGCTTTAAGTCCTAAAAATTTCTTAAGGAATATATGAAACCATAAATTCGAAACTTGCTGTCTACATATAGATAGTAAGGCGGCCATAAGATCCCTGGAGAATGTGTTCATCACATAAAAAATCTTCCAAAAAACTCGGATATATCTAGAGAAGATAGCAAGACATTCAATGGTCACCCTCAAGTAGGCTCCAGTTTAAATCGAAACGATTCAACATAAGACATAGGTGTATCTATCCCAATGAGCAAGCAACTTATTGCACAGAAGTTTTACCTTCTTACCCATCAGATGGTTAGATGAAGCTATCTGTAGGGAAACCAGGAAAACCTGGTCCATAGTAGATGAAAAAAGGAATATGCGTGCACTACAGCTGTCCAGGCATAATCTCAGAGAACTTATCGCGGCAATAACTGGCCAGAGGCCTATTGGAAGGCACGTCCAAAGGGTAGGGCTCAATTACAATGACCTATGTAGAAGCTAAGGCGACGAAGAAAGAGTCGACGGAACATCTTCTCTGTCATTTTCCGGCATTCGGAGATCTAAGACTTAAACTATTCGGTCAAAGAACCCTTAGAGACAAAAATTGTCTTTCTAACACTGATTTAAACAAATGCACTCCTTTTTTTTAATCAACCGGGTGGCTGCAAGAGAATATCAGCAGCCAGATATTATAGAACCCTTGGGAGACGGTTCAACATGGTAACACAACGGGAACTAATTGATGGGCCCACGTGAGTTGTGGTTGATCACGGCTGCCAATAAAACCTAGCCTAAACTATGTTGTTTTTGTTAAGTTCCCTAAATTGCTAACATTCTTTGAATATTTTCGTGTAATTCAGTTAGTTTAATTTAAACAGATCGATATCTTTTTGATAAAGCAAAAAGAACTATTTTGATGAGACGTACAATGTCTTATACTTGAAATATATAAAAAAAAATCAAGAATAAATAAAATTTATATCAAAAATTATAGAAAAAGTTGTTACTTCATTAGTATAACAGAAGACCAAGTCTTCTTATCAAAAACCTCTTACAAATATGATAAGTTTTTACATAGTAAATTCTTTGTAATGCTTAAGAAAATTAAACAAAGTCAATTGGGGGAATCAAGCGGTGTCCTATTAAGTCATATTGTCATATTGTCATACTGTCTTAATAATTTACAAAAGTTTAAAAAAATTATTGTTAAACTTGAAACAAAAAAGTCGTCAAATAATAAGACTTTTTGAGGTATGTTTATTGTTTTTTAATATCCAAACAGCAAAAAGTCGACAGAAGTGTGAGGTAAATTACATAGTGCTTGTACTTCCTTGTCATACTTTTTTGTTTGATTATTTTAAAACATATAATTTTATGAATCCTCAAAATATGTATGAATATTAAATTAAAAAACATATAAATCATTAGATATGAAGTAAACATATATTAAATAATAGTATTTAGGTTATTTTATAATATATAGTAAAGAAAAAATATTCAGGGCCATTATTACAACTTGCTGTTAGTTAAAAGTAAGATTTTGTCTACTCCATAAATAGCTTCACATTATTACAGCTTCCATTTTTATTGTAATTATTATTAATTAAAATAATATTTAAAGAATAAAAAAATTATAAATGAAGATTTATCGGTCCAACAAAATTCTGCCTTGATATAACGGCAAGATGTAAATATGGCCCCAAGTAGTATAATAACAAAGTATAAAAACATCAGAAATACGTATATCATCTAAAAATTCAATATCTAAATTTGTTCTTCCTGAACGTTTTAAAACAAGCGTCTCGCAGAGGTATAAAAGTTGACAGATTTATATGATTTTGTGCAGCATTATCAGTTTTCGGATATTTAGTAGATCTACGAGTAAAATAGAAACCTCATAAAGTTTTATTGACTACTTCTATATGTAATCATACCTCCCCAAACAGAAAAGATCTTATTATAGAGTTATAGGTTGGTAACAGTTTCTTCTTATTAGAGTAACTACACAGAGCAAATAAAAAAGTTTTCAGTTACAATTAGACACCATTTAGATTTCTGAGGTCTGATTAGTTTCCAGGGAAAACAGAAGACTTGGTTTATATATTAAGAAACTTAAATCGTATGGAACTAGTATTATCACTCGTATTAAAAACAATATTAAAAAATATAGTCGGAAATTTCAAGCCTTAAAATGCGGATATAAGTTCAGGGCTATACCAAGTCATCACCACAAGTTAAATACACATGACCTTAATATGTCCACCATTCGTTGTTTTAAAATATTTTGTTTCTGTTATTTGACAATATAATTATAGATTTATAGATATTTTATGTACTATAGATTTGCTTTGCTTTGCTTTTGCTAGAGATTTGTCGTTTTGAGACACTGTTGAATTCAGGATAAGTAAATTGCATAAGCTTTTACTGACTTTTTAGGAGTTTGAAATGTTTACAATATATTTTTTGTGGCTAAGCGAATAAAGATTTTACATTGATTTTTTCTCTGTGAAAGTCTAAATTAACAGTTGCTTATATTGATTTTTAGAAAAATTTTATTTTAAATTTTTATGATAAGAAAATTTGCTCCAAATTAAAAAAACATTCTTCTCCTTCCTATAAGAGTTCAAAAATTTAATTTTTATGGTATTAAGGCGTAAGTAATTCATTGTTTTTAATATTTACATTATTTTTGCAAATAATATTTTATTTCACCGCCCACAAAAGAGGGCAGGGAAAAATGGCATTTTACGATCTCCTGGGTCCGTGCTTAGATTTTTGAACTTTCGCCGACGTTAAAAGTTATATTTTGTCAAAAGTACGGGAAACTTAAAACAAAATTTAATTTTTCAGAGGTAGGATTAGTTTTTCTAAGGAGAACTTTTCCTCCTTTGTCCGATTTTACTTATTTTCAAGTTTCTACATATATCATAACAAATATTTGTGCCAAGTTTCATTAATTTAGGGGCACCCTCAAACTTTTTAGAAAAAATATAAACAAAAAAAATTAATGTCCAGCTAGATTGGAAAAACACCTCTATCTGTATCGATTAGGACACGGTAGGCAGTGGTATATGGTCTATTTGGGCATAGTTCCCAAAGTAAGGCAGAAATATTACGATTTAAACCATTTAAATTTTTGTCTGTTTCCAAAAAAACTAAAAGTTGTCTGCGAATTCAATGATCACAATTGCGAATGTATAAATAAAATTAATCACTTTTGGCGTTTTCATATAAAACATATTCACCGTGTTTTCCGATTATCCTTACTGGGACCCGGATATTCGATGTCCAACTTAAATATATATTGATTTATTACATGGAATGGTAAAAAATATAGAAACTATAAATGGTCACTGCATATATGTATGCATTTGAAAGAATGATGACTATCTGATAAAATAATTGGTGGCATTTTCATTGTGGAACGCTATAAAATTCTTTCAATATTAATGTGTAATACTAAAAAACAAAAATGGAAACACCAAATTTTCCAACAGACAGTCTGTCAGCGGCCGTAAATAAATGTTATTTTACTTCTTTTTCCTAGCAAGGTATTAAGCTTCAAAATGTATCTGTTGTGTTTTGCAAACCCAAGTGTTTACGTTTAATACGTGCTTCAAATTTTAATGAGATTCCGAAACAATTACAAATGCTTGACAACAAAGAAAAAAAAACAATAAAAAGCACCAACACTAGTTTAATGTTTTTTTCTAAAGCTTTTTCAAATTATATCAAAAGGCGTGCAGAAGAAAAAAATACACAGCATGTAGAAACGAAATTACACGTTTAAGGATGACTAGTAATGCAGCAAAGGACACAGGTAACGAAGTGTGATTTTATGAAATGTAGCAAATTTATACGTTTAACTAAAATTTGGCCACAAAGTTGCTGAACTAGTGTTTAGATATCCCACAATCTTTTTCGATATTAATCATGTAAAGAATCTTTAAACTTCGAAAATTAAAAATGAACAACTATTTATTTACATGATGATCTTCTTGAGGTTTGATTTAAACTTTTTCAATGTTGTTCTAAGAAGTGTAATTCAAATTAGTGAGAAATTAAGATGGCTTTATGTGACTTTCTCGGGTTGAATTGGTATGAATTGAATAGAAATACGTTTTGCAGTGAAAGTATATAAGACTATACAAGTACAAGCAAAAGTAAAATTATAATATAGAAATGAAAAACATGATAGTCAAATATCTTTAAGAATAAAGACAAGTAAAATCAACATGCAGGATTTTAAAGTTTTAATAAAAAGTAAGAGTAATCTTGGGGTACCAACATCAATTAATTTCGTATGCTGAAATCACTGACTTGTAGTCTTCCGAAATAAAACACCTTACCCATTTCATAATATTTTATAATTTCTTACAATAGACATTGAAATAATTAACTTCATTTTAGAGGACTAAAATAAACATTTTATATAGTTATCAAAATTAATCTGGAGTAAATAAGTGGCTGAAAATTGCACAGTTCTTTTTCGCTGAATCAATTTTCAATGGGATCCTGTATGAACCTTGTACAAAGCAATAATTTTTTTTCTTGTAGTAAAGATTGGATCCCTTCTAATACCATGACATAACTTTCATTGTCCTAAAATAATATTTTCTGGGTGAATAATATCTGATATAGTCCAATACTCTCTCTATTTTGGGCACTGCAATTTTCGTTTGGTTACTTATGTATTATCATTCTTTTAATGTAATTTTTATAAAAATATAAAATTAAAAAAAATATATGGACCGAAAACATAAAAAAACTGTAAAATTTTAGGTTTTATTCTCATATTTTAATTAAAATATTTTTCGTAAACAAGTCAAAATGACAATATGGGGTTTTTAATTTCAAAGTTGAGCGTTACCGAAAATTAAAAATTTTCACAAGTTTTTATCCCCAAAAGACATTATTCATCTGAGATATGATATATACGTAATGGTATCACTAAAATTTAATATTTAAATTTAAAAATAAAAATTATCGCTTTATATAAATTATACTTACTTATTTAATTGTTTATTAAAAAAATAAGATAAATAAATAATTAAGCTTAAGTTTGAGAAAATAGCTTATGTGAGTTACAATTCTTTATTAGTTTTGCTATTAATTATGTTCCACTATGTGGACTTGAGTAACTTGGTCTCACTTAAAAGATAGTCTTCATAATCAAAGAGACCAAAACTTCAATCGTTTTTTTAAGCTTGCAAAACACAACTCATGAAGCAGACCAATCCAGTGATCCCAGCAAGTCCCTACAAGTCTCGAAAAAATTCCCACTTTTTCCCTACACACAAAAAAAGTTCCCTAAATTTTTATACCCTTCACCAAAAAATTTGGAAAGGGGATATATAGGTTTGTCATTCCGTATGTAATTTCTTCATTATTCATTTAAGACCCCATAAGGTATATATATTCTGGATCCTTATAGATAGAGAAGTCGAATGAACGATGTCCGTCTGTCCGTCTATTCGTCTGCTATGTTTTGGTGTAAGTAGAATTAAGGCCTCAAACAACATAGAGACATAAATTTTATACCATTCTCTTGGAATTTTTCAGAAAATTGTTCGGTTTGAAAATAACAAAACTCGGTCCAATAATTAATGAGATATAGCCAAAATACTTTTTTTATATTTCCTATTCTGTTGTTTTTTATGGCCCCAACTGTCCTACGGTCAATTTTATGAAGCAGATCTCTTGTATGGAGTTCTACGAAGGTTTAGACTAAAAATAATTGAAGTCGGTCCATTAACGACTAAAATATGAGCAAAAAAAAGGTATCGAAATAATTTTACTTTTAAAATTTTTTTGAAAAATTGCGTGGGGATTCAATCACACAACCTACTAGTTGATAGTCACAACCGCTTCTTATACACCACAGAGCAGTTCTATATTTCATAGTGCATAATATGTCTTATTAACTTAACTGGGTGTGGTTGTTGTAAATTCGCCTTTTTTGTCACACATACATCAACACCGAAATGCGTTCATGGGCACATGTACACATTGTGTGTATACATGTGCAGGCGAAAAGAAAGGATTATTTTTTTTTTGTTTGTTTCTTTAAACTTTTTTGTACATTTATTAGTATGATATTATGCATGCATACTACAGTATTTTTTATCGCTTATTTTCTTTTCGTATATAAATAAACATAATTATTTTTTATATTATTTATATTAAAGAAATGTAATGGATCGTAAGGACACTATCTACGAGTAAATATACAAAATCAATGAAATTGAATTTTAGTTTTGTTTTAAAAATGTATTAATTTTTCATTTTTTATGACTATTTGTGATTTTAGAAGAAAGGCAAAATTGATGCTTATGTCCTGTTTTATACTTGTGTAATTTTAATTATTTTCTATATTCAGGTGCAGAGCGTACCTGCAGTATATCAGAACCCGGTATTATTATTGTATTTGTACAACGTGATAAAAAATCTTTTGGCAATTAAAATGTTTTTTGGATAGTTATTAACACATAACAAAGCAGAAAAATATCTTCCCGGCTAGAATTTGATAAGAAATGTTTCTTTCATTCTGTAACATCAGTGAGTTAATCTTCAAAAGCACTTCAATTAATTGCCATTTTTCTATAAAATAAAAATAAAGTTTGATGTAAGAATTTAATTTGATATCAAGCTCCAAAATGTAATTAGCAAAGAAATTAAAAAATTGAAAACCCCGCGAAAATAACGCAACTGCAATATTGGAAATTATTCCCAAAATTTATTTTAAAAAAATCATATAATTGGCCATCGGCAGCCAAAAATCTTGAAAAAATCTCTAAAATGCCAAAAATTCTTAAAAATTTGCGAACATCAGAAAAATTGTATGATTCAATATTGATTAAAAAACAGCAAAATTATAGAGTAAAAAACTTAAAAAATATCATTTCAATTGAGAAAATTAAATTTTTATTAAAAACTAGTTTAATTTGGAATAAAATTTTAAAATTCATTTGTATTTTGAATAAAAGTATTGCATATACCTACTTTCCACAAATTTAGATTTAGCTTCTAGATTGCATTATCCAAGTGAATAATTTAATGTGGGCTTAACTAAAATGTATTAGAATAGAATTGTTCGAATTGAATCAATTCCTATCGTATACATTAAATTTCAAAAATAGTATATGCATACATATTTGCATTTAATTTTTTTTGCATATTTTCGTATTTTCCCCAATTCAAGATATACAAAATGATATGTTAACATCTTAGGAGATAAAAAATTGATTTCTTCATATTCATATAAAATTAGCTGGTCTTACAATTATTAAAAACACCTAAAAAATCATCGTTTTGCGGAATATCGCATTGTCGATAGCACGCACTACGGAATTGGATGCGGATTAATGGCAAAATATTACAAAAATAAGCTGAATTATGGGTTGGATTTGAGAGCAAAAAACCTTTCTGTTTGCGATTTGATCGTAATTTTTCATATTTATTTCTCTGTCTGACGCAGCAAAAGAAACGCAAAAGAAAATTTAAATATAAAATTTTTTAATTAAATCCGTCTGTTTTCTTATCATGCTGAATATGAATTACCGAATTCGTATTTTTAAATCAATTGAGGTTGAAGTTCGATTGTGTTTCTATATCAGAAATATACAGGTTATATTCAACCAAAAACTTTATCGTTTGGTCCAACCGCAATACAAATAAGTAAATGGAAAAGTTAACAAAATTTTAAAAAGACAACTATCAGAATACCACTAGTTTGCATATGTACGTACATCATACGAGCTTTAAAGAAAAAATTAAATTAAAATAATGAATTAAAATATGTTGTTATATTTTATAATTTAATATTTTTTCTTACACCGTCAAGTTATTTTTATTTTTGTTATTAATATTATATTATATCAAATAAAAACGTCGACAACTTACTAAATTCATTATAATATAATGAATTTATATTATAATTATTTGATTACTGTACAAAATCCTATCCGATAACATGTTGGATATTTTTGAAAAATAAACTTTTTATCGTTCATAAAATTGGAAAAATTGCAAAAATTAAAAAAATATATATTTTATAAATGAGATTGTGCTTGGGTTTTTAAATAAATTGTGGAACAAACTTTTTCAAATAAAGAGTAAAAGTAATAAAAACAACTAAAATGTGTCGAAAATTCTAAAAAAATAGCATTGTGTTGTGTTCAGGATTCGAAACCGTGCCACCGGGTAAGAAGGTACGGTTTCAAATCCTGACCATCCATTTATTAATATTTTTTTTATTTTTTGATACATTTTAGTTATTTTTATTACTTTTACTTTTTATTTGAAAAAGTTCGTTCTTTTTTTTAAGAATTTTTGTTAGCTTTAAATTATTTTCAATGTGAAGATAATATTGGAACATTTTAATCACTAGACTAGCAGATTTATGTAATAGTTGGCGATATTCTTATCAATTTTGGGAGAATTTCTTCATTATTAAACCTGTTCTTACGTTTCAAATCATTTCTTTGTTTAGTCGAAGACCACTGGCTTATTGATAAAGACGTTGAAACACTTCTTGGGTGTGAAAAAATATATAAGTGCTAATAAGAGGATGTTAATATTTTTATAATACACTCTAGGCAAGAAAGTGTATCAAATTTGTTACGAAATTCATAATTTATGGCTGACTTCATAAACGCAGTTTGCAAAGCAACACTAGAATGCCTTGTAAACTCTTGCTTCCAGTTTTGCTTTGCAGGCTGTGTTTACGAAATCAGCATATACTGTGAAATAGAGATTAGAACCAATAATGCGTGATCGTGAATAATTTTTTGTTTCCAGCACGTGAGGGTGCGTCCGTGAGACGGTGAGTGGCAATTTTTTTGCTTTAATGCAATTTTTTCCATTTAACTTTTTTTTAAATTTTTTTCGTATTTCGTGGGCGTGAATTTTCGTGATTGTGACTTCTTTCGTCATTCCATACTATGGTGAACGGTATATAAGATTCGGCACTGCCGAATATATCTCTCTTACACGTTTTAAATTTTATTGATTTTATGAAAAAAAACATTTTGTTTAGGGTTTTAAAATTTTGTACTTTTATATCGCGAGACAAGAAATTAAATAATAATAAAAAATAGCATGGATTTGTAATTTTAACAACTTCTAATAGTGCGTGTTGCACCATCACAGTTCTCAAACGAATGAACTAATTGCATTTCTTAAAAAAATGTTTAACTTTTAAGGAAAGTCCTTGGATTAACTTAAGAGCTGTTGCACCATTTTTTTAATAATTCTCCGCATTTATTGCAAAATTTTTAAAATAAAGATGTGGAGATCTTAGAAGGTAATCAAAATCTTCATTCTGAATTCTGAATAAAATTTTACCCAAGTTAAAAAAAATGTGACCCGGAATGGAAAGAATGAAAGTTCTTATTGTTTTTCTATAAGAGCGCATTTGAATATTTAAAATAGCTTAATATATATTTTTAAAAAGTCCTCATTTCTACATCAAACCAAAAAAAAAGATTGCAAATTTTTTTTATACAAATTCTATTCCCAAGAAAATCGGACATGTATTTGCCTTTTGTTGTGTCTATATATTATTTACCAAAAGATGTTTTCTGTCTCTATGAAATCTCTCGCGTAATACTGTAACAAAATTTCAATATTTAGAGATATATATATATTATCACTTTTGTGGGGTGGGGTGTTTTACGCAATCACACCACAATATAAAAGGAAGAAAAAATTGAGAAATCTATCCCTTTTTACCTTCTCTTGAAATTTTCCAAGAAAAGCAAAAATTCCCTACTCTTGGCAACACTGGACAAATCACATTCAAAGACCCAATGAGGTGATTTTGTTCCCATGAAAATAGCAAACGCTATGACAGGACACTTGACACTAACATGTTTTAATTAAATTTAAATATATGAAAACTATAAAATTTTAAATAAGAACTTTAAATATTTAAAATGATTAACGTTAACGTGTGCTCGAAGCGCAACTGATGTTAACTAATACAACAGGATCCAATTGATAAAATGAGAGAACACTGTTTAGTTTTCAGGTAGCCACTTCTCGGTCATTTAATTGCCCCAGCTCAGTTTTAAGCAATATTAGTCGT
The DNA here is from genome assembly GCA_956483585.1 of Gymnocheta viridis. Classification (NCBI taxonomy): domain Eukaryota; kingdom Metazoa; phylum Arthropoda; class Insecta; order Diptera; family Tachinidae; genus Gymnocheta; species Gymnocheta viridis. The sequence continues at coordinate 46,036,696 of OY101442.1, read as the reverse complement.
ATAATATTAAGCATTTTTCAATGTCTCTTCTAACTCAAAAGCTCTATTAATTATTGACAACATGACATTGTTAAAATTTATGACTTCAGCAGGCAAATAACCAGAATTGAAATGTTTTTGTTTCTCTAATTTATTAGTTTATTATATATTTTTTATATTTTTTTTATTCGACCTTATATTTTTTCCAAAAGTTAACTTTATTTCTGCAAGATTATCCTTTTTAAATTTGTTGATTTCACATGACTTTAAACAGTCGGGAGGAATAGGGTTTCAGAAAAATGTCTACTAGGGACTAATTAAAGCATGGGCAGCGCCAAAGTAGTACAAATTTTTCTCAATCGTACGAGAAAAACTTTTTATAAATATTTTGCTAAACAAAATTATTTTACTTGGTAAGATCTTTTCGGTTTAAGAGCAAATGTAATATTTATAACTGACTCTACAAACATTTTATATAAATTTTAAAGCCTAACTTTAAGCCTTAAAACAAAACTTAAGTAGAGAATTTGAATATATTTAGTGTTTTTTTTCAATTCCATGCAGAGTTCTTATAGTCCAGGGAAATCTTAATAGAGTGGTGCTATTTCGATATTTCAGAGCTAAGATTTTCGAGAACAAAACTTTTTGTATTTCAATTATTAGCTGCAGGAAGTTTTGGAAAATATTCCCTTATAAAATTGTTTTCCAAGTGTGTGTTGTATTGTATAAATGCAAAGTTGTGAATAAAGTTATGGCTCAGAAACTAATACCTGCCAAAGTTATTAGGATTGAAACTCTTATATCTTCAATGTTTACTAACCAACATTTGTGTTTAAATTCATTCATTTGAAGTACAGAATATACATAGTAGATTTTTAATTACAGATAAAATTGCTCTTTTGTTATAACTTTACTTGTGCAGCATAACAAAAGAAAATAAAGATGCCTTGAATGTTTGTCGGTTACTTAAAGAAATGAAAAAATTATACATGTCGACACACTTTGTCATTTTGATCGTTTAACTTTATCAATTAATTCTGTATACTTTGCATCGCTAGTAGCACTACTGTTTCCTAATTGTGAATATCTCTGAAAGTTGTAACCCGTATATGAGCGGCGGGGTATATATTTAAATTTATTTATCTACAAATATAATTTGCATATATAATTAAAAATAGCTTCAAAGTTTTCTTTGTCACTTTGTTTATGGTATTTATTTATTTTTACTTACCCCCCGACGGGTTAAAATAGTTTAGAAATCAAAAAAAATTGCATCTGAGTTGTATTTTGTCTTATTTTTATTTAAGATATAATAATAAGATTTTTGTTGCTTTTAATTGGGTTTTAATGTGTTAAAATTATTTAATGAAATCCATTTAGCCCGTTAAGTTGTTTCAGTCATTATCAATTCAGCGGCATTTTTATGCTTTTCTTTTTAATAAAGATACTAAAATATATCATATACCAGCAAAAAACCAAATAGTGAATTTAAAAATTTTAAATTAACTATTTTATATCCATGCCTTTTAGTCTGCTAATTAATTAGTTAAACTTGTTAAAATATATAAGGTGGGATATTAAACAAAATTTAAAAGCTTTTAAACAAAAAAGGAAATTAGTAATAAATTATATAAAAACAAAAAGAAAATAAATGTGTTCATTTATATATGTATGGACATAAATATGTTTATGTCATTACAAGTGCTTGGAAATATGTCAAAAACTTGTATGATTTATTATATATGTGTGTGTATATGGATTTCTTTAAGAGCAAAAAATTATATTAGTTTTGAAATATCACGCTTCAGAAGCCAAGAAATATTAAATCTGTTTTACATATATGGTCATAATTTAATTGCTTTTTAACACTAAATGTCTACGAATTTCAAATTTAACTCAATTAAAATTATTTTTGGTCACAATGGCAGTAGCTGCAACTTTGTTTTGAGATTTGCTCGACATTAATTAAAAAATTTCATAACATAAGTTTACAGCCGTATTCATAAATGATGGCAAAAGTTAAAATTGGATTAAAGTACAAATTTTGCTCGGTTAGACCGGCTTTAAGCCAGAAATTTAATTCAAAAATCGTTTACAAATAAGGCTGTTAATATATATCATGTTTTGATATCAAACATTTTAAAGTATTCAAGTACCTTTTTATGTCAACAAGTCCGAAGTATTATGGCAGTTTATCGAATATTTAAAAAATTACCACATGTAAAGTTTTAACCGTAAATGATGCTAAAGGAAAGGAAACTTTAAAAATATTTCTATTAAATATAATTATCCTTATTCGTTTGTTTACTTATGTATGCACTGCTTTCAGAAATATAAAATCAATGCTAAGACAAATTCCATCAGTAATGCGAAAACTGCCATCAATCTAATGAGTAATCTCAAATAGAATTTTGTGTTATTTTTTAGTGTCATATTTGCCATGACGACAATGTCATCAATGCGAAGTCACATTTTTTATTTTATTAAAATGTATAAAATATATGAAAGAAAAAATTAAATACTGATCTAGTGTTTGTAATTTATATTTTACCACAAATTTCAAAAATTATTACCTTTGTTTTTGAACATATTTTTAAAAAGTTGAAAAAATTACATTACAGTACATATCGGATATAAGAAACTTTAAAAATGTCAGAAAATTGATTCTTATACGCGTTTTTTCTTATAAGCAATTATTGTTTATAAGAAAGGTATTTCTTATAACCATATACATATATGCACATAAGAAACTTTTTTCTTATAAGTGTGTATTCTATAAAACATACATATGTGCATATTTCTTTTTTTATTTGGGTCAATCTTTTACGCGGAAACTGAAAGCTATGGTTCAACAAATTAATAGTTGCATACTTTGTGTATATTCAGTATTGCGCGAAAGAAAAACAGTTTCTCATGTGAAATAATTTTCATATCATTTATTTTCTTTGGTGTTTCGGAAAAATTATATATTTTGATATATTCAGTGTTGCCAAAAAAAAAATTAATTCTAATATAAAATCTTTTTCATATCATTCATCATCTTTGGTGTTTGAAACAAGTTTGTTAAATCAGGTTTTTTCTTATATACGATTTCTTTGGTTGCAGCTTTGAAGATATAATCAATATGAAGTTATAGAATATAATATATATTTTAATAAAAGAATCAATTAGTTTTAATTATATCCGATTTTAATTTTTTGTTCAAATAATGCTATATGCTTGCTTTAATATTCGAAACGATAAAATTTTAACTAATAAAAAGTGCTAACGACCATAGAAGCGCAAATATAAGGAATTAATAAAAACTTAATTTGTATAAAACTTAAGCCCCCTTTTCAAATGATATTGTAAAACAAAGTTGAGTTACAAATTTTTTTTGCTCTCCTGTAAAATTATGAAATTGCAGATAGCACTTTTTGAACATTAACCCACGATATGCATAATATGGAAGCATTGTTCGAATGATTTACTTCAGTACTATCATAACAAAGAAAACTTATTATTTCGTTCATAAAAAAATTTTTAAATATATAAGCAGTAGATTCTTTTCCACTAGATCTTTTTCCACTAAACCTTGGTTATATTTGTTGAGTATATCTTTAAAAATGTATATATTTGATACAATAAATGAATTCGGAACGGTTTCAACAAAACGTAATTGTGTAGTAAAAAGACTTACACATACTATAGCGAACGATAACATCATCACTTTACTGCGTGCCAGGACTAAGCGTGTAATAAACATTAGCATATTCTTAAAATTTGTTTTTAAAAATTTAAGCTAATGAGTTATAAACATACTTGTATGCTAAAATTAAAGATCCTGTTTTGAAATAGACTGGAATAAAAAAAGTAAAAATTGCCTAGATACATTTGTGCTTTTAATTAAAAACTTTGATTTGTACGCCAAATTGTAAACAAATAATAAAAAAAAAACATTTCGAACGCTAAAGCAAAATTGTTTGTTGTTGTTGCAAGTTGTTTGAGTTGCATGACATAAAATGTCATTTATTAAGGAATGTCGTTTTAAAAACGTCTTCTTTAGGTAAGATTGATTTAAAATATTATTAGTTTGTTAGTTCAGTTGATGCTCTTACGTATTTAGTGCCTGTTTGAATGCCAATAGAAAGTACTTAATTTTAAAGTCGTACGAACAAAAGAAACAGGTGTGATTCCTGGGTTGAAAACTCATTCAGTTACGATGCATTTAAAAATTTACAGAAAAGATGCATTGCTACTTCATATAAAATGGGTTGGTGATTTGTACACCTTCTGTGTTCCTAAAGGGCGAGCCAGATACAATTTCGTCGTTTTGCGTGACCTTTTTAACTTTTATAGAAGAGCGTAAAGCGAAATTAGTATGACACAATAAACTCTCTGACAACACTTACGCATTTTTTTTTATCTATAAAAGCGGTTAGTAATTTTGACATTTAATTATTTGTTATAAAAATAAAAGTTAAAAATGTTATTGGACGTTTTCTTGGATTTGGTACTAATTGTGCTCTTAATGCACTGATCATTGGAGTTATTAAAAAAAGACTTCAACGAGTCAACATGGCCTTGACTTTTTCTAATATTATTTATACAATTTGATAGAAATATGCATGTTAGGGTTATAACTTTTGTAATTTTTTGCAAATATCAAAATAATCTATACAAGAGGCAGCTTGCAATACTATCCATGTAAATAAAATTCTCGGATATTATTTTCATGGACGTTATTGCGTGCCACCAAGCAATGACGATGAAAACGTATTTTCTTTGCTTTTGTACCACTTTTAAACTACTCGAAGCAATACCTCAATCAACGCGTATGTATTTTGAATTGATTATTAATGAAACGATTTTAATTATCTTAGAATAATTATCTGAACCAAAATATTTTCCCAACAACTTAGTTTTTAAACGGTATTTTACTATTTAAAATTCAAATAAAAAACAAGACACTTACTTACATAACAGTAACAAATTATAAAGATATCTCTAAGCTGAATGCATTTACTAAATTTCTAGATAAGATTTTTAATTAGAGTCTATCATAGCTAACTTATTTGCTGTTATATACACGTCAAGATGGCTTATGAAAATCGCATTCCACGTTAAATAATGAGATTTAAAAAGTATGGATTAAACAAATGGGTTTAATTTACAAGAATATCACAAAAGGATTCGACAAAGTAAACCACCCCATTTGACAGTATAAATTATCTCTTATGGGATTTATTATTGCAGCTCTAAGGTGCTACATCTTCTATTTACCTAACAGAATGCTACACGTTAAGATCAAAGATGTTACATCACAAGACATTGAGGTCCTTTCTGGTATTCCGCAGGGAAGTTATTTTGATCCACAGCTGTTCACTTTATTTTTAAACATTTATGCATGTGTCATTCTTTACAATTAACAAATTTGATACAAACTAATATTGAGTCAATACTGATAAAAGTTCACAACATTATTAATCTTGGTGTTTGGTTAAATTACAGGGTTAATTTTTATTTTCACATCAGAGTTGCCACCAATGAAATGTTAAAATACACATGCATCCTGCCAAAATTACACATGAAATTAGGAATTACACACGATTTATTTTTTTTGCAAAATAACGATTTGTTTAGCTTAAATATTTGCCCTTTTTGTGTAATTCCAAAATTTTTTGATGTTGAATATATTTAATATTTGGGCTTTCAATGTCATTTAATAAAAGATTATTTTTTACATATTATTCCGACGCTTCGTTGGTATTTTCGAATTTATTTAATTATTTTATTTTTTGTTGATATATAATCTTCTTTAGACCAATTCTACATCATTCTCCTTAAAAAAATTTTGTGTTAGAAGGACAATCACAAACAAACACTTAATAAATTTAAAGCAAAAAAATGCTAAAAAAAGTTCATAAATAGATCAAAATATCACAGCCAATCCTTATTTGTGGTCATCACAGTCGTCATCACAATAAAAATATTTGTACTCAAAAACGATAAAATGTTTAATTGCACAGGAGTTACACATGCAACCAATTATACATGAGCTGCACATGAAAATAAAAACTACACATAAGGTGGCAACAGTGAGTCACCTTGTTTTCAGTGTTACCAACACTAATGGCGTTCTTCTTTGTATGAAACGCTTGTCCAAAGAAAACATATACTTCTTTGGTTAGCTCGTTTCTTGAATATGGACTAGTTGTACTGGATTCTTTTTAAACAATTTATATTAACAGCATTGAAGCAGTTCAAAATCTGTTCATCAAGCTTTAAAAGTCGTCGAGTAATGCGATGGTCCTGAAATTTCCGCTTTTGAAATAAAACAACACCTGAGCAGTTGAACATCCGGATGATACGTCGTAGTACTATTGTTCCACGAAAATTGCATCAAACTTGGTGAAAGTGACAGCAGCTGAGTCATAAAAAAGGTCAAGTTTGTCATAAAATTCCATCATCTCCTGAAACATCATTTCTATTTTCAAAGATGAAATACATAAGAATATCAATATTGGTGATATTCACAGCTGTGTTGCTTAAGGTACAAAATGAGAATCACAGATATTTAACTGAAACGTATTATGCGTTGTATAATAATTTTACATATATGATTATGACTGTCTGCCACATTCGCTTAATCCTTGAAATACCATTTTATAGGGTACCTCTATTTGTATATATAAAATTTTTTTAATTCAGTTTCCGCTTTTAATTTATATGACAATACAAATGTTTGTTGCTGCAGGAATGCAGGTTCTATCTACCGTTTTCTTTTCTGGTATTTTTGATGTTGTTTATAAAATATTTATTTATTTTGTATGCACTGTTGCCACACTTTTAGTGAAACCAGTTCAACAACAACATTTTTCGATTTCATTATGCTTAACTGTTTGGAATTGAACAATAGCAACAACTAAAGGAGTCACTGAAGTCCAGTGGCAGATAATCTACTGTCAAGGAAATAAAAAAATGCACACGTATGTAGAGCAAAATACCACGCAACACAACATACAAAAATTTTCAATGCAAGACAAAAAGTTAAATAAAACATGTATGCATACAATAAGCGGTCATAAAGGTATGACGTAGCACCCTACATGACTGAACACAGGAGCATGCGTTGTTTTTTTTTCTCCATTTGTAGGAAGTACTAGCGGACAATCCGACGAACGTTATCGTTTGCTAAATTTCCAAATGAAAAACAGCTGATTTGCAAAGAACCTGAATCGTTTGGATCTTGTGTATGGAAACTAGTGCTAAAGTTTGCAGCGTGCTATGATTTCGTGTGTTTATAGGTGACCTAGTCCAAAGCGGTATTTAATATAAATTAACAAATGTAATAATAGGTCCATATAAAGAAATCGTGATGTATAATTACAAAAAAACCACAGCAAAATATGAATACTATAAAGACAAATAAAAACAGAAGCCTCTTTGCTTTTTTCAGCTAATCAACACCAAAAAAAAAAATGTGAACAAAACACATAATCCAATAAATTGTCTTTTTTGACCATGTCGTGTCTTATATATTTTTGTATTTATTGTTTTTCTATATATTTTGCGTGCTTCAGATCTGAAAAATTCCACTTTCAGCCTCAAATCTGGATTAAATATCAGCAAGTTTTTTATTTCTCTGCTCAACTGTTTCAGTTTCTTTCGCTAAAAGCTTTAATAAAAAACCACATTTATAAAATAAAAAAAAAAATTATTCATATAAGGAAAGCTTCTTAAGCTTCTTCTGTTTCATTTTTTTTATTGAAGACAGGAATATTGTGTATTTTAAATTGTTGGTTTAAATGTATTGGAGTTTCTTGTAAAGCCTTTGCCATAATAATGACGATGCTGATGACGTTAATGATGGAAATCACTTGTGACGGAAGACTTCAGCTAGAGGCTTTTGTTACTGTTTCGTTGTCTTATATTTTATTTTTATTCCATTTAAACTTTTTTTAAATAACCGCAACAACAACATTGGCAGCACAACTTGTTGTACAACAACATTTACATGCAAATGACCATGAAATGGTATTTGCAAATGAACGAGTTTTTCATACAAACAGTTCATTTATTCAATTTTTTTTAATTTCATATGTTTCGCTGGTTGTATGTGTAACGTACTTGAACCAGAAAACTCAATTTTAATTTCGATAACAAAAAATTCAAGTATAACTAATAAAGAATGACGTTGAAGGTGTTTATATTTTTACTTTAAAAATGTGTATTAAGACAAATTTCTAAAAATTCAAAGGAGGAAGACGCAAAAAGGGAAAAATGTTTTCAGCTTTGTAGCGTAATTTTTTGTATTTAGATTATGCTACAGTTTTGTTATGAATTAAATTGAAACTTTTAGTAAGTTTTTTTCTTCTATTGAATTAAAGTGTATATAATTAGCTTTTGTTGTACTTCGCTGTTGAAGCAACAAAAAACTTAATTAAGAATAGACCAGAATAACAAAAAAGTTTTTTGTTTTATATATCTTTGTTTTATATATCTTATAGGTCAATTGACCTGTTGAATAACGTAGAGCTTTTATTCGTCGGCTTATCATCATTTAATATTAACTGCAAGGCCCACGATGTCGCACGTATTCGTTCTTTCGTACAACTTGCATTTAAAACAAAAACAAAAATTTTAGAAGATCGAATACGTGTGACATCGTGGGCCTGGCAGTAAAGTATAAAATTTAAATAAGCACCAAAAAGAAAACTCAGAAAACTCTTTAACTTCGCGCAGAAGCTCGTCAGACTAATGTCGGCATTTTTTGTTGCATATAAAATGTATGTTAACTCATTGTCGGTAGTTGTTGTAGTTGCAGGTGGAACGAGGGTTGGCCCCCAGCGACAGAATTTGAGATCCCGTTCTAATTTTATGACTTGAGGAAAATCGATTGTTATCAGCGTTCTCCGCCGCAAACAGGAGATTTTTTTTTGTGATTTGGAAAAAGCTCTTTCTCCGCTGGGGATTTTTGGGGATAATATATTATTATAAATCTTGTTATTTAGTTTATCCTTTTTGTATTCAAACTCGTGTACATATTGAAAAATTATATTTTTCTGCTTGATGATGGGAACATTAAAAAATTCTCAACAGAATACAGTATGACTTATTAGAAGCTCTTCTTAGAATAAATATACACTTTAAAAATAATTCAGTTTGCTGTGCCGAATTTATTCCATCTTCTCAAAAGCTAACACCTTTTAATGCAACCAACGTGTGCAACAAAATTGCATTGACTGTTGAATCAGAAGAATTTGATTCTGAAGTTTTTGAAATGATAAACATTTATACATAGTTGTTTTATTTGTGCGCTTTTTACGTTAGTGTTTTTACATTTTAATGTAAACACTTATAGCTCAAAGTATAAATTAATTAAATCTTATAATATTACAAAGTGAATTTAAATTTTCTAAAAAAATTTAACATTTCTTTTAGTTTTTATCAAACAGTTGCTATTCAAAGTTTTCTTAAGACACAAATGTTGCCTGGTATGTGATGATACAATAACTTCAAATAGATTCTATATTTCAAAATATAATGAATATTACGAATTTTCAATAAAAAGGGCCAATAATGCCACACTTTTTTTAGAAAAGACAGGTAAATAATATTATTTCATTTTTAAGGATATGTGGGATGAGATAATTATAACTATTTCGACCTTTCGATTAAGTTTCAATTTAGAAATTAACAAATTACAAAAAGCTTGAATATATTCAATATTTTGCAAATTTTGTCAAAAAAAAAAGTTTTATATTGTTTAAAGAAATTTTGCAAATAAATGTTAAATATTCCGGAAGAATCTCTCTGTTGTAACTGAGAAATATTGAATTTGATAAAGCTTTCAGTTATTTGTTAATTTAAAAGCTTGAAAACTCTTATTACAGAATTTTGGGGATAAGAAATTAGATATTTTGGGGAATTCGGGGAATGAAAAATTGCAAATTGGGGAGAAGGTATAAAAAAAACTGAGAACCCTGATTTAAATCAAATAAGTAGCTTACATCTCAGAGAGAATGCTATTTTGAGAAACTTACGAAATTTTATTTTCTACGAGAAAAAACAGATAAGTTGGAAAATTCAAAAATTATTTCGTAAAAATAAGTTAAAATTATTGAGGCTTCAAAAGACCAGTTACAATATTTAAGTATGCTTGATTCCGTCACTACAATAACTACTACATATTAACGCTTGTGGTATATGTATTTTTAAACTTTTTGAACTATTTAATATAATTAACTTAAAAAATATATAATTCTTTATTTTTTGCAAGGACCAATAAAATTTTTTTAAGACTCAATTCCTCAAAATGTGGCCTAATTTGAAGTTTGTAGTGCACATAGCGCTCCTTTATTGCAACGTAGTCATATCTCAAAAATCGTGATAAATGCAGAAATTTTCATTGGATCGCTCTTCATTTTGTGTAAAAAATTTATACAAATATCTTGTTTACTCACCTCTTGAGGAGAGAATACTTTTTTTATTTTTGCACGGATGTGTGTTTAAATTAATAACTTTATACTCGTTTTCTGAAAAATGTTGCAATAAAGGAGCGATATGAGAAATTGTTAATAGGAAAGTATATAAAATAAGTTGTGATCAGGTGAAAACAAATCTATGAAAATGCGGTAAACAGTTTTGTTTCCAAAAACCTTAAATTAAAATAAATAAGAAAACGTTTTGTTTGTTTAGGGCTGATCTAGTCTATATATCGTACTTGATTAATAAGAAGATATTAGCTCGAAATTTATTTTTTTTACATTTCTAAAAACATTGCGTTTTTATATTCATATTTACTTGCTGTAAGAATTTCGCATTGTTTTGTCTAAGTCTAAATCATGATTTAAAAAATATTTTTCATATTCCTTGGATGTAAAATCAAAATGTATTTTGCTTCCGTAGAAAATTTTAAAGTTTCGATCTTGTTGATCAAGTGCGATATGTACATACATACATTTCACAAAACAAAACTTTCTTGAAATTAAATTTCGGGGAATTTCTTTAAAAATAAATTTACTTAATACTAGTATAAGAAAACTTTCAAACTTTTAAAATTTTTGCGTTATATTTTTACTTAATTATCGAAAAGTCAATACTTCATACTTCTGTTTTCTGCTCTTTCCAGAGCATCTGCTTATTCAGTCTTCTCTGCTTATGGTACTAAGCAACTATTTTTGCGGAAACTAACAACTTTTGCTGATGTTATGCTTCCAAATAATTGATTTTTTCTTCAATAACCTCACTAATTAGTAGTTTTTCATGTTGTTTTTATACTAACACAACTGAATTGTAAGAAGATTAAGAACTAATTAGGAATTAAATGGAAACCTTTATTATATTTTAAAATTAAAAAGACAAAAAAGTAATTAAGTTTAGTGCTGCTAAAACCACAAAAAATATATAATTAAACAAACCAATGAATAATCTCACATATAATTTTTATAATAGTAAATTATAGCAAACTTTAAAACTAATAATAAATAATTTTCAATTAAATATAACAAAACTTAAAAATTAGATTTTAATTGTTTTATTTAAAGCAATTAAAAAATAACAAATCATGCGCATTTGTGTTGAAACTTCAGATGTTAAATTTTCATTTATTTGTGTCTGGTCATTATTGCAGCTCACTAAACTTGGTTTAATATAAAAAACGCGAGGGTCATACCAATATTAGCCAATATGAGATACAGATAGATATCAGTTGTAAAAGATGCTAATATTGATAAATTAAGGCTTTCTAAGTTGAAGAATGCTGCGTTGCTAACACTGCAATGGGCAATGACATATGAGGTAATAAATGGAGCGTAAGGTTCTGACCATACCCGAAATTATTCAGGACGCGTATCAGCATAAGTGAGTGCGCGTATGCCAAATTTGTGTAGGATATTGTGCCATGTGTATCATTTGAAATATAATAAAAATAGTATACGGCACTCAACATGACTACTGGCTTTTGTTAACCTTTTCAATATAAGAACAGAGAGCAGTACATTTGGTTAGAAGCTCTTGTTGTTTCTTACAGTCTTCACAAGCATTACATTTCGATCCATCAGCATTTTAGACAAGTTATGAAATGAGAAAAAGCTGTCAGTGAAAACTTTTCTGCCGCTATCAATATCTCTCTACAATGAATTAATTATTCGCTTCTTCCCAATAAATAATTCTCCAAAACAGTTGCTGATGCTAACTGATTCCAAACAGATGTTTAATTTATTCTATTCTAACAGTCATACAAATTTAATGAACAGCCGCCACAAAATTTTATTGGGTTTGATTAAACTTTTTTGCAAATGATTCATGAAAGTAGATTAATATTAATTTTTCCTTTGATTTATATATCAAAATTATGATTTTCAAAGTACTGCATGTACTGCCACCGCTCATAAATTTTCAGAAAAAGTCTTGACATATATAAAAATATTGTTGGTTCTTACATGGACGAAATAAGCCCATCGTAGATTTAAGAATATGTCTTGAGACTACACAGAAGGAAAAACGCCGTACCTAATTCAAGTATTTTCTACTTACTTTGAGTACGGGTCGAACTCAAAATTATGAGTACAAATAACAAAAAAAATGTGTAAAAAGCCGAAAACGAGATTACTTTAAATAACCAATCCTTGAGTTTCTTAATTACATGAAAAATCTGGAATCAACTAAGAAATGAAATTGAGCACTTTATAGTCCGTACTTAAGTCAATCTTTCTGTACTTGCTTCTAGTAAATCAGGGATTACCGACATTTGAACATCGCTTGGGATTGATTTAAGTAAGGATGTATTGATTTTTATTTTGAGCGTAGTTTCTTTTCTTTCAGATATTTGAATGAAGAGCCTGGATCTTTCCTAAATATAAAAAAAACTAAACCATATCTACCTTGTTTTTCATTTATTAAATATTTTATTCGATATATTGTCGCAATTTAACTTCAAAAATTTTCATTTGTTGTTGCTGTTATTGTTGCATTTCGGTCTTGGTTATGCCGACCTTATATTATTGCAATCAAACCTCTTGGCTTATACAATAACTTTACAAAATTAAAGAAAAATTACACAACTACAAGCATAGTGATTTAACGTTTCATGTTAAATTTAATAAAGTGCTCACTTTCATATTATTAGTTACAAGAAAATGTCAAAATATGGTGATGCTCCTATTCAAGTTTAAGTTTTGGTGCTGACCTGACTCCTTTTTTCTATTATTGTTTTAATACAACTTTACGTTATATGAACAGCCGATCAAAAACAGACCCTTTGTTACAGAAATTCAAAGGGGAGTGGATACAAGTGCATGCATTTTTCACACTCTTGTAAAAAAAGTGTGGAGTTGTCTTGTTCAAAAGTAAATAAGTCCGTATATTATCACAAAAAAATAAAGAATTGCAAGGAATACTCTATTATTATTGACTTTATAACGTGTTTAGCTTCTGCTTTAAATTAAACAAAAGTGTAGTAACGTCGTTACTCGGCGAATTCTTTTGTTTCTTTTATGAAAGAGTAGTCAATAAAATTCTCACTATTGGTGAATTTTCCAGATCTGAGATATAGTATTAAAGAACGCGAATCTTTTAGGCGACGGTTATTTATTCGTTTTTGGTCTGCAATGGATGTCTAACTCTATATAAAATATGAAGAAAAATTAAAAAAAACTAAATTCGGATTTTCAAATATGCAGTTCGATATCCATTACATGCAACGAGGCCAATTTAATTCACCCCTGCTACCACCTCATACGATTATTTCGCCATAGCCAAAAAATAACTACATTGAATAAAAAACTTGGATAACAGAAACGACCGTCTCAATTTTAATATAGTAATAAGTAATTTTATTTGAAAAATATACAAATTGAAAAGTATTCGCCTAAGCCGGAGTCGATCAACCTTATATCTACCCTTTAAGCCTTCTGACAGATATGTTTCATATGTGTTTATGAAATTTTTAAAAACTTCTATTAGAAACTTAAAATCTATTTAATTAATTGGAATTAAGTGTAAAAATGTATTGATAGATCAATTAACGATATCAATGATGTTAAGTAAAAATAGTCACATGTTTTGTAAAGTCCGCCTTAGCAAGGTTATGTAAATTTGTTTATTTTTTAATCGAAGCAGTTTTGAAAAGGGTAATTATAAAGAAAAATTACACAACTACAAGCATAGTGATTTAACGTTTCATGTTAAATTTAATAAAGTGCTCACTTTCATATTATTAGTTACAAGAAAATGTCAAAATATGGTGATGCTCCTATTCAAGTTTAAGTTTTGGTGCTGACCTGACTCCTTTTTTCTATTATTGTTTTAATACAACTTTACGTTATATGAACAGCCGATCAAAAACAGACCCTTTGTTACAGAAATTCAAAGGGGAGTGGATACAAGTGCATGCATTTTTCACACTCTTGTAAAAAAAGTGTGGAGTTGTCTTGTTCAAAAGTAAATAAGTCCGTATATTATCACAAAAAAATAAAGAATTGCAAGGAATACTCTATTATTATTGACTTTATAACGTGTTTAGCTTCTGCTTTAAATTAAACAAAAGTGTAGTAACGTCGTTACTCGGCGAATTCTTTTGTTTCTTTTATGAAAGAGTAGTCAATAAAATTCTCACTATTGGTGAATTTTCCAGATCTGAGATATAGTATTAAAGAACGCGAATCTTTTAGGCGACGGTTATTTATTCGTTTTTGGTCTGCAATGGATGTCTAACTCTATATAAAATATGAAGAAAAATTAAAAAAAACTAAATTCGGATTTTCAAATATGCAGTTCGATATCCATTACATGCAACGAGGCCAATTTAATTCACCCCTGCTACCACCTCATACGATTATTTCGCCATAGCCAAAAAATAACTACATTGAATAAAAAACTTGGATAACAGAAACGACCGTCTCAATTTTAATATAGTAATAAGTAATTTTATTTGAAAAATATACAAATTGAAAAGTATTCGCCTAAGCCGGAGTCGATCAACCTTATATCTACCCTTTAAGCCTTCTGACAGATATGTTTCATATGTGTTTATGAAATTTTTAAAAACTTCTATTAGAAACTTAAAATCTATTTAATTAATTGGAATTAAGTGTAAAAATGTATTGATAGATCAATTAACGATATCAATGATGTTAAGTAAAAATAGTCACATGTTTTGTAAAGTCCGCCTTAGCAAGGTTATGTAAATTTGTTTATTTTTTAATCGAAGCAGTTTTGAAAAGGGTAATTATAGAGTGCACTTTACATAAAAAATAGATATACTCGTATCAAATTCTAAAAATCTTTTTTGTTTTAAATGTAATTGTACGAAAGAACGAATACGTGTAAGATAATGGGCGTGGCAGTAAGTGTGATACGTCTGCAACTTTACCTTATATACTTATAAGTATAATAATAATTATTGAGCACAAAAAATTGTGAACGCACCCAAAGATTTCTTTTAACTGGGAGTTTCTGGTTGTCCCTCTCCACCTTATTGCTCAAGCAATATCAATACAAAAGAAAATTACATTAAAAACTCAACAAAAGAAATAATCCAAAATTACCTAAATGAAAGAAATATTCCTAGTCTAAAATCAAATCTTTATGTTGCAGCTTGCTCTAATTATTCTACTATTAAAATGGCTCGTACAACAGAGTCTATTAAATATAAAATACAAAATCAAAATGAGTTTTTAAAAAAAAATTTGGAAGTAAAAGAATATTGATGTTTTATTAACATAAATAAGATAATCGGAAGAAATGTAAAGTCCGCATAAACTAACTGGAGTTATTTTAATTTTGTCTAATATTCCATTTTTTTGTTGTTTATTATGCAGAAGAAAAAAATAATGAAAATGCAGTTGGCCTCTAAGCCTACTTACTTTTCTTTCATCGTCCGCAGCTGCGCACAATAGAACGTTGGCTTCACACCTTCTTGCGTAAAAAATTAAAGAAGTGGTCCCAGATCATCGAAAGTTTGCACCGACTATTATATTAACTATGTTAAGAAAAAAGGGAATTTCATTGAAATCGACCGCGTCCACCGCACACCGTTCATGCAATGAAGAAAGATTTTTTCGTATAAAATTTTTTCTATCCAAGCAGAAGCTTTCAAGTTTTCTAGAACAAAAAGAAGACGCATGCCGAGTTTCATTAAAATTAGCCACAGTTATATTTCATACAAAATATGGTTAAAAACTTTATTTCTTCTTTATCTATCCTTTCTTTGACTAAATGATACATTTCAAATCCTGTGTGGGTGGCGCTGGTTATAAAAGGGTCTGATGAAACCAGTAAGCGATGGAAAATGTCAACGATGGCCGGCATGAAATAGCAAAATTAAAAAAATTTTAAAGTTTTTCTAATAAGTAATTACGATGTCTTGCTCTGCTATTATATGTCGTTCCCTACTTGCCTCTCTATCATGTTTCATATTTCTTCAAAAATCTGCTTTATTTACTTAAAATGTATGCCATTTAGTGATGCCAAGAGTAGGGAATTTTCCCTTTTTGTAGTGAATTCATTGGAAAATTTCCAGGGAAGGGAAAAGGGCACAGATTTATAATTTTAAGGAAAATGAAGGGAATTTTTAAAACTGCTTTTTTTCCTTTCATATTGCGGTATTATTGCGTAAAACACCCCACAAAAGAGATAATACATATAAAAATCTAAATTTAAATTTTTGTTAAAGTGTTACGCGAGATATTTCATAGAGACAGAAAACATCTTTTAAAATATAAAGAGACAACGAAAGGCAAAGACATGTCCGATTTTTTTTGGAAATATAATTTGTATAAAAAATAAAAACAAATTTAAATATCTTGCATTTTTTTTTTTGGGTTGATGTAGAAATTAGGACTTTTTAAAAATATATATTAAGCTATTTTAAATATTCAAATGCGCTCTTATAAACAAAACAAAAACAGTTTTCATTCTTTCCATTCCGGGTCACATTTTTTTAACTTGGATAAAATTGTATTCAGAATTCAGAATTAAGATTTTGATTACCTTCTAAGATATTTATCTACATATTTATTTTAAAAATTTAAGAAATCTATATTAGCAATGAATGCGAAGAATTATTAAAAAAATGGTGCAACTGCTCTTAAGTTAATCCAAGGACTTTCCTTAAAAATTAAATAATTTTGAAGAAACGTAATTAGTCCAGTCGTTTGATGTTTAGGATGGCACAAAGGCAGATATTAGAGGATGTTAAAATTACAAATTTATGTTGTTTTTTTTATTATTATTTAATTTTTTTGTCTGGCGCTACAAAGGTACAAATTTTTAAAACCCTGAATAAAATGTTTTTTTTTTCATAACATCAATGAATTTTTAGAGTAAGGAAAATATAGGGAAGTTTTATTTGTGTAGGGAAAAAGGGGAAATTTTTCGAGACATATAGGGATTTTGTAAAATTTTTGCTGGCATCACTGATGCCATTTATCCTTAAAATGCTTAAGCATTGGGAAAATTTCGATATTTATTATTTTTGTAGTTTGAAGAAGACATGTCTACTTTTAATTTTATTGAAGGAACAGCTTGGTGGAAACTGGTGCTACATTATTAATTTTTCATTGAAAATCTTGAACCTTAATGGAAATTTTAAAAATTTTTTAATAAGTGTTCTAGATGCACTTTATATGCACTAATTGTCCAAAATATTATTAAAATTTATTAAAGAAAAACTTACTGCCTGTTGTTAGAAAATGAAAACAAAATTTTGTATGAGAATTAGAAAATTAGAACAAAATACGAAAATTTGTGTTTATTTTCAGTATAAATTCTCACTCACAATTTTGTTTTCATTTTCTAAAAACAGGCAGTAAGTTAAATTTTGAGGGTTTATATATCCCCATAATTTCGATTTTTTGCTTATGGAGGAATCCTGTATCTTTCAAATACATTAAAGTCAATTGTACATATATGGGCAACTGAATTGCGTGAAAATATTAGTAATTTCTTGGATAGCGCTCTTCCATGGACTTTTCTTTAGTTTTTTAAAAATAAAGTACAATTTTTCCAAAACAAAAAACTATTAATTCACATTTCATATCTAACCAAAACTGCATCATTAGATTTTGGAATTTGAGCGTTCGAAAAATAGGGGTTTTAACAACAAAATCCCACTGTGCGGCGCGTAGGGTTAAGTTTATGTTTTGTGTAGACTCTCCACTGTTCTAATTCTTTATGCATCAACAGAGCAAGATAAAATATATTTGTATATCAAGGATTTTGCAAACTCAAGTCTCATTCATTTTTGTACCACTCTTATTCTCACAATTTATAAAACGAGTATGGTTGGAATAATTGATACAAATTTACCTCATAGTAAATGCTAAGCGCTACAGTTCTGCAATAGTAAAATTATTTTAATCCAGACTTGAATAGCTGCAATAATTTAATGCGATTGCGTTTTATGAATGGACGTAAAAAATCAGAGCACGTGAGTCATAATTGTATACCAGCAGAATAGGATATGTGCATAGTATTATCAGCTGTCGTGTTTTCTTGAAACACAAAAACAACAGCAGTTCTCAACAATGTCATAGTGGCCATTCTGCTTGATTAGTATGCATATGAATATGAATATGCGACTAGAAAATAAGTCAAAATCTTTTGCGTAAAATTGGGAGATTTCTCCCAAATTATTAACAAGTCGTATAATTCTCAGACCATCCTTGTGTTAAGCGCTTATTCATCTTTTTTTTCTTGTCACTCTATATTTTGTGTAGTCAGTATGTCTTCTGAATCGTATTTTATATTATTTGAACAATTTAAAATATATATAATGTTGAAGTAAATAGAGTTGCAGGTGCAAGTGTTAGTGTTTTTGTGTGGTTTCTCTACAATACTTGTACACTGTCAGCGGTATGTCCGTTTTTTTATAGTTTATTTTTTTTTTTCATTTGTTTTCTGCAACAAGTCAATTCGTTAACTGCGCACAGTGTTTATACGAATATGTGTCATAGTTTCATACATCCAAACAAACAATCGTTTAATTTTAACTATCTTTTGTTATTGTTCAAATCATATTCAATTGCATAGATCCGGCTTAAATTTATTTACTGAACATATACAGACGCTAATGTATCATTTCGATTTACACTTAATATATAATCTATAGTATTCGTTTAATATTTTCAACTTTAATTGTTTTTGTATGAGTTACCTCAGTACTTGCGTTTCAAATTAGAATATTTAATAATAGTATTTTAGCATTATAAGAAATAATTATATGTATCAGTTAAACATTTGGGTGACGAGCTTTATTTTAATTGCCACTTTTTAGACTAAAGATTTCATTAAAAATTAATCAATTTTATAAAGTTGATTTTAAGTTATCCTGTAAGTGGCTAGTAAAAATATAATTTCTTTGTATACAAATAAGATATAGAACTTGTGATAAAATATGAATACCGAACGAGCAACTAAATAATATATTTAATTGTTCTTTTAATTAAATTTATAATTTTTATTCAGAACGAAATTTAAGTATGAGCATCTATCAAAAGAACATCTCAGCAAAGGACTTAGTCAAAATGGATAAGCATAAAATGTTTATAGATATCCCACCCTCCTGCTTTTGCCTTTTAAATAATTAGTTTAACATTGGAGGCAATTTCAACACTTAAGAATATCAATAGTCAAAGATAATACAAATTAAAGCCTAATTGATATCAAGTGTCTTACTCACTGACATATTGTAGAACGATTTGATTACACTTTAAAAGCTTGAATTCATAATCCTTCAGCAGAGTTTGAATTGCTTAACAAGTGTACGGTAGTCCAAAAGAGCTCCAAAATTATGTGTTTAAAAGCTTGTTGCTCTTAAGGAAATTATAACCATGTTCTTTTTGGGATTTTACAAATTATTTTTGTAAGCAAGCAAAACACGAGATAGCTGAAGCTGATAAATAGTATCTATTGCTAGTTGCTCAAGGAAAAGGAATCTGATTCGGCTTTTAAAAACGAACAGGAATAAGATTTCTTTACAATTTTAGACTTTTTGCAAAATTTGCATTCGTAATACAAATTTTCTACCAAATCTGACAAAAAGATTCATATATTTTAATTATTGTGTTTTCCGTTTTATATACAATCATGGAATTCATTAATATCTATCCAATATTTGAGTACAATAATTTTGGTATACTAAATTTTAAATTCGAAGCTTTGCCATCGAGATGCTTAAAATTACTCAAAGCAATAATAAAGTAAGAAAACAAAAACAATAATTATCTCTAAATAAAGAAAGTAGAATATTTAATCAAAATTTATAGATATTTACAATATAAAAATTATGATTTTAAGGCAAGTTTTTAATATTTTTCATTAAATAAACTTTTTTTGTTTTATTTTATGACCAAATCGTTTTTATGTTATGTGTTTTTTATTTTAGGCTATTTATGGTCAGATTTTACCTTTACTTTAGATGCAAATAAAACAATTTATTTCATCTTTGTTCTCAACGTTTCATCGGCTTTTTTCCGACGTCTTCAGGAGAATTGTTTATTTATTTATAAATTCTAACAACAAATTACAATAGTTAGTTTTTTATTGCATATACATAATATTAATTTTTGTGTTTGACTTACGATTTATTACATAACACAATTATTACACGACACAATTAAATGTATAATTTAAATATATATGATCAACGAAAATCGAGTATCACAGAACTTTGCTTTTCATGCAAGTGCAGTTTGGTGTTATCTTTGTCTTCTTTGGTGTTTATAGATTTTGTGAGACGTTGTTGTATGCGTAGGCTCTCTAGTGTATATCTTTTGTTGCCCTTTTTCTCCCTGTCCAGTATTTTAACTCCTTTAAAATCTATTTTGTGTCTCGTTTCTTTTGCGTGTTGAGCTAAAGCTGTTGTCTCTTTTCCTTTATTTATGTCTGCTTCGTGCTCTGAAATTCTACTACCAAGTTTTCTTTTTGTTGTTCCCACATAGACTCTATTGCACCTTTCCCTTTGCAGGAATCAAAGTTGGAAAGTTTAAAAATTATTTAAATCTATTGTGTTTGAAAAATTAAATAATTTTCATATCTGGAACCGACCTCCTTTAATGAAATCTTTAGAAGTTGTTATCAGTTTACGAGAATGGTGAGTACTTGACTCCGAAGAGGTCGTTATTAACTAATTTAACTTATTACGTTGCCATAAAGTTTTCTGCTGCTGCACAACTTTACTCAATAAATTTTTTTTTTAATTTTTATAAAATTCGTCACATATGCTAATATCAATGCAAGTCAATGGAGATGGGATCGTGAGTGACTTTTCAGACTCGTACATGCTTATGTACCCGTTACCGGGCACGCTATTGTAGATATTTAGAACAAGAACGTACATAATTTCCATAACCCTTGAAATATATATAATACTATAAGCGAAATAATTAAGCGGCTCAATGGTCTAGGGGTATGATTCTCGCTTTGGGTGCGAGAGGTCCCGGGTTCAAATCCCGGTTGAGCCCTTATCATTCCTTTTCTTGCATTCTAAATACATATTACTTCATTAATTTGTTTTAACTTGCTGAATCACAGCACTAGTTGCTATTTTTATTTATCAACTTATTTTATTTAACCAAAAAGTTAAAGGCCAATCAGTGCCAGGCATAAATTTGCAAAAAGTTCGCTCAGCAGTGAAACAGCAGTGTACGACAGCGCAATTTTACAAACGGTAGGTATCAGGGATAATAAAATTTGTGGATATGTACCGTTTTTGGCAGAGTTATCCCGTAGATCAATTACCACGATTTTCCCAACATTATTTTCTCTTTAATTAATACAACATGTGATGTATTTTTAATTGATTTTCGCACTTGTTCAAGTTGAGCTCATACGAGGTGGTCTTGAGAGCACAACAATATCTTTTTGGCGAATTTACAATTTTAATGCCAGAATTTCCTATTTGTTATGGCTTGTATATGCATTTTTAAGAATTTCAGCAAAATATTCTGGAACACCACCAAAGTTATACTTCAGAAACATAAGCTTCTGTGTGGTGTAAAGGTTTTATAATTTTAAAGTTCAGTCACGAAAAACAAGCGAAAAAAGTTGGATCTGCAATACTTAAAAAAATTATGTTGTCAGATCATAATTAATATGGTTTACTTTAAGAATGGTTATAAGTTATTGATTTTTTGAATTATACAATAAAAAAAGATTAAAGTACTATCGGGATCGAAAAAGTACTACTTTAGAAGGTCGGTGGTACGAAATTAATTTTTGAATTTTGAGTTGATGTTACCAAAAATACAATAATAAAAAATTTAAATACAATCGGGATCGAAAAAGTATTACATTAGAATTCCGTGAAATTCCGTTTTAACGAGCTCTTGGCTTAACGCATTTGTGGTTTTACACAAGGCGAGTTTTGTTTCATAGAGTACTTTATGCAACGGTATAATTTCAAACAAGTAGGGATTCTACTTTCGGATATGCCGAATTTGATATACCCTGCAGTAAATATGGGGTATTAAATGTTTTTGTGATGTGAATAAAATTATTTTATATACACAGTTTTTGTTAAAATATTTAACCTTTTAGTGCACTGTAAGTGAACATTTTTCATAATTTTTTTCCTTATAAATAATGAATTTTAGTTCCTTCTTCCCTAGAGAGCGTTACACAATATATGAACACCACTTTATCTTTACTAATACATTGTTATCGTACACAACTAAGGGTTCTGTTGGCTGAAGTGTTAGCGCGTTGACTACAAAGCAAATAATGTCTAAGAACGTGGGTTCGAGCCCAGTTTCAGGCAAGTCATAACATCCAGCATTTTTTCAGATGTGCCCATTGTATTTGTTGTTGTTGGACAGTTTAAGTGATGAAGGCATAGCACACTAGTTAGTAGTCACGTAACAGTACCGGCACAGACTACTAAACAGATATAGCAACTTTGACATTTGAAAAATGGCCATATCATGAGGGGTTAACCTGATATTGTGAAGAGTAAAAATATATATGGCATTCTCAAAAACAATGAGTGAGTGGCAACCAATATACATTACCTTAATTGTATAAAAAATGTAAACAAAGAAAATTAATAAAAAGTTTGTTTGCAATAAATTTTCATTTATTTATATGAAAAATATAAAAATGTTTATTTTAAATAAAATTGCTGCTCTCAATCTCATCAACAAATGGTAAGTATAAGCTGAAAAGAAAATAAAATACATTATAGTTGGTGTTTGAAGTGTAATTTGTTTGTTAACTTACAGACAAACTGGAAGGTGGTTGAAGACAAATCCATGTGCAACAACTTGTAGCAGCAGCAAAATTTCTGGGAAATAAACGAAAATAGTAAGTAAAATGTAATTAAATATGTGAAAACAGTTATAAAAAGTTAAATTATTATCATTTTATAAGTATTAAATCTTGAAGAACTCACCTGCTTTTAAGATTGCCTCGATGGCAAAAATTGCCCTGGTAAACAGAAGTGGACGGAAGTGTTGAAGACTCCCACAACAGTTTGGCGGCGGTGAAAACATCATAATGGATGGTAAGTAATTTTCATGCATGTAAAGATAAAGATAAAACACAATATTAATGTTTGATTTCTTTAAATACATTTTTATGCATACCATTTGAGCCAAAAGTGGACGGACATTCTGGTCGATTCCAGGACTGTTTGATGGTTGAAAGAGTAACCTTCTAAGCGGTGAGTTTTCTTAGCTAGCTGAAAATATAAAAATGGATTATTATAATTAATATTTATGATTTTTATGATAACGTTTTAGCCTACCATTTTCGTCAAGTGACAAACAGAAGTGGTCGCAGGCAGTGAAGACTCCCACAATGATTTGATATGCTGTAATTATATTTAATAATGGAATTAATATTGATATGTGTAAAATCTTTATGGTTATATTATATTTATTTAATAAATTGTGTATTTTTAACTTTTATTAAATAAATATGATTTTTTTTTCGACATTATCTCGTCTAGATCCATTATGTTTTGCTATTAACAGCATCACCTCTTGTAGGATGTGGTTATTCACCACGCATAATGGTCTTGAGTAAGGAGAAGCTATAAATGTAAAAGCATACATTATGTGTATTCGCTACACTTACTCCTGGATTTATGTGAACTGAAAATGGTTATTGAGTGTTCAGTTTCGGTTTATCCTTGATGCCATCCCAGCAAACAAAAATTCAAAAGTTAAAAAAAAAATAATTCATTTTTACAAACTTAAAAAATAATTTCATTATTAAATAATTTTCAAAATAAATTACTATTAATTGAAAACGTTTGGGAACAATATTAATATGACGTTATTTTGTTGAAAGTTTGCTGGGAATCTAAAATACTACAATTCAATTTCATAAACATAAAACAGTAAAATATATGTATATAAGAGTACTTAAACATTGGATTTAGATAAACAAAAAGTAACGAATTATAAATAAAAATTAACTTTGTGTTTTAAGAAATTAAAATTTGTGTTTTTATGTAAAGCCTTGTAAAAGTGTAATGCAGGGTTAAGTTTTGTGTTTAAGTCTTTATATACATACATATTATTTTATGAGATCAGTGCCTTATGTTGTGTTAGTGTTATGTTAGTAAGAAAATGAGGTAGAGAGTTTGTGTTTGCAGTGAACTAAATAAATATTAATGAAATTATTAATAAAATGAACAATTATATACAAAATAATTATTGATCAAATGAATAATTATATACAAAAGAATTACAAAGTATAAATTGATTAGAGCATAATTATGTTAATATTGTTAATCAAGAAATGAAGTTCTGAACCGGTTTTTAAGTTGAATTTTTTAAAATTTAACGGAGCAAAGAAATGTGTATCCATAGAAATCGTCCGTCTGTATACTGTGTTATAAATAATACCATCATATTACAAATTATGAAACATTACAGACCTGTAAATGAATCATTCATTTTTTAGTTAATTCACAAATCATTCCTGCACTGAAATTAATTGCAATTCGTTTCCAATTCAAATGAATTTGTAGAAGGAATTTCAATTCGTGACTACCTCAAATTAATTTCTCAAACTGAATTGCAATTCATTTCCAATGCATTTGAATTAAAGTGATTTTGAAATAATTTAAATGGATAAAAAAATTTTGAAATGTAAAGTAATTGCAACTCTTTCTACAAATGAATTTGGATTGAAAACGAATTGAAATTAATTTCTGCATAACTAGTTTGAACTGATTAAAATTTCATTCAATTCTTTTTTGTTATAAAAAAATGAATTCAAAATTTAGCTAATTCATAACGAATCAAAATTAAAAATGAATGATTAATTTACAGCTCTGACACATACACGCTTTGAAACTTATTTAAATTACTATTAAAATAATTGTTAAATTGCATTTGTTAAACCAATTACAATTCCGATTGAAGTAAAGCAAAGAAATTTTAAAGTTATGTGGACAATCACCACAGGCGATTAAATTTATATTAGAACATCAATTACACACATACAAAACGAATATATTCAAAGGATTAAATGCATTTAGTAATTAATACAAATTTTTCATTTTATGCAGTGAGAATACATATGAATGCAAATATTAAGAGAACATCACAATTTTTATTTTGTTTTTAACATATTATTTATTAATAAAAATTGATGAAACATGTTAAGTTATTTCAAACAAAGTTAGGCCGTATTAGTTGAAGAATAATCATCAACTATCATCAAACTATCTTATTGGCCAAAATTAAATTAACACAAACTAAACACAAACACTCACTAATAATTTTTTTAACACTATGTATTTTCTTTTATTCATGTGGGGTAGTGTTACAGCAGCACACCAAACACTAGCTTTGCTTTCCGGCCGGCACCGTGCCATCATTGATTCCGCTTAACAATGATGGTCTGTCTGCCGGAATAAAAGCCACCCCATAAAAATACACTTTTATTAAACACGTTCCAATTGGTTAACCTAATTTTACCAATTGGAATTAAAACAGGAAGCACACAATTATTGATTTTGGACAGAATGTATTCCATTCAAAACCAAAAAAATTTTCAAAATTTTCCTGTTTTAAATTGTCACTTGTTTTTGCACTTCTTAATCAATAACTTACCTTGTCGGATTTCTGGGGAAACGGTGCAGGTTCTCCTCTTTTGGACAGCCCATAATGCATTTGCGGCTCCTGTAAAGAAATTAAAAAATTATTAATATTTATTTAAAGCAAACCAAAAAAAAACTTACATGTTGGTTGCTTCTTGTTAAATTTTCTTCACTTCGTTTGTACTAGAGACAAACAACACAAACTTATACACACACTTTAACTTTTTCACTGTTTGTTTATGAACAATT
This sequence comes from Gymnocheta viridis, assembly GCA_956483585.1. Lineage (NCBI taxonomy): Eukaryota > Metazoa > Arthropoda > Insecta > Diptera > Tachinidae > Gymnocheta > Gymnocheta viridis. The sequence goes on along the minus strand of OY101442.1, from coordinate 46,010,433 downwards.
GGCGCAAAAAAATTGGAAAATTCTGTCAAAAAGTCCGCCTAAATCAGAATTTCCAATTTTTTTCCGCCAATTTTGTGAAAATTTAACACAAAAATGTAAACAAAGTTAACCCGTTCAAATAAAAGAGATAGACATATCCAAAACAAACATTTGCTGTCCTTTAATGAAGATGGGGTTAACGTAGTGCTACCACTGGGATGCCATTTTGACAGATTTTAGTGCAAATACAAACCACCAGGTGGCCGTGTCCAATCTAGTTAGTTATCTATGGTACCGGCAGCAATTGATACTGGTAATATGCTAGTGGACATCACAGCGCACTCCTTCGTCGGTATTGTGGCAAAATCGCCGGCGAAGTAAAATAATTAATAAAATGGCTACAACTGCTTAAAACACATTTAATGCGCCTACTTGACATAAGAGGCGCTGCAAAACTGATATAAAAAAGTAATACAACGCGCAATATCAGAGTTGTAAAATAATTAAGCTTTTCTCACTCACTATCCCTTTCCCAAAGAAGGTAAACACACCAAAAATTACAGCGTAAGAGATTATTATTATATAAAATTTATATTAATTAGATTTTTGTAAAAAACTAAATTTTTTCAAGTTTTGTGCAGCTTTTGACATTGTTGAAAAGGGAGAGAGAATTGAAAAGGAGTATACAAATGCAAGTACTCTTGATATTCGTTTTGTTCATTTGTTCATCAAAATGCAAATGTATGCATCCATAGAAAATATCAGCAATGTAAATTGCAGCGACAAGAGTTACATATTAAGAACGCTCACTTTGTTTAAATGACACTTCCATGGAAAATAGTCCCCTCCATTTTCTTCAAGATTGCATCTCCAGATAAGGAGATCTAAGCTATCTTCCGAATTCGGATTTAGCAGAACCATAGCTTAGGATCAGCATATAATCGAGAAGATGAGATTTTCTAATAATAGCAAGTACCAAACCCAAAGTTAAATTAAAAGAAATTACAGTCGAATTTCTCTATATTGAACTCATATACAATACAAAGCTCTCCCGAATATAAATTCATTTCAAAAACACATCCTTCTCGTTACAATGTTAGAGTAATTTCTTCTCCTTATAGTCAATTTCCATATACTGAATTTTTCTTTACAATGCAGCAATGTTTCAGATGCAAATTTGGGATTCTTGCGAGTTTGTCTCCGTATAATTAAGTCCCATCACTAACAATTTAGACAGTAGTTGTCCGTATTTAGTGAACAAAAATAACTTAGCGAAGTAGCATTTCGTTTGAAAAAAAATATTATTAATCAATAAAGTTGAGAATGGAAGAAAAAAAGATATATGTAGGTAGCTAAACAGCGCTGTATTAAATATTTTTAAAAACAAAAGTGCAAAAAATATAATTTCTGTATAATGAAGTTTCTGTATAATGAAGCGATTTTCTGCTCCGATGCAGATTCATAATAGGGAAGTTCGACTTTATTTCATTATTCTGTTTTGATTTAATGCTCTATTTTTCATGTGTATTTTCTTTTAGATGTAGTTTTGCAGTAAAATAAGTACTGAAAATTGTTAACAGTTTCAAGAACTCAACTACTGTTAATTCATAAAAAAATTTCAAATATTTAAAAACTATCGTTGAATCGACAATAAAGATATCGGGGATGTCGAAATCTGGAGCATCGTCGATATATCGGCATCGGTATCGTATGCATGCCAATTAAGAATACAAAAATAAGCATACATACGGTTTATTCACACGGCTATGATATTAAGGTAGCCAGTTAAGTGGCTTATAAAAAAATATTAAATATATTGAAAATTTAGTATTCTCTTCCCAGCAAATATTAAAAATTTCTGTGCTTTTACGCTTTCTACATTGATTTGTGGCGCTTTTGGAGCTTTTTGTTACAACTATGTCATATTGATTTTTTGCAATTTTAGCGCTTATTTTGCAATAACGCATTTTTTTATACTGTCCTGTTTTTTAAGTAGATCTCGAATTTGCTATTAAATTTAAAAAATACGGGCAATAAACACTCAAAAATGGATAAGGAGCTATATTTTCATACATTGTACAATATTAAAATATAATAGAATAAAAACGCAGAGAATAATTGTAATTTTTTAAAACAAATCTAGGCATAGCAATTTATTGCGACATAGCAAAACGAAAAAGCAATGAACCCATTTAATAGTGGAACTTTACAACCAAAAATAACTCTACAAGCAAATGAGCCAACTGATAATCAAAGAGCCCAAGGCATGTTATGTTTATATGTTGCAGTTCACACATCTTTCGCTAGTGTTGCTCATTTATATGAAGTTTGTTTCCCGAGTTTTTTAGATGGCAAAGCTATTCAGTTTAAATTACATCGGACTAAATGCCCAAATATTATAACTAATGTGATAGCACCTTTCTTTATACAATATTTTATCAACCATATTCAAGATTGTCCCTTTAGCCTAATTCTAGATGAAGGTATCGATATTTCAATCCAAAAATTGATTGGTGTTGTCGTAAGGCATTCCAGCCTTAAGAGAAGTACGTTTGTCAAAACATTTCTCGAATTTCTCAAATGTTTTACAACTAGATTGTAGAAATTTAGTGGCAATTGGTACAGACAACGCCGCAGTGACGACAGGTGCACAGAAAAATTATAAAAAAATTTAATCTAAACAACCTGGTAATAGTCAAATGTATATGCCATTCTCTACAATTAGCTGTATGTGCTGCCACAGATAAAAGTTTTTATAATTTATAAATTGTTAAATGATTACACAATGAATCCTATTAAAATTCCTCAATTGGCAAACACAAGGTGGCTTTCTATGCAGAAAGCAGTAAAAGCTATATGAAAAATGTGGTTTGAATTAAAAAACCCACTATAGTCTACTAAATGATAATTGTTATATATCCAATCTACTAAAAGATATGTATGCCGACAACAAAAACTACCTTTTTATTTGAGTTCAGTTTTGGAAGAAGTCCAAAAAGTAAATCTTGATTAAAAGTATTACAAATAGGAAAATCCTTCCTATAGCAAACTTTGATTATCCAAAAGGTAATATAGATAAAAATGTAAAAGAATTTTGTTATCTTGGCTATCATTTCGAAAAGTCTTGTAGAGATTATAAAATAATTGATCAGGACAGACAAGAAATAATACGGAATTTGGTAGAATTTACAAAATATCTCGTACACGAGCTAAAAAGTACACATCCTACAAATTTGAAATTGCTGCAAAAAATGTCGCTATTTAGTGAGGATAATATTTTAAAAAATCACGAAGCGGATATTATTGATTTCATACAAAATTTCATTGATGATTCGTCTTTAGTAAATAAAATATAAATTTCCCTAAAGAATCTATCGTTACACAAATGGAAAAATCATGAAAGAATAGATGAATCTTACATTGAAGTCTAAAATTTTAAAAATTCTTTGGGAGAAAATCCTTTTAAAGAATTAGCTAACTTATTACTCGTGTACTTTCGTTTCCTTACTCAAATGCTGAAGTTGAAAGAACATTAAACTTAATGAATTTTTTTTAAACAAAATTTAGAAATCGACTTTCTTAGAACTCAGCCAATTCATTATTGCATATTAAATATGGTATAAAAGAAGAAAAACTTTGTTGTTGCAGTTACACGTTGCCTTCAGGTGTCTACCTAAAAATTAATTCAAATCAAACTTATAAAAGATCTGAGTATTTTATTAAAACTGTTTTGTGGCCCGATAATGACGATTATGAAACAGATATATTTGAAAATAAAATTGTTTTCTTAAAAAAAGTTGTACCTATTTATTTTGTTAATCTTTATTTTTAAAATGAATTGTTCTTTCACTTTAAGTTTTTGTTTTCTCCTAAATTGGAATTGATAATAAATTTTTTTTTTAATTTTAACATTTTAACATCATTTTTTGTATTCAACTTTTTTTACCCTTTCTTGAGTGCCAAACTTACCCCTTTGTTAATGTGTTAGTTACAAAACAAAGCAACACATTATCAAAATTGTTGTTAAAATTTAATTTTTTGTTTCTCTTGGCTCTTTTTACCCTTTTTCCTAATTTTTTACCCTTTTTATCCGTTTTTACTACGCACTTGACGCTTTGTCTGACATTATATCATTCGTTGAGCCGGGATACTATTGCATATGATTTGAGAGTGGGATATAACTAGCATGATCATACGTCCCGTTTTGAACGGGGCCGTCCTGTTTTCAACTACTTTGTCCCGTTGTCCCCGACAACAACTCGGGAACGCGAAAATGTCCCGTTTTCAGAAATTCGAAAAAAAGATAATTGATTTGTTCAAAAATGTAAGAACAAATCTTCCAATTCCTCAAATATAGTTTTTTTTAGTTTATGTATGTTAAAATACATTACAAGTGTAGCTGAAAAATAAATTCATCTAAAAAACTTTGAAAACGATTTAACTGAATTTCTTATGAATTTGGTTGAATCAATTCATGGTACATAAACTTAAATTACTGTTCTTAAACAGCAAAAAAAAAAATTTAACACCCTCTCAAAATAAGAATACGTTGCGTTTTACTTTTACGTCGGCCGTCAAACTAATAATTAAAATAAAAATATAAAAAACATTGCAAAAAATAGAAATTTCAGATCTATAAATTTGATTGGTTAACCTGAAATGCAGCAATACAAAAATCATCTTCGGTAATAGAAGCAGCAAGTGAAATTAACAAATTAAAAGAGAATTTGTTTCAGAAAGCGACAACTCACTTTCTTCCATACTCAGTCCGCGGTTTACTTGAAAAATTAAAAGAAGATGGTTAGACCGATATAGACGAGAATTTCGTGAAAATTAAGGATAAAGAATTATATAAAACTAGACTGTTTATAACAAAGATTTAGAAAATCTTAATTGGGCGAATTTAAGAGAAGTACCATAGTGGGAAAATGTTCAAAAAGTTCTAGATATATTGATCGAAAAAGAACAAATCGTTTGCAATAAAAATACGGTAGTACTTAATGAATATTCACTCGCATCTAAATACGTTACATCGCAGAAAATTGATGAATGGAATCAACAAAATATTTCTACCTTAAATCGTTGTGTATTTAAACATTTTAAAAACAATTACCTTTTTCAAATTATAGTTGAATATATTTTATGTGTGCCTGGTACAATTGCGCCGGATGAACGTGTATTTTCTTTTATGAACAAGTTGCGGACCGAAGATAAAACTCAATTAAGTGCATCAGTCCTTAAGACTGTTTTAATTATTAAAGTTAATATTAAAAAGTCCTGCCAAGAGCTCCACACATATTTGAAATCATCACCTAAAATTTTTAAACAAATTTGTGCCTCTGGAAAATATAACAATGTATAAACAATTTTTTTCGTAGTGTAAAGTAAAATAAATAGTACTATTTACTATGGACAAATAAAATATTATTATATTATCTACATATGCATTTCCATTTCTTATAACCGAACCCATCAGAATTATTCGATGTCCCGTTTTTAGGTAAAAATTATATGGTCACTTTAGTTATAACCCATACTTGGGCAGAGTTTTTAACAATTTATTGGAACGAGAGACAATAATTCCCTGCGGAATGTGAAAAAAATTTTACATGAAGTCGGATCTGATGTAAAAACTTTACGTTTGAGCTTTATATTTTCAAGAAGTCAGTATCACAAGCGTCTGAGATCTAGCACCCTGGACACGCACAAAGCTTAATTTATTTTATACATATCTTATTATACGACGTGCTCTTTTTTTAATGTTCAAATGCCCGGATTTGTGTGGCGACCATCGTACATACACAAGTACAAAAGTTCTAGTTGCACATTTTCTATGCGTAAAAAAATGATTTCTACATATATAAATCATAATTTTTTTTTGTGAATTACGTGCTGGTATTTATCATGATTTGTAGCTTGTTTGTCATCTAAATGTGATGCTGTAAATCAACATAAATCTTAAACATATTTCATGGTTTATTTTTTGCGAAGAAAAAAAGTTTCATAGTACTAATTCGCAAAGCAAAAATCAAATCAAATATAAATTTCAATGAAAACTACCTTAAAAATTGTACACATATTATTAATAATTTAACACAGTGCTTAAAATATAATCATAACTTATACATCACGATTTTTGTTGTTCTATGAATTAGATTTTTTGCTGCGAACAAATAATTTTATTTTTTAAATCTAGAAAATACCAAAATACGCATTATTTATTATTGAAATGCATGTAAATGTTACCAAGTAAGTTGGTGCGTCTAACTGCCTGTAAGAACGAGTGTTGGTGTTAGTTAATACACAAGTACACATACCGAGTATGATAACAATCTTAAAATTTATTTCAACAGAATGAAACCCATAGACACATTTTAGCTAGAATATAAAAATGTGCAAAAAAGAGTTAACAAACGATAATATATTAAAAATAAAAAATAAAAAATAGATTTACTAGTGTTTATAACACATAGAGTGAGGCTGCGTGTAAAGCACGACTTTCAGAGAATTAAACATTTATGTGTTTTAACTATTGAAATAAAATTAAAATGGGTCTCACAAAATGGAGCCAGTATTCAATAACGTTTTTTAAAGAGAAACTCCTTTTCCCATACTATAAATTACAGAACTTAATGATTTATCCAAATTTAAAATACTGCTTAACTTTAGCAATTACAATGGCCACTAAAAAACAAATTAACTATTTTTGTGAATCAGTCAGTTGTGACAACAACACAGTCAATACACTTTCTGGCTTCCAAAAGTTCTTTGGTAAACGCTGGGCTCTTTAACCGGAAACAATTTGCCAGTCTTCTGATATCATATTAAGAGCAATCAATGATGATATATGCTTCTGAAAATTTATCATATCACAGCTAGGGCTCTATTTAACAAATTCTATCTTCTGTGTTTCGATCAGAATAAAGATCTGTCCTTCATTTATTATTCTAATCATACTATATTTACATATATTTAAAGCAACAAACGGCACACCAAAAATATTTGATAATATTTCTGGACCTTTTTGTATTTTAAAGGAAACTGATACTGTTTTATTAAATATTTGTTGTACATTAAAGTATTTATGGAGTTAAACTTATTTAAAAAGTAACCAGAATCTTTATTATTATTATGCAGATGCAATAAGCACCGCGAACCAAAGGATTAAGTAGATTAAGGTTACGAATGAAGCCTATTGCTCTACACGGTGAGATATTGTATATTTCATTTGGAGTCACAAAGATGCCTCCAAGGAACTTCTTACGCAAAAAAACAACAAAATTCTCTTTTTCTTTCTTTTCAAATGAAAGCGTGGATAACAAAAACAACAATTATAAGCTCTCTAAAATTATTGTGATTTGCAAAATATAATCGTAACTTTCCAATAATGCAATTTTTTGGCATAATTTAGAATGCAAAAAAAAAAATCAAGATGATGAAACGAATTTAGGGATATAAAATGGTAAGAGATAAGTAAAGCCGTAAATTTAAAGATCAAATTTAAGACGATTTTAATAGAGGGAGAGACAAATTTCAATTACTAAAAATACAAAATCAATAAGTCTTTTATTAGTAGATTGAGAAAGAAATTTAAATCTGAAAACGATGTAACTATACGTACATAATTTGAGTGATCCACCACGAACAACTACACAACGAAGAAATTTTCCGCATTTTGAAAGAAAATCCTTTTGCAACCTGAAAAGAGGTTGTGGGAGCTTTAAACTTTAATATTCACGAGATAAGGGTTAGAAGACATGCAATAGAAAGCTACTTAAAAAATTAAAGACCATGCGAAAATCCGTTGTTAACCAGGAGACATAGAAATCGAAGGAAAGAAAGACCCATACGGATGTTGTCGCAAAATTAGTCAGAATGGGCTTCCAGGACCTTAAAACGTGGAAATCTGATAAAAATGCGATTTTTGAAATTTGAAGTAAAACCAGTTCCTTCCTATAGCAGGAAGTCAGAACCCGAAGTTCTTTGATTGGGAACAGATTTGAAATTCCTACAGTATTAACTCGACTATCGCACCTAATTAAAACATGAACTTGTGCACGTTTCGAGGATATCGTCAGTACCGATGCATTTGTACATTCGAAATAAATTTCATTGAAATATTTGAAATTCTTGTTCGCGTTGAGCAAAACTCAAGAATGTTCGCTATATTCACTTCAAAAATCAACCTATTTTACAGTCATTAAAATATGAGGTATTTCATGCAATTCAAAATAATTTTCTCCATTTTGACCGATGTGAGTAAAATTTGATACGTAGGAGGTGCAAGCAGGATAAATTAGTTTTATATCTTTTAGTATTGAAATCGGTAGCAGCCTAATAGCTTTTAAATCGCTTTCAGAATTCAGTTAATCATCAGTTTTTCTGCATGTAAGAGAATTGTCTTTATGAGTTTTAAAATAGTTCATACACGATAATAATGGAACTGCTCTGCTACATTAGCGAACCTTTAATCCTTGCCCACTGAAATACTCATATAAACCAGCTGATGCCCTTCAATAATAATTGCTATGCATTTTTATTAAAAACATTTATGTATTTGAGAAACATTATATAAGTTCCTGTCGTTCCGTTAAGGAGCATAAGGAAATATTAGTTTGGGATAAAATGCATTACAAATTAAAACCAAATTGTAATTCACTAATTCCAACAAAAAAACTCTTACTCTAAAATACGCCACGCTATTTTACTTGACTTTACTTATTAAATCATGATAATAGCTTAAGCTAAGTATCTTGTTTTCACAAATTAACGTAAACTATTTAAATTAGGATTATTGTCCCATCTTTCTTCCGTATTTGATATTCGTAGATTGTTAGCTGGAAATATAAATAAAAGAATAAAATTATATATTCCACAACTTTTATTTTTTTTTAACACAAAAGCAAAATTGTTTATTTTAATATTTATTTTTAAATATCCAAGGATCTCATGTTCAATGTTTAATCACAATGAATTTAACTTAAAAAATGTTTGCTTTTTTAATGTTTTAGATCAAACTTTTTCAGAAAATATTTGAATCAAACAGAAGAAAAATGAAAAACTGAAAAACGATTCCCTCCATGATTAATATAAGCGTCTTTCGCTGTGTTATGGAAGAATCTCACAGGAGAATCAGTTCGTGCAACAGTTTATCCCGAGCAAGGAATCTTTTACGATAAAAAAATGCGCACGTCGACGACCAAAAACGTTGTTCATAAGGTTTCCAGTAGCCTCTTTCACGATTGAAATTGCTAGATTCACATCTTAACAACGAATTTGAGTCCATGCCTAATATAAGTGCAAATGTTATTAGTAGGGCAACGAAATTTATGATATATCATATTTTTTCCTGCACATCTTATAAATATATGAGGTAGTTGTTTATCCGTTTCCGATATTTTTAGGAATTTTGATATCGATTTGTTAGAGCATATTTTGGAATATTTTGCCCTTAAGGGCGTATGTGGGCATATTTTACTTTTAAAAGCAATTTCAAGAGCATATTTTGCTTTTAAAAGAACATTTCTTATAACACTTGGTTGTAGGTGGCGTTAGCAAATGGAATACGGCGAATTGAATTCGCCACTGACATAACCAAAGCGAATTGACAACCAGATGACCTTTTAAGGGAATTGATTACCGTGAACTGATTTCGCCATTATTATGCTACAAATAACGAAAAAATTTTGAAAGTTTTATATAGTTTGACAGATGATGCTCAATCGACTAAAAGTAAAACAAAAACAGATTTAGTTTTTATTGCATCGAATTATGGATTTGTTGCCAACAATATCAAAAAATTTCAAACTGCAGGTATTTTCCTAAATGAGCAAAAAAAATAAAATACTGAACGACACCGTTAAAAAGATCGACAATGTAACTGACTCCAAATTTGTTCAAAATAAGTTAAAACGAGTTATGGATAAAAACAAAGGCCTTGAAACAATAGAAAATATTTGTAGTCAGCTGAATGGTTCTAAAGCAAGCCCAACTTCAGAATATAATGTGGGCGAAGTTTTGTCTTTTAAATATGCTCCAAAGAATTCAGCGGATGTAGAGAGAAGTTTTTCTTTTTATAAAAGTCTTTTTAGAACCAACAGACAGAACCTTCTTTTTGAGAATTTAGGTAAACACATTGTAATTTATTGCAATTCCAATATGAATTAAGCTAATATATTTCACAGACTTATACTTGTACAAATTTGCTTACAAAGTAAATTTTAATTCGTATTTTATCTTACACAAATTATTATGTACGAATTCGCTAACGTGTTTATTTTTTCATTATTTTTTAAATAAAATTTTATATTTTTAAGAAAAACGGAACTTTTTTAGAGAATATTTTTTATATTTTAAGAGTCTTTTTCCTGTTTTTTACAGCATTTTTTATGCGCTTAAAGCACTTTTTAAAGCTTATATTTGGTTGCTCTGGGTATTACAAAGAATTGATAAACCAACTGTTATATGGGAATTTTTTCTCCCAGCCATTGTTAAAGAAAGAAAGAAATATTTAAGTTTCCAACCATTTTGTTGCTCTTGTTCTGAACAGTACTGTATGTACATTTAATTGTTGGAGACGGGTCAGGAGAATTTGTCAAGACAGCACGATATTCCAAAAAAGAAACTCAGGTAAGGTCACGAGTTGTTATGAAATAACTGCCTATTACTCTAATGATAATATTTAGCCAATTTTCCCGGAAGAGCTTGATAGATCCAAAAGAAATACATATCGCTCCTATCCCATCGCAATGAAGTCATACCTGAAAAAACGGTATTTTTAAGTTCAGATTGAGAATGCAGAAATGTTCCTCGTATCGTGCTTTATCTTGTGTGACAAATTCATACAAATATCTTGTTTACTTACTTCTTGAGAGGAGAATACTTTTTTATTTTTCCATTGGTGTATGGTTAAATGAAAAACTTTAAACTCGTTTTCTGGCAAACAAGTTTTTTTAGATATGACTACGGTGCAATAAAGGAGCGATATGTACATATAAGGGACGTAGTGCTCTGAACCTTTCTATAATAATGCAATTTTCGGTGCACAAGATATATAAAAAACCATAATTTTGCTAGATTTAATGCAGATACAACATTTAATTCCTTTGAATTACTTTTTGCATCTATGTACGATTGTTTTTTCAGACATATGAAAAGTTCTCACGCACTTCAAATACAAAATAGTGCTAAACGTACGTATGGCTTTGTGTGCATATAATTGTTTGTACATGTGCATGCAGTAAAGCTTAGTGGTTTTTTGTGTTCATGTTCATATGCGCTCATAAACAAATCAAGTTCAAAATAAAATTGTTGGAGCATATGATTTCATAAGCAAGCAGTACAGTAACAAAAAAAAACAACAACAAAAAAGTTTTGTAATATTAAACCGCCAACAATATTAAAAAACTGAAGTCCAGTTGGTCTAAAAAATAAATACAATAAAATGGGAAAGATTGCTTTATTGGGAATTGGTAATTCAGAATCAAACTTTGTAAAGATATTTTTAAACCAGATTCAGATTGTCATTATTAGATACCATTCTTATGTCAAATACATAAGTATATATGTATTATATATAATTATATATTATATTTCTGTTTATTTTTATAAAGAATGTTCACGAAGATATGCTACGATTTAAGAAAAGGCTCTTGTTCCATGCGTAACTAGAATTATTATATTGAATTTAACTTAGTTTCCATGAGGCATGAAGGAAGAAGAAACTATACAGCTTTTTTAAAATGAAACCGATCGTCTTAATCATAAAACATTAGAATAATAAACTTAAATGAAGGGATATATTCAACACTATTGAAAAAATCAGTGCATAGATAAACCAAAATAAAAAATAATCTAAAGAATGCGTATCCTTCCCATTAACAACTAAATAATAGAAAAAAAGAAATAATAGTAAAAAAATATGTTGGCGGGCTCATGATCGTATATTGCAACCCAATTGATATGAACACACCTTCTTGGGTTAGTAAGTCAATTAAATTAAAAGAACTGTCAGAAATATTACCTTTAGGTAGAACAAATTACCTATTTTTTTCAAAACTTAATTTCCGCTGTAAATATTTTAAAATATACAAAATTTGTTATTATTTGTTTTCAGAGTTCCTTCCCTGTATTTACATGCCCATATTTTAATTTTTTTTGTTGTTTCACAACATTTTCAATTGAAATTCATTAATATTTGTGTCGAATTCGAAATTTTGTTTTACGCACCATTTACTTACTCAGCACGCGTTGAAATCAATGTTTTAAATATGTATTATTTTTTTATTTATTTTTCGCTGTAATTAGATATTGGTGTTTTCTGACTGTTTGATTTTTTTCACCACATATTTTGTAATTTAAATAATTTGCTACGATCGACATGTTGTTATATTAGTTTAAAGGTAGACTGGTGATGCAATTTTCATGTTTAGTGTCGTGCTGTCCAGCTATTATTTTTGTTAGATCCTTTGTATCAATAACAACAAGTTTATACTGATTTTCTAGTTCATTTGATTGCTTATGTACGAGTATGTATAAAATCAATTCAAATATCTGTTATTTAAGAACTCAAAATTTTAAGTTGGTCAAGATCAGTAGTTTTCAATAAATTTTTCGAAGCGCTGAATATGATGTTTTTTAATAGATCGATTTTAAGAGGTTGGTTTTAACGAGTATTTTGACTTCTACCATTTGAGATCCTGATAAGTACTTACACAAAATCAAGAACCATCCTAAAATGCTGTTTCTCTTAAATGAAAATAAAAGGTATTAATTTATTTTAGTAATTTTACAACTACATCACAGACCGACAAGGATATGTGTTGGGCATATTTAGTGAAGGGTATTTTGATTAAATAAAAAAGTATTATAACCAGCTATAACAAGGCCTGGCTGGAAAGCGCATATTTCGAAACTACAAATAACAAACTTGCTTAGTCGCCAAAATAGCTGGACCCTGTTATTTTTGCAGCCTTGCCATAGCGTCTGATTTTACTTGAACCTTAAATCAACAGAAAATATTCATTAATATATTAATTAATTAATGTGCCCAACTAAAACATTGATGGCAATGTAATGAGCTAATATACTTATACTTTGGTACTTTAACTCATTACTTTAACGTGGGGTTGTCATTAGAAGCAAATGTTTGTAACAAAGCTATTTAATTAAGCACTAGAGCTTTGTTTTTGGGAACAAGAACTCAATTTAAAATTAATGCACTTTCCGTTGCGAGGGGTTGAACCATTTAACTAATGAATGATAGACGCAAGCTTGGCTTACGCGCTACTCCGAGGTTATTTATTACTGAGTAAATCAGTAACTATTGTAAAATACTGGAGACGGAACTCATGTAGTTTGCGTTAAAAAGTATGCTGTTTTGAATCACTAATTAAAAATTTGATTTCTCTGAGTAGTTAGTTTAAATTAAAAGCTTCGCTGACTTGAAGCTTCAGATTTATGAATAATTTTAAGGTTCATTCTGTTAACTTCTTCGCTGAGTTGTGATATCATAACAATTTTAATTTTCAGTAATCTTTCGGGAAAAAATTGGAATCAATAATATTATATTAATATTATCGTGCCGTTGAGAAAATTTATAATTATAATTTAAAAAAATGACCTCATTTTTAAAAGCAACAACTGCATTTGAACTAGTAAAAATATTACTTATAATAATTTATTGATATTATAAAATATTTAACAACTAAGTGAAAACATGTTGGAGGGTAAAATGATAACAATTTTCGTTTATGAAAATCCAATAGCAACACCAACACTTTGTTTAAATCAAAACAAAAAAAGACGTAAAAAGAGGACTGGGATCAGCCTTACAATGAAATCTTCTTAACTGATATTACGTATGAAAAACATGTGTTCTTTTGTTTTTAAATAACCAAGTTGATTGGTGTTTTCATTTTCCGTCAGAGAAAAAATTCTTGGCATTGATGCTTACAATAAGTTGTAAAGGAACTAGAAAAAATGTATCTCATTATACATAATCTCCTTCCGTGCTTATAATGCATAATGACTCCCCCTTCAACCTACATTTACAATTTTAACTGGTACATTAGGCAAAAACTGCCAGCCAAAACATAAACTTGATATATGATTTCGATATATGTTTTCTTACGTAGAGGATGTACTCAATGGCTGTATCTAGTCCAATGTTCTGGTAAGCACAAAGCAGCCATATTATTCATATTCAATAGTAAATAAAGTCAAGTTAGGTATAACGGACATGCTCAGGTATTGCGAAAATTTTTTTAATCTTGTTTATGTTTAACTTTAAAGTTTGACTATTCGCAATCCTTTCGAACAGCTAAAATTATTAATCTTTGCAATATAAACACTTGTGCGTAAAACAAACTCAAACGCCAACAATAATAACAGCATTAACTACATACAAAATGTTTAACAATACCCATACACATGTAAAAACATGCAATATTAAAAAAATGTATTTAATACTACAAAATAATATTTACTTTACAGCATAGAAAGGCACATGCGACAGATAACGCTTGCGCCCCAACGTTTTCGCGAAACAATTTATTATAACAATTTTAATTTATAGAAAAAAAGACAACTACACACATGTGACAGGTATTCAAACAAACAAAAACATATAAATTGTATTCAATTAATTTATGAATAGAAAAAAAAAACAAACAATGCTAATTTAGCTGCCGGTATAATTTGTGTACATATGTAGATGTACAAATTCTCATACATAAAAACATAAGTACACACACTCTCAAATCAGCTCATCACGCACTTGTCATACAAACTTCGTATGTTAAAACATAACAAGTAATCACAGGTGTCAAAACGCTTAACAGCATTTGTTATTGCTGTTAATGCGTTTCGTTTATTATTTTTTCTCATTTGTTTACAATATTTAAGTTTGTATGTAGTTTGTGCTGTTTACACTTTTTGCTTTTGTATTTAACTGAAGCGAAAAAAAGTGTCGTGATTTAGCTTTTGCAGTTTTTGTCATTAGGTGATCAATTAATAGGAATAGAATTCTAGATCAAGGTAAATTTTTTATTCAACTAATACAAAAAAAATATATGATATCGTATATACTCGCACTGATGTCTACAGTAGTCATATAAAAAACTATATTATGCATCAATAAATGTTATTAAGTGATTAAAAAATAAATAGATTAATTCTTTAACTAAGTTTCAAGGATATAATTTCATTACTCCCCTGAATATTCCGGAATGAAATACATATATAATAAACTGAAATAGATATTAGTAATGTGACTTATATATGCATCTGCATATTTTTTATAAATAAAAAATAATAATATATTATGAGTATTTTATAAGTCCAACTATTTGATAAAATATCTATTTAACGCAGTCCACAGACAAACCTGTCGACGTGTTGATAAATATTTTACCACTCAATATATTTTGCTACGGGTAAACGTAGGTGTCAATGGAAACAGCCTAAAGTAAATCGATACTGTAAAAATAAACATTTTTTTAACGACTTGGAAAAACAAGTTCATTGGCCAGAAATACAAAGTCACACAACTTACCGTTTAAGTACAGAATTAATTTACGAAAACTTAATACATAATTGGGACAAATATTTTACTGACTGGCTTTTATAAAAAAATAAATAAATTTTGTGTTACGTTTGGATGCAAAATTGAATGAAAATATTATAAAAGTATAAAAGCTATTTATTTAAATGACACTTGCTGTAAACTGTATGGACTCGTATGTTATCATTACATCCACAGTAAACGTTAGAAAAAAATTATTTTTAATATTTTTTGAATTAAATCTTAGATTAATAAAATAATTGGTTTAATTTGTAATATAACGCAAACATGGAAATTTCTTTCCTATTTCTTTCCTACAATGATATCATAAACAATATTAAACTCCCTAAATATAGATGCTGTCAACGTTTGTAACGGGTGAGGCAAAAGTCCCGCTACCATTTTGATTGCGCGCCACCTTGTCACGTTTAGCTTAGCTTTAGCTTTAACCATTATGTTGTGTAGATGTCAAAATTTTATTTTGGATAAATATACGCCACAAGAATGAGCAGAAATAGTAACAATATTTATTGAAAATAATCTTTCCATGCCACTCAGCGGAAATTACGCCAAAAATATCCTAATCGTCCAGTGCCTCACAAAACCACAATTTATCGTTTAGATACGAATTTTCGACAGTACGGTACCACAGCAGACAAGCCTCGTTCTGGAAGACAACGCACGCCTCGCATCGCTGAAAATTTGGACCTGGTGCGCGATAGTGCTCCCAGTTACACATTTCTGCACGCAGCTTAAGGCGAATTTTGAAAACTGACTTGAAAATGTAATTGCACAAAAAACATATCGTCGTGTTTCTTCTTAAAACACGTTAGCGCCTTTTTTTCGAAATTTGCTTTTTTGGTTTTTATGGTAGAAAATTTGCCACCATAAAAACCAAAACAGTCAGTTACGAAAAATTTGCGCTTTTAAGCAGAAACGCGACGATATCTAATTTTCTAAATTATCCAAATATCGAAAACATGTGCAACCTACGATTGAATAATTATTTCCAGGCAGGTATCCAGGCCAGGTTCCAGGCTAGATTTATGATCTCACTCCCAACAACCGGAAGAGCTTTTTAAAAATGCATGTAAGTTTATATATTATATGATTTTTCGTATTTTGTTCGTTTTTCAAACAAATTCTGATTCGAGTTCGAAAATGTGGAAAACTGAAATACTTATTTCTTATTCCCTTTTTAAATTTGCATATAGCTTTATACATATATTATTGTGACAGTAGTGGGAAACGGCATCGTTGTAAGTTTTTATTCAATAAAAAGTATGTGAAGCCTGATCGGCATTCGGGAAATTAAATTATATATGGCGATCTCTACGAGTACAATAACATAAGAAAGTAAAATATGGCTTATAATAAACACAACCATGCGGAGAATGCAATCGAAAAGACATAAATCCCAATTGAAAACAAAACAAGCTCAAAATACTGGTGGTAGATTGAACATACTTTCCAAGAAGAAAAAATGGCAGTGAACACAAACCTAATAAAATTGGGATATCTATACAAATTTTCGGAAACATATAGATATGTTAAAACGACCAACAACGGCAGGCAGCGTATCATGCACGAGCTTGTAAAATCTTCACATGTCCAGATTGCCAAAAGCCAAGGTTTATCACCAGGAATTTCAACTTTGCCGCTATTAATCCTGTGATTTCTGGGGCTTAGGTTAGATTAATTTTGCGGAAATATCTTTAATGTATCCACCCTAAAAAACTTATCGGTTACCACTCAATCTTTGGAATAAGAGTGGAACGGCTGTGCGAATCCGAATGAATTACTGAAAGAAATAGATGTCTCACATATTCCGTGAACTAAAATTTTGTAGTTTAAAAAAATTTTATAACTCACTATATGTACTTAACACAAGTCCCGTTAACTAATATTTTTAACTGCGTACACACTTCGTTGTGCTTTACAAAAATAAAAAAAAAATTTGTGGCGGATTAAACATTAAGGCTTAATAAATACTCTTTGGATTTAGCCCCTTCTGACTATTTCCTATTCAGAGGTTTTAACAAATGGTTGGCAGGGAGTGTTATTTTTGAAGTTTTTTGAGGTTCCAAAAAGATTAAAAGATTTTTTAGCTAAAAAAAACTAAACGACATATTTTCTTCTTTACATCATTAAAAGTGTCAAAATTAGTAAACAGCTGCAAGCAACACTGTTTACTTCCAGCCAATAACTTGCAACGATGTTTTATTTTTATATTCAAATTCATTTACTTTATAATGAAATTCGTCGTCTGTATTTAAAAATATTTTGATAAATTGTAAGAGATGAACACATGTATCTGTTTTGAAAAAATCAACAAAATTGATGTTAATAATTGTACATACACTGCTCGTCATCAGGCTAGCGCGTCACCTTTCACTGACTGTGTATGTTAAATATTATCTTAAAAATATTAAGGATATATACTTGGGACCCAAAATAACTATAGCACTTAGTTCTACTCATAAATTATCAGATGAAGAGGAAATGCCATTTCGAAATAATTGCCTAAAGTTTTATGGAACAGTTTGATTTTTGATAGCCAATTTTTAAAATGTGTTGAGTTTCTGTTCTGGCACCTACTAATATTAGGAAAAGCAATAATAAAAGTATTTCCCAATTAACGAAATTCCTACCAAATGTTGTCGATTCGAATAATATTCAACAAAATGATGACGAATGGCGAGAACTGCTCCACTTCAACGTTAAAGAATATAATTTATTGGATAAAAAAAATATTGAAATATTTTGGTAAATCATTTTGAATGCAAATCGTTGCGATGTGTCTGAAGCTTTTCCTTGTTTGAAAAAATTTGTTTACACAGTTTTGTAAATATCACTTGTAGCAGCTAACGTCGAAAGAAATTTTTACCAAATAAATATGAATAACAACAAACTAAGAAATAAATTAGATATACCAACGTGGTGTGGTATTTTAAGGACCAACGACTTTTTGAAAAAATCTGATCGTAATTATACAAATTTTTAACAAACAAAAGAAATGAGTAGCAAGATTAATAAAGAAATGTATAACGTATCCATAAAAAATTTATGAATTTAATGAAATACGTTATTACTCTAATTATAGGCCTTTAACTTTAAATTTGGCCTTTCCCAATATAAATAAATTCAGATTTTTAAAAGCAGATTTTTGAATTTTCCAAAACAAATTCCGTATTTTAGAAATCAAACCCAAGCCAAGTTCGGCATTTTAAAACCCGAAATCAGCCCGTTTTAGATAAAATTAATTTGAAAAAGCCTGATTTTGATCTCTAAAATGCCGAATTTGGTTTGAAAATGCTGAATGTGTTATAATTTGGATAATTCCGAATTTGTTTAAAAAACAACTGAATTTGATTTGAAGAGAGTGAACTTAATGTGAAAAACCTATATATAATTTTAATTAAAAATAAATTTGAACTGAATTTGATTTCAATAAAATCACCTTAAAAGAGATTTTTAATGAAAAAAAAAGATATTTTTGTTCGATTCGAAGATTTTTGAATAAATAGATAACAACACTGTTGGCAGGTAAGAGATTTGGGTCAAACGAAAAGTTTATCATTGAAGCAAAAGCCTATTTTGAGGGTGTTGAGAAATCTTATTATTTGAAGGAAATGAAAAATTTAGAAAGACGCTTTACTAAATATATCGAACTTAAAGAAGCCTATATTGATAAGTAGAACGCATTTTTCCAAAAATTTTATTTTGTCTAGAAAGTCAGGGAATTATCAAACTGCCTTGGTATGACACTAATGGCGTTTTCTTTTGTAAATAATTTTTTTTTTGAAACAGTGAGTTGATTAGAAATTATTGTATAATCACTTACTAGGCAAAGTTTTTGTGTTAGGAATACTTTGAATTGAAATTTTGAAAGTTTGATTAAAAGTAAAATAAATGTTTTTATATAATAAATAATATTTCTTTTTGGTAGATTTTACACGAACTTAATGTAATACTTTTCATGAGTTTTTTTGTAATAAATTAAAAATAAATAATAAATAATAAAAAAATAAAATAAAAAATAAATAAATTAAAAACAACCGCCTTTGGCTTTTACGTAGGAGCTTTTAGCAAAAACCAGCAGATTCAACTCAATTATAAAAAATTATAGAATTCCTTTGTTCATTAAATATTTCTAACAAGGAAACGTATACATATTTTTAATGAAAAAAAAAATATACGCAAACTTCCAGATATATCATTAATAATTTAGAATCTCTCAATCGGGTTTCCTTTTTTATATAAAACTGTTTTTATTGTGGTTTTTTCCTACATTGCAAAACAAATTTAAAATATTGCACCAAACGTAAAACTTTAAAGAAGAAAAAAACTGAATAGGGTTGATTTTTAACATTTTTAACATTAAACTCTAAAATATGTTTTATAATTTGAAGGCTCAGGTTCAAAATTTAAAATATAAATAAGGAAAATTACTTAAATATTGTGCCCGTGATCACGCGTAAACTAGATGAGAGAAAAAAAAACGAAAATATTAGTTATAATATTTGTTCAAAATATCAGAAGCAATAACAAATTCAGAATAACTTTTTTTCCATGTCGCGCTGTGTAGTAAATATTTCGGACAGAAGAAATCTATCAAAATAACAATATTTAAAAATATACTTGTATTTCTACCAGCCGGTATATGTATCCGTTATGGAAATAACAATTATCGCTGTCAACTTACATCTTATAAAGAAATAAAAAAACGTGCTCGATTAGTAAATTTAAATTTTTTGCTAATAATCTAATACAAAATAACCGTGAATAAAAAGATAATATTAAATTAAAATTAATTTAACTTTACACTTTATTTTATCTTTTCACAAACTATAAACAGTGAGTTATTTTAGGGGACTAATGTAGAAACAAGAATACCTTGAATAGGTTTTTCTTGCATGGATTCAGAGAAAGTCAAGTATTGTTTTCAAAATCACAAAAAAATATCCAAAATATTGTACTATGGTGTTTCTTTCCAACAGCTTGAACAACAACAGGCATTTAGTATCTCAATTGTAAAGTCGTTCGGATGTAATTGTGTCTCGATTTCTCCGCACGCCAAGTATAGGTCAAAATCAAGAAATTCTCAATTAATTTCAAGTAAGTTAATTTAATTTTTATTATAAAATTAAATCAGATGTTCCAGAACCTTAACCCTGATGATCTGCTTTCGCAACAGTGCAATTCGCATAGGAACCATCTACGTTTACCCCTCCAAAATCAATTTCATCAAAATAATATTTGGGACATTTAGTGCATTTAAAGAGCATCTAGAAAACAAAATTAAAAAAATTTATAGAATTCCCATAAATATACCACAAATGAAATTAAATTATAATTGTTTTGAAAAACTTCGTTCAACCAAAAGTAATGATTTCACATTGTAAAAAATTTCGTTGAATTTGTTTCAAAATTGCTGTCCGAAAAATGGCATGTTGTTTAAGCTCCAACACTTTGTTAATAACCTTCCAAAAAATAACATATTTTTCTAATGACTTTCTTAAAATTAAAAGAAATTAGTAAACTCAGATTTGAACTCAAGCAAACCAACTCATTTCAATACAAACCTAAGCAGCTTAACAAATTACTCCTGGGGGCCAATTACGGCATTCGATATCGAACGAAATGCCATACTAAAATTTTTTAATTTTCGAAATTTTCGAAATTTCGATCGATATCGAATGCCGTAATTTGCCCCCATCATAACTCCACCTTTACATTGTCACAGGTGGTTGAATATTAATGGTTCTGAAAAAAGCGGGAGAGTATGGAATATTTAGAATAAATAATCATCAGAAACCGGCATTTCGTACGAGCCTAAATTGATTTAACTTGTAAAAACGAATAAACTGAATTTTTCGTATTCCAATTCGTTAAAGAATACGGCTAAATAGTTGATATTGTTATTGTTACCTCCATAAAAAGTGGTAAAATCGACAAAAGAACGCTGATGAGATGGTGTAGCGACCTCGAAATCAGTACTGATCTGTTCTCCAAGTCTGATGAATAATAAACTGTTCCAAATAGTTCTCTCTTATTCCCAAATTTAGAACCTTTGGTTAAGGAATGATGGCCGTTTAACCAATGACATTTATATGAAAAGTTGTTAGTTAAACCATTGTCATTAGTTAACTAAAGACTGAAAGTATGGGCCTTAATAAAATAACGAATTTATCCAAAACAATTTCTAAAAATTAAAAATAGAAATGGATAAACTCAGATTTTAACTCAAGCTAATCCACTCATTTTCAATATAAACCTAATTATCTATTATCTCTATATAGTAAATAGATTTATTATAATTTAAATTG
This sequence comes from Gymnocheta viridis, assembly GCA_956483585.1. Classification (NCBI taxonomy): domain Eukaryota; kingdom Metazoa; phylum Arthropoda; class Insecta; order Diptera; family Tachinidae; genus Gymnocheta; species Gymnocheta viridis. Next base: position 45,988,563 of record OY101442.1, on the reverse strand, counting down.
TAATAATATCTTAGTAAATAAATAAATAAATAAATAAATATTATCTCTTTTAATAGCAATTCTCTCGTCATAAAAAAAATAACTTCATACGGAAATTAAATTATTATTTATTAATTAATTTAACTTTACAAATTAACAGTTACAAATTATACGACAAAAGGATAAGGATAAGATCAATAGCATCATAGGCCTGCAATTCAACAAATTCTTCAAATAATATGTAATAGTATATAATATCATATATATAATATTATTATACTACTAATTGTATGTGGATATATTTATATATGGCTTGTATTTCTTTATATGTATATATGTTTTTATATTGCGTATTATTAATTTTTTTAAAAGGTAGTGTTTTCCATGGAATCGGAATTCAGGAATATAGAGTTGGAAGATTAAGCTATCAGTAACAAAAGGTTTGTATTAAATAAAATTCCATGCGTCACTGTAGTATGACCTAGCAGAAGTCGTAGAAATTTGTTGCAGTCTAGCCAGTTAATATATTTTCTATAGTCTGATATATAGTCGAAGATTGTTCTGTGTAGTGTTGTAAAAGTATTGAGTATTTGAGTACCGAGTACTCAATACCGTATATATAAGCATTTCCCGGCACTCAGTACCCAAAACTAACTACTCAATACTTACAGAGATGCATTTCCTTATGTACATACGAAAATTTTACTTAAAAATATTTTTAATTACTACAACTCGGTTTTGATGAGAGTTAAGAGCATTTAAATTATTTGCAAAAATTAATAAGCCTGGCCGCTTAGTTAAATATTATTAATGGATCATTAAATTTGCTAATCCATTAATTATTATGGAATACGTGTAATAATAAAATATAATTTTAACCATTTAAATATTAAAAAATTTTAATAAAAAATATGTTTAAATTATTGAGTAGTATTGAGTACTCAATTGAAAAAGTATTGAGTAGTCAAAAGTAGCCGCTTTTTACAACACTAGTTCTGTGTTATAAAGTTTTATAAGTATTATCTCCATCTTTTGAAACGAAATGGTTAAAAATGTATCTTTCTATATCTCTGCGATTTACTACACAAATAGTATAAGAACTTTTTCGCGTGATAGCTTTGAAGGTATTCCATATGATTTTTCTAGTTGTAGCGATTATTTATAATAAGCGGTATTCAAAGTTTAATGCAAATGGTCTTGCAAAAGTGCAAATGCGAAATATCGTAGCTTTCCGTGTATTTTGTTGTTGGATTTCATAAAAAAGCTACGATATTTTGCATTTGCGTAACGATTGATTGAAAACTTTTTAACGACACAACTGCATGCTTTGGGCTTGATTAACATGTGGTATCAACCAACGGTGCCACATCGCATACAGCCAGGATTACAATGGAATTACTGCGAGACCTCTTTCCACAACAAGTTATTTAAAGAAATTGTGATGTTGATTGGTCTCCACGGTCGCTTGATTTGACTGCTCCGGGCTTCCTTTTTTTGTGGGGATATCTGAAAAGCAAGTTTTATACAAACAACCCAGAAGCGCTTGAGCAACTCAAACAAAATATTCGTGATGAAATTAGTGAAATACCGCGTGAAATGAGTGAGAATGTAAAAATGTGCTCAAAAGAGCTCGCATTTGTGAGGCTAACAGAGGCGGATATTTATCTGATATTGTATTGCATACATAATTGCCGACATTAAATAAAATATTTATCTCTTTCATTTAATCAAAAATTATAAACAAACAGAGTAGTATACTTTCCCGGCGGGCACCCTGTATTTGCATTTTGAGGTAGGTAGAATAGCACCTGAGAAGTCGCACCAGTTGTTTATATCATTTACAAGGTTGCGCAAAAGTCAATTTCTTTATGAAGGAAGATATTGGAACATTATTTATTATATACTATGAGGAAGATAATTACAGATATTATTATGTAATGGAAATGTACTGGAGTACTGGTTTTTAAAAGAAAATTAAATTAATGAACATGAATCTATTAAAGATTTCTCGGGTAATGAAATTAAATTTTATTCTAATTCCAAAAACAAACGTATTGATTATAAGAAATTTTCGTTTCATTGTTTCTTTCGGTAAAACAACTTTAAAACCAATTTTTTAATAACCTGCCAATTCGTTCGTCAAGGATATATACTATCTCAACATTTTATATTTCATTATTGAATCAAGTTCCAAATGTTCAGTACTAATCTTCTGCATACTTTGCAGGCAGTCTATGGCAGAAAAAGGTCTGCTGGGGTAAAAAAAAATTAGTACACAAAAATTAACTTCTTTCATATACTTTAAAACTTTAAAGACCATTTTAGGGCAGCCAGAGAACCATAAAAGAGGGTTTATTTCAGAAGTGCCGTTCTCTTAAATGTGTGTTAAAAGTATTAATGTACATTGCTATTTTTGGAATATGTTTTCAGTCTAGCTGAATGAATACTTTTTCTTCTAATCTTAAAGATTTTGCAAATTGAAAATATCATTACGACAAAGAATCCTCCTTTTCCCAGTAGTAAATGGAAACCGTCATATTAAACTGCAGTCATGTCTAAAGATATGTAAAAAACTAAAAAGATCCAAGTCGTGGAATGATATTTTTGGTTGAATAGAAATAAAATGTAAGACGAGCTGACTGTACAGGATATTGGTAGCAACGCCAGGTGTGTTTCCACATCTGCAAAATGACTCTGACTACATTATTATAGAGTTATCGATTGGCTAGTTTGATTTAATTAACGTGAGCTCAGATGATATCGTCGTTTATTTTCAGGAAGATATAGAGCACTAGGCTAATACCGCGTTGAAATTTGTCATATTATTCGTTTTAATTTTTATCTAGGGCTAATCATCTCAAAATTCGTCAAGTTTTCTAACACATTTACATATGTGATTTCTTAATAGGCTTTTTGCACTGAACAACATCTTTGTGAAAAGCATGGAAGATGTTGAAAACGTGAAACATGCATTTACATTGGCAACATCTTTCATCTTTCATCTCTCATTTATTTAGCTGTCAAAAAATAAAAATAAAAAGACGCATAACTTTTATTAAAAATTTTAAATATTAAAAATTGGATTTAGAAATAGCATTGATCATTGGAGTAGTTGTTGCTTTGTAAGAACAAACCCAACTTTTACTGCAGTACATTGAAATATTGAAGGACATTCTGGAATAAGATGATTTTTGGTAGACATAAGTTTGTCTGCAATGTCAGTTTGCTAGTGATAGTACAAAGAAAATCGATTTTTTGCCATTTTAAAATAACGAAAATAACGAAAAATAACGAAAAATTTTAGGTGGAACAAAATGAGAAAAGATCATCTTCAATAGATGTAGAGAGATGTAGAATTTTTGACCTGTATAATTCTTATGGGAGAATGTTAACATCTTTGCAAATTAATGAAAGATGTAGGGCAGTGGAAGAAGCCTATAATTCAAAAAATTAAAAATTTCGTTAATCTTTTTACAGAATTGATCGCACAAAGCCAACGAAACAAAATGTTAACAGAACAATGCGGCATTTGTTAAAGATAAAAGGGAATAAGAGTTTGTAAAATTATATGTAGATATACTTGTAAAATTTATAAAGGCATTTCTTTTCGTTTTTAACAATGTTAATAATCGTAAATTTGATTATGATTTTGTATCAATAACTCAGCTATTTAATCAACTGGAATAGTATGTAAGCTGAAAACTTTGCTTATTTTTTTAATAACTTTGATTAGACGCGTTTAAAACCTCAAAAGTGAGCATAGTACGTAAGTGCGATCCAGAATAAAAAACAAAGGAAGCAGAGTATTACGTAAAAAACATTTTATAAAATTTATTCTCTAAGATACAATTTTACTTTCGTTAGGGCCATAAGTTTGTTATACAAAAATTTTCTAGAGATTTGTTTTACACATGCATACATACATATGTATTGTGCCATTATTGTTATTTGACTTTCAGCAAATAAAGCTCATATATGTAATTCTCATTACAGCTCCTCACGTTTAATTATCGAAAATGCTCGAACAAGTAGGTATTTGTTTTTTACTACGCATCTTCTTCCCTGTATTGCTGTTTAAAAAAAGTACAATCATCGTTTTCATGTATTTTTTTTTAATATTATTTTAGTATCTTCTGTGGTGTTTTGTTTTTAAGTCACGCAATAATTATTGAAATTGCGCGATATTTTTTCTCTTTTATTATGGTACATACCTGCAATCAGACAGGTAGACAGACAGACAAACGAACATACTTTAACTATTACATGATTCACATTGTGTGCAGTTATTTGGTGGTTTGTTGCACAAAAATCAATGAAAATGTTTCTACTTTTTCTTGTTGCATTTAGATATGTACATACATACATACATACATATTTATGTATATACGTATAAATATTGTAGATATCTATGTTCATATGTATTAATGTTTGATTTTATACGCTTGTACTCATATCTATCTAGTTGTACTCGTATGTTTAAATATATTTAGTGTTTTCTTGCTTTTAGGTTTGATAGAGTGTGGGAATTAATTTTTCGTTTTTCAATTGGTTAAATGCGCAAAGCATAAACAATTGCACAGAAGTATGAAATAAAAATATTGCTAAGACTATTAATGGCTTATAAGGAAAAAACTTATTGTTGTGTAATTAATTTTTATATATTTTTTTTCTTCTTTAAATGTTTCTTTTATAATGTTTCCGATTAGTGGGCTAAAGTCCATACAAATTACAATAGTGTAAACATCTTAATATTAATGGAAGATTAGAAAAAATACCGTTTGAATAATGTATAAATAAATTTATTGCATACTTGTTTAAAACAAATTAATTATATATTAATGCTGCTAAATATATAAAGCTGTCTTTTGACTCTTTAAGTTCTCATCGGTATTTCCATTATGAGCAGTAAAGTAGCATATCTTATATTCGCTTTCGATTATTTTTTACGAGCTCATTTAATTCAATTTCGTAATGATGATAATTTTAATCAGATGAGAACTCAGATAGGTGTAAAGACAGTTTTATCAATTGTCTACAAATAACTTAAATATGGGTGGACACTACGACTTTCCCAATTTTTTTTTTGTTTGTTAATTTTAATCATTCGAAAAATACATACATCCAAAATAAAGCTGTCTGTTCTAGTGTATGTAATTAAATTTTTCTTTTTCCATTCATCTGGAAAATAGTTTAAATTATTAAGTCGTTGCTTGGACTCGAGCCAAAATATAAAATTAAATAAGTATAACAAATAAATAAAGCAAACAGAAAATCAAATTTTGAAACAAAGTGAGAGGCATGAAAAAATCGACAGACAAACATAATGAAAACAAGTTGTTGATATCGCTATTACTCTTCTTATTCTTAATAAAATTATAAATCATTAACAAATATTTAATCAAAAAAAGCCAAACATCTTTGATATTTAGAATTTTTTTTAATAAATCGATAAGATATCTTATGTCGTCAGAAAGTCGAGAATCAGCCCTAGTGGATAGATGAGTAACTTAATGTAATGTGTGGCACAGTAAGTTTATCTTAATTCCAACTGTTATCTTTGAAAATATAAATATTCTAATTAAAAGAAAATAACTGCAATACTCTCTAAAAATTATTTAGGATTTCATCAACTTAGCTATAATGTGTAGTATGTATTATTAAAAAAAATGTCATTATTTTTTAAAATATCGATAGCTTGAGGAATTTCTAATTCCTTCCCAATATCAAAATTAGTATGTGGGACTTTTGAGAATGTTTGACCATCCGAATAAGAAGGTAGGAAACAAGAAAACTATTTTTAAACGAATATGAACGAAGCTTCCTCTACTTTTTCTATCTCTCCCATTTTTCATATTATCACATGAACTCCTTCAAAGTATCCTGTCTAAACATAACGAGTTATAAAAACATTTTTTATAAAAATACTGAACAAACTTGGTGTTTATTTGGATTTAACTAAACACAAATTTGAAATAAGTTGTGGAGGTAATGGAACCTGGGACGAAATATCCCCATAATCGAAACGAGAGTTTTCCACGGGCTTGTGGGGGTTACAAACCTTGAGTTAGCAAATTGTTTGAGTTAACAATTTACTGGGGAAATAACTACAGTGAAATAGGATACTTAACCTTTGGACAGGAGGGAATTCCTGGATCTTAAGATGAATAAATATGTACACAATTAGTTTCAGAAAATTAACTTACATTTTATTCGATGAGACTTGAGTAGGGAGATCTAGCCTTGTTGGAGATACAGCGAGAATGTCTTAAACAAACGTATTATTACAAAAATTACAAGATGTTTGGCGCTGTCGCCCATTGGAAAAAATTCACAATAATTTTGATATAAAATCAGAGGTGGGAATACCAAATATAATAATTCAACAAATATAAAACTTATAAGGAGTTAATTTTTGCTTAAATATCAACTTGTTTAGCCATTCAAATTCAAACCAAGATTAGGGTTTGATTAAACATAGTTGAAATATAAAAAAAAATATACGAAAAGGGAAGTCTTGTTTAAAGACATTTGAACAAATACTAAAAACTATTTTCGGTGAAAAAGACCGAGAACGGATTTAGAAATTATTTAAACATGTAAATTATTCAAAAACGTTTAAGAAAAAAAGCAGTATAATGGTTTTTGGTTCTGATTTTGGAATACTTTGGTACCAAATTTGCACGGATAACTGTTCAGATCGCATCCTGTGATACTGCAAAAAAAACTTTCCATGTCAACTCTAAAGCAACCCATAGACGTTGCGACCGTTGGTACAACTCGGTTGATAATCAAGTTGTGTACTTTTCGCACAAACGATACAATTAGCTGTGCGATCTCATGCATAACATCGTTGTCGTCCGCAAATAATAATAATATTCAATGTTTAGTGCAAGATGGCACACAACAATATTAAATACATATACTACATGAAATAGTGTGCGACAGGAACACAAACGTTGCGACAGAGTTGTACAACTTGTCAAAAAATCAAAACTTTTTGATCTATCGTACAACCAAGACACAACAAAATACAACCATCCCACAAACGTTACAATCTCGTGCACAACCTCATCATGTTGTACCAACGGTCGCAACATAAATGGGTTGCTTAATAGGAACTTTTCATTTTCAATCGTTTGAAATATAAATATTGTTTCATCCCAAACATGGAATTATTATATTGTTTAGGATACACATTTGAAAACAATAAAATAAAAACTTCAAATCCAATTCTGACTACATTGGATTCTGTGACAACCCTGATAGATTTGGTCCTGTATGCAAACTTAAAAGAAAATATAATTTGAGCATTTGTTGTGAGACCAGGAGAGTTATTATGTATTTCGATCCGAAATAGAAATCATTCGAATTTGTATAGCTTATGCGTTGTGTTTCGAAAAGGTTTTCTTTCGAATCGAAATAGACTATAACCCCCAGCATTTACACTCAATAATCGTGAATAATTTGTTTATAAGTTGAGTTGTTTATACCTGGCTCCCTCTTATTCATATGAAAACTTTTTACATTTGTTCTAATTTTTTCACAAAACGTTAATCGAAACTCCTACGAAAATGTGAAAAGACTTTTGTGGGAGATTTTAGGTTTTCATGTATGCAAAACCTACTTTTGAGAAAAATTGATTTAAAGTTTTTAGTGTTAGATCAGATGTTTTTAAAATCTTTCTATATAAAAAACATTAATTATAATAAAACCGGCGTTTTCGTGGTATAGAAGAAGAATATGAAAATCAGAATTCATTAGAAAAAAAAAACGATTTGTCACTTTTATTTAGCAAATTGGCTATCCTGAAAATTAAATCCAATAAAGGTTTGATACATTTTCATTTGGACATACAAAAAGGGTTTTTAAACAAGAACTTTGTTTTCCAACTGTGTCAACATTTTAACATTTAGTTTTTTGACGTATTCGTAGTAGATGCCTTAGAAATTGTTACAATGAATTCAATTTCGCTCGAAAATCGCATTAAAGTCAATAAAATCCACTATGAAAATGGTTGTTCCATTAAAGTTACATTTCATAAAATTCATGATATTTTCGGACAACATAATCGACAAACCTGCTGGTTTTTCTTAAAAAATAGTTTTTTCAGACGAAGCCCATTTTCATTTGTCAGGGTACGTCAACATGAAAAATAGCCACATTTGGGCATCTGAAATTCCTAGAGCGATTATTCAGAAGCATTCCATGCTCAGCGTGTAACTGTATGGAGCGCTATGTGGTCTGTTTTTTTTCGAAGATGAGGCTGGAAATGCGGTAGCGGCCAATGGATCAAGCTATCGCGAGATGTTAACAACTATTTTGGCTCATTAGTAGATATCACTGACATCTGGTTTAAACAGGACGGTCCCACATGTCACACACCCAGTGAAACGATAAATTTATTGCAAACCAAATTTCCGGATCGTATAATTTCACAAAAATCTGCTGTTATGTGGCCAACCAGATCGTGTGATTTAACATCACCGGATTATTTTTTGTGGGGGTATGTTAAGGACAGAGTCTATATGGAATTGAATATCGAATAGATTGCAGCCTTAAACTCAAAATCCGTGATGTGATTAACGAAACAGAACCCCATATTGTCAAAAAGTGATTAAAAACTTTGATGAAATAATCGACATCTGCCGAACTTTTCTCTTTGTGATACAATAAAAATTTTAATCATATTTATCTAAATTTTGTTTGTTTTAGAAAACAAAGTTCTTGTTGTAAAACCCTGTATACGTTTTCGATCTAGACATAAAATATTTTTAAAGTCTAAAATTTTTTAAGTAAATATAGTGAAATGAAAATTTGACTAACGTTCTTGTTGGTATACGCTAATTTTTGTAGAATAACTATGCAATCTTTGCAACATTTTCTAACAAATTTGTACTTTTTTAAAATATAATTTTATGGTATTTTAATTTTTATATCAAATTCAGTGCTTTTGAATGGCGATTTATATACTAAATATTTGCTTTCTACAAATTATGTGTGTAAATCGTACAGATCTATTTTCTTTCTTGCTGTAGTTTATTTTTCAAATTCATATTAATAGATCAAACAAAATTTTAAATTGAAAAGCAATTTATGTTAAAAATTAAAAAAATGCTTTGTTTATGTGATTCAAACATCAGACAAATTTAATCACTAATTTAAACAACAGAGTTCAGTTTTAATTACTTTAATATTTAATTTATCTAAAAGTGCTTTGTATTCAGTACAATAAATAAAAAGAAATCACAAAAATAATTTCTCTTATTTTTACTCAATACAATTAAGACCAGAAATTTACGTTAAAAACAATTATATTCCATTAGCTATTGACACTCGTTATTCTCAAGTTCAAGTGAACATTTATTAGGCAACTTCTTTGAAACTCTATAAAATGTCTTGCCAAGACAAGGCGTTTCCAATCAGAATCATCAAGATGTAGAATTAAAAAAAATATCAAAGTAAACGGTTTTGCTGATGAATGAAAACAATTAAAGCAGCTTACAATTGCAGTTAGAATTTAAAATCGGTAAAATAAAAAATGTATAAAATAATTAAAAGACAATACAAAATCAGCTCATGCTGGCAAAATGATGAATGATGGCGTGAGCAAAAAAAAGTGGCAGGGAGTGGATATGAATTTTAAAACAATTGCTACTGCATTAAGAATTTACCGCTGCGAAGATGTTTTAATACAGTTAGAGATATTCGGTTAAAAGCAGTTTGTATTTTTATCGTAGTAACATGTGATCAATAAGTAGGTAGTGTTCACGACCATTTAATTTCTTAAATGAAACCAATTCACCCATTATGTCCTCTGCATGTCAGTTTATCACAACAGTTAAATTTCTTGTGGATGTGTGAAGCCGATCATGCACAAGTACCTAGCTTAGACGCTGGTTCTATCTAATATACCACAACTCAGAAATTATTTAGGACGAGATTTGATAATACTGAACTGTAAAAAACACTTAGTTGTGCTTTTATTGATATAATCAGCACTATACCTGTATGTAGACACACAAATCTTATTTGTAATATTTTGGTTTCCAGCTACAATTAAAACTATGAAAAGGCTCATTATTATTAATTAAATAATATCGTAGATAACTTAAAGGCAGACGATTTAATGAATTGTTATTACAACTCGTGACTGGCAAGAAAATAAATTGAAAATAAAGAAAATAAATTGAATAGAAAGAAAATATATACTGTGTAGTCTCTATGTATATATAATACATTGAATTATCACAAAATTTTTCTGTAATTAAACAAATAAAAATCCCTACATCTGACTTTATATGAATGTGATATAGAAATAATTTTTGAAACAAATATAAAATACTTAAGTAATTTTAATGTGGAAAATAAAATTAAGATTTTTAATTTTGTCCTGAATGTTTAAGCAGACTTTTAGAAATATTTAATGCAATTTTGCTAATATTTATTTAAAACACGTTACATATGATTTAGTGAACTTAATATACTTATACTTCGATTGAAGTATATTAATGCTAAATAAATACTAACTCACTTTTCTTCAACTTTTTTTTTAAATTAGTAAATGGAAATGCTTTTAAGCAGAAAAATACTTATGTACTCGTATAAATTAGCTACAAAATTTAAAATTTAATAAATATTTATTATACAATTAAATTGCGCATGTTAATGTTGCAAAACCAGAAATAGGAACAAAATGTAATATGAAAAAGATAGATTTTTAAAATGAAGAAGCTTGATGAAATCGTATTTAAATGACTACATTGTACACGTACCGTTCAAAAATTATAATTATGCGTTTAGCCTACAATGAATACAAACGATTGAGAATGATAAAACAGAAAGGACTTTATATCGTAACTAATAGACCCAATTTAATTATTTTTTTAATTTTTTTAACTAGAATTTTTTTCAACAATTTATAATTCTACTATGTGTCCAAAAGCCGAAATGGCGCCATAAATGATTTCCAAATGAGCTAGCATCATCAAACTTGGTGTAGAGACTGTTGTTGCTGAAATAAACGTTCTTAAAAACTTGCTCGTTGTAAACACAAACCTAGAATAACTTCTCCGAAATTGGCTCTGTCTCGCCGTCTTATCATTTAGGTCTCACGAAATTAAGTTTTTAAAAAATTAATCAAAAATACGTACAGCAAATAAAGTTCAAAGTATATTTCATATATAATTTTCAAAACTATGGTTGTACTTTAACACCGTTTAAAAATTGAGCAACATGTGAAATTCTTGGAAAGTCAATATGAAAAAATTATATTAAATACATAAATATGTATTTACAAAGCTTTTAGCTTTTTGAGGAATAATAAAATACATATGCACGGTCATAGGTCAGCCGCGGCACTATGCACAGTGTCGGCTTTTGACTGTTTTCATTACAAACATCATAACTTTAAAAGTAATAAAGATATTAAAAAATCTACAAAGGTAACCGCTTCCGCTTAAAAATGAGTAAGCTGCATGACGATAGGTCCACAGAGGAACTATGCACAGTGGTTTTTTCGTTGCAAAATTCATAATTTTTAAAGTTACCAAGATATTTCTAATGGTTAAAAATGGCTTGAATTTTAAATCCTTCATCTTCAAAATATGTGCTCCCGCATTATGATAGGCAGTGGGCACGATGACACCTTTTGACATTTTTTGTCGGAAAAATCATATCTTTTGGAAGAATGATATTTTTAAAATTTAAAAATGAAATGATAATTTCATACGGAAGTCTAGAAAAAAATACCACTCTAATATAAGACTTTAGACTAATATTATATTTTTTATTTACACTACAGATACACATTTGTGAAATAGTTTTAATATAAATGCTATATAATATATAATGATTATGCTACAATTTTGTATTTATATTATATTTAATTAAATAAAGGACATATATATATATATATATATATATAATATATAATGATATTAAATTATTTAGTATATTTTCTTCAAACTAGCATAATTTTTTGTTTGTTAGTTTTCTATAAAATAGTCATTAATATAATTAACTAAGTGATGAAATTAGTGGGCCGCCAACATATTCTGTATAATCCGTGATATTTCGCAAGTATTTGTTGTCTTTGTTTTTGCATTCCTGGGCTTCTTCTGATAACTCTCCAATGGGAAAACATGGATATTCAATAAAATTTTTACCATGAGCAAAAATCTTATGGACCTTAGGAGTAAATTTATTCTCAGGGTATATTTGACTCAAAAATTGGGCAGTTTTGTAACGGAAATTGCATGTTCATAGTTTTGTACATCACTTGAATCATCAAAATTTTTAAAGTCTTTGTGCGACTTTTTGCAAATCGCACACTTCAAAGTTGACGAAGTAGCTATTATTACATGTAAGACTTTGCCAACAATCATTGTAAGACAAAATTCATTATCAATGAAAACAGTTTTTCCATTCTTCATTTCAAGAACAGAAGGTTTTAGTTCAGAAATTAGCTTTTTTATATCGTTTACATATCCCCACTTATTTACCAATGTAAGCCTATCAGGAAGTAAAAATGCTTCCTTTTCAGGCAAACTTTGAATAAGGCGTTTGGCTGTATGATCCATTAAGTCTGGCAGGTTAACCTCTACCGATACTTCAGTAACTTTTACATTATATGGCACTGCTTCTTTTTTGGCAGATGTAACCTTTTTCTATCCAGCAAGAATATTCACATTATGATTCTTTAAAGATCTTCGTAAAATATAATATTTTTCCTTCGACAATCCCATAAATACCATAAATACCGCTAAGGCTTCTTCTATGCTATACTTTGTGGGTGAAGCATTTTTGGAGGAGTTGAAATACTCTCTTTAATCCTATGCAGTCGATCTGGGCTTGCAAGCGCCACAGCTTTTGTAATCTCATACCTTGATTTATCTTTATCTTTTTTATACGTAAGGCACAAGCTCCTGAAAGATGCGATTTAGGTATATCTCTTGTGGCATTTTGAAGTTTACGTTTGTTTTTTGTACTCCGAACACTCGTTTATTGTTTTTGCACGTCTTCCTCTTCTGCGTTCTTTGCCATAAAGGTTTTCGTCGTACGGTTTGAGGTTTAATTTTCAAGTAAGTGAATTTTAATTATAACATCCTTTTCGTGGTACCCTGGTTAATCGTGTAATTTTTCCATAGTAGTTAATTTTTAATACATTTTCATTATGTGAGTTTCTGAATAACTCAAACAAATTCGAATTCTGAAATGACGTTATCGCCCTTTAAAGTAAAATTATATAAGTTTTGGTAATGATCACTACTTCTACAAAATAAAATCTTAACTTTCTGCATTACACAATTGCGGTTTAATTTATACTCAGAAATACAAAAACGTTCAAACAGCCTGATTTCTGAAACAGAAACCGAAACCTCAATTATCTGGATTATACAACTGCAGTTTTTTACGCATTATATTAAAAGTTTTAAAACTACCTGCATATAAAAGAGAATTCAAGTTTTTTTTAATATCACCTTTTTTGGCTTTGCCTAATTTTTATCCAATTAAGAAAACCGTTTTTAAATTGGTATCAGTAAGAAGCTCTCTATACGATGTGTTCTTTCACTTTACAAAATTTTGTTATAAAATTTTGTAAAAGGCGGATTTTAGGAAAAGGCGCCACAGTGCGCCACTGCCAATAATGTCAACTTGAAATGAAGCCTAAGCTTCCAACAAATAACTTCATATATACTCGTATCATTCCTCCAAAGAAATGAGAAGTTCTACATATATCACAGAAGTAAATAGCTTTTTTACAACTTCACAAAAAACATTAACTAATAAAAGCTCGAAATTTGACACATAATTCCAACATTTAGCAAACTCCATTGATGTTTTTTTTTAATTACTCACTTCCAGTATTGCAACCCACTTTGGTAAAGTTTTAATTACAACAAATATAAAAAATCAGCTTTTTCTTATTGTAATTTTTTACCACTCAACAGTTTAAAAACTTAATTTTAGAAAAATGTGAATTTTAACAGCTGCCTATATTCAAACTAATCTAGCACAAATTTTTGGTATTTATGTCATCGAAGTGTTAAGAATTTAATCGCGTTTTTTTCAAAAAGCTAAAGTTGAAAATTTGAATTTTTGCCGCAAAACTGAAATTGGACACATGTTGCATTCTCGTTAAATTTTGTATACAAATTTAATTCCTGTGAAAATGCGATATAGATAATGGTTAGAAAACGAGGCACTGCCACGACTACTAACTAGTTTTGATAAAACTTTCCACGCGTTAAGTTTCCATGTTAGTATGATTAAAATATTGAACAGTTTTACACCCATTTAAAATAAATATACTGTTTCAACTTAAGCAAAAATATTAATATCTATTTGAAAATTTTAAAGAAAATTTTAATTATTGACTCCTATGCTGAGCAAATTGAAATGATTCTCTTATAAACGTAACCAATAAGTTGATAATATTAGCTACCAAATCTCTATAATCAATAAATACTTCCAAGCCATACATAAGAGTAAGGAGGATATACTTCCAGACAGAGATTTTTCATTTTAATTCGATCTGAACAGAGAATTCTGTAATAAATTTTTAAAACTTTCTTTATGATTTGAAAGTTTAAACATATTTTCCATATATTTTTTGTCTGCCTGTTTTGTTGAGGTTTTTTAGGAACTTATTTTACATTCGTCAATTTGATATTTCTACAAAAATATTAAGTTTGGACTCAAAAAATATCTATATTATTGGCATTGGAAGGGGAGTAAAGAGTTTCTCCCTGAGGGAGTTGAGTTTTATTTCAAAATTCCTCAAAATTCAACAGTAGTCTAGTAATATTTAACAGTTAGCGAAAACAGTGTCGAGTTTAAAGTTGGTGCCTTGGCAATATAAAAGTTCACGGACTTATCAAACTGCAACAGTTATGCCAAGAAATATTCTAGTGAAGGTTCCTGATAACGTGCATTAGCAAAACAGAAATGCGCACACGAGTTCATAAAACAATTAACATTTTACATATCGCAATGCTTCCTCCAAAGAGGCTCAACTCAAAATTTTTCAATTTACGTCTACCCACTGCAAAAACTTACATCATTTTCTCTACTCTTTCACCCAAAAATACAGTTTTATCCGTTTTTTTATATGAAAGTAGTATAAAAAACAAACAGTTTTTTGCCTCTACTGAAAATTTGAAAATTTTGAGTTGACACTCTTTAGAGGAAGCAGTGCGATATGTAAAATATAAAAATGCGATTATAAATAAATTTAAAAAAATCGGTCGGAATAATTTAATATTCTTAAGTTTCCATTTCAATGGTAGTTGTATCACTGCACACACGTACATCCCTTGTAACTTCTACTGTATTAGCTGGCTAATTGTCATCGCATTTTAATTTGTGTGTGATATTTTCTTAAAGTAAATAAATATCTTATTAAACATTTCACACTCAATATCACTTTTATAATGAACGCTATAAAATATTATGAAGTGCAAATGTTACATACTTAAATTGTATATAAATACGAATAGTTCATAATAAATGTAACTGAACAATTAATTATTTATAATGTAATCAATGTGTTGACGGGCTTTTCACATTTTTAATTTGTATTTTTGTTTATATCTAATTTTGCTTTTGTTGAGCTACTGGGTGTACAAGTGCGAAGTTGTATTTTCAGTTTTCATATCATGTATTTATTGTAATTTAATTAATGTTTGTTAATAATAATTACTCTGCTTCAATTTACTTTGTGTTTGAATGAATATAGGAAATTGAAGCTTTGTCAATACACATATTACAGGAAAGTTGTGATCAGCAATAATTCATATTAATAATTCTCCGTTTTCTAAAAAAAACTATATAAATAAAATTATGCATAAAATGTCGTTAAACCAGTAAAGGAGGAAAAATAATGTTACTTGAAATAGAGAAACATCTTAATTATAAATTAAAAAGCAAAAAACAATTTTATATACTTTGTTATAAATTATCTTTCATAATAAGCAATGATTACAAGAGCGTCCTAAGTCACAAATATGAAAATACTTGAAATATGAATGAATGCAGTTAAAATGCTAGATCTACATTTATAAAAATTTTCATATTTTGTTTGTTAAGTCAATACTGCAATCATGGTCTCATATATTTAAAGAAATAAATATTCATTATTTTACATTAAAGCCTACACTTTATGGATTGACTTTATAGTTGGCACTTTAATAAGAGTTCAGTGCAAAGAAAAATTAATGAGTTATAATTTTTTTATAGTGGTTTGAGGGTTTCCAGGTAGTCCATTTACATAAATTTCATTGGTGCTTATGCCAAATCATCAGTAGACCTTAAACCACCTTTTTGAAAATCTTCAAGCGTATATACCCAAAAAGCTCCTCATAATATAAAAGAAAATAAAATAGAATCGTATCAAATATAATTTGTTTGTTTGGTTTTTTGAATAATTTTTAAAGCCTGCTATGCTTATACTTTTGCAATTTATGAAATAGTCATTTGTTTTTTTAACTTGTTGTATAAAGTAAGAGGCTTGAAACTTTTTAAATAGCTCGAAAACCCTCGACAATCAAAACTCTTTGAAATTTAAAAATAAAATAATATCGAGACCTGTCTAGAATAATACATTTAATTATTTCTTAAATTAATAATTTTTTATGTCTTCATTTTAATTACATTTTTTGTTATTTTCAAAGACTTGTCTTCTAAAATACGAATTTGTGTTACCAGTTTTTTTTTTACGTATTTTTATGTTATTTTGAAAGTGATATAATTCCTTTTGAGTCCTAAAAAATTTATTAATTTTCACATAATTTTAATATAAATTTTTTTCATAATAATACAAAAACGCTTATAGTATAGAAATGATTTAACGAACGGCTTCTTCATTTGAGATAAACCAAAATAAATAAATAAATCACACAAAATTAGTAATCAAATAAATAATAATAAATAAAAATTAGTGCTGTAATATTTACAATTATAGAAAAATATTTAAAGGAAAAAGATGTTATTTGATAAAATATTTATTTACTAAATACTTCATTAAGCTCTTTTCATACCAAATTGAGGTTTTCAACTTTACCTTTTATACTTCCCTTCTTCTTAACCTACTGCGTATGCATATTAAATATGAAAGCACAGGTTGTTCACCAGTTATATTTTGCTACAAAACCATATATTTTCTTCTTAATGACTTGTTTTTTATTATATTTTTTATATCTTTCATGTATTTTTTTCGTAAAGATCTAGAGCACTGATAAATATTTATTTCTTATGTTAATTGATAAGATATAAATATTTTGTACGTACTCAGATTTGTGTCTTTCCTACAAATATATTTTTTTCTGCAATACCGCTATTTATGAATTATAAATAAAATTTTCTTTAATTGAATGAATAAACCGTATTCAAGTTAAATAATTTTGAATTTGCAAAATAAACTCTATTGCAAGAAATTACACTTAGCAACAAAACAAAAAAGTAGTTTTTATGAATATTAGTTAAAATTCTCAATTATTTCTATGAGCATTTTTCTCAAGTAAAAATACAGCTTCAGACAATTAACCATAATTCTACTTCGATCTACTAACAAAAAGTATAAAAAATTAACTCCAATTATGTCCAAAATGCGAAATATTTCTTGTTTTATATGCTTAATATATCTTAAGATATAGAAAAACGAGGAGGTCCATTGTATTTTTTATTAAGTCTATACTAATTTGATAAAAAATATAGTCGAATTGTCATCTCTTCATTTCTCATCCGCATTTTAAAATGTGCTGTTTTCACTATTAATTACCAGTATGGGATTTTTGCGTATGCCGTATGGGCAACTGGTCGGCGTGTGAGGCCTTGTCCAACATATGAAATATTTTGGAAAGAAATCAAATGCGCAGATCCTAGAGGTCCTTGCGCAGTTAAAAAGAACTTGAGGTAATGTGATCTTTAAAAAACCTTAGCAACTCCCATATTCCCAGGCTAATAATATACGGTGGCACACAACTCTGACAAACTAAGCCTCCACTGATACTTACGGACACGCATAAGGCTATGTTTAAATGAAATAATCCTCTGTAAAATAAGTCCCAATCAAATAACTCATAATAAAATGGGACCTCAAAAATGAAATCAATCCACACACAATTCAGTGCAATAAAACGAATATTTGGACATAAAATACCTTCGAACTTGCTGAAAAGCACATCTGACGACAATATTAATCGTATTTGCAACTTTCTGTTTGAAACTAATTTAAGAATCTAACTTGATCCAAAATCGGAGTTGAGAGCCTACGCAGCTATTACTCCTCTTTCGTATTTAGTTCCCATAAATATTTTATGTAACTAATGTTTTAAATAAAAAAATAAATAAATCCAAAATAAAAAAAAAATAATCTCAAAGCTCAAAATTACATATGGTCCAATTTTTGGTACCTTCTTCAAAATGGAATATCTCTTATGCGAAAAGAAGGAATATATCAAAATGAAAATGTACCCAACAAAGCCAAAATACAGAATGGGCTTATGAGATATAAGAAAAAATTATGAAAAATATCTTGGACATACCTTAGATTAGAAAACCAAAGCGTCCGGCCGAAGGCCGACTAATCATAAAACATTTAGTAAGCAAAACTGATTATAAACATACAGCGTAGGAAAATATATTTGCGTCTGACAAGAAGCCTGCTATAATTAAATGTTTTTAAAAGGGAAGCTGGTTGGACATACCTTAGACAAATAATTGCGCCCAGCTGAATGTATAAATGCTTCACTAAAATATTTTTTTATTTTTAATTTAGCATCAAAAAGGCTATATTTTAATTTTCTACCAAACCCATAAAATCAATTTGAAACATTAAAAAATTACTAAATTATATTGATTGAAATCCAATGGGGAAAGTTTTTAAGTTAGAAATGGACAAATGTTGCGTTAACAGTGGATGTGTGACAATTTAAGAACTCGTTAATTTAGTATTTAGGGTCTTCCAATAAGAGATTTCATTTTATTATGTAAAAAAATATTTTTAAGCGAAATTATCGGATTTCTATTTAATTGTAAAGAGAAGGATATCCCATTCATAAAGGAAAACAATATCGGCCAAATGACTGCCATGGTTACGGTTACAGAACCAGATTCTAATCATTAAATTTCCCACCACCAATTTGCAAATTTGCTATTGAATGTCCTTGATAACTTCTCAAATCCATCTTTAAGGTCTTGAATCGATTATGTGCTATTGGCATAGACTATATCTTTAACGTAACCGTAATTAAAAAAAGTCTGAAGGCTTAAATCACAAGATCTCGGTGAAAAATTGTGATCGCCTCTTCGAGCACTCACACGATCAAGGAAACTTTTCATGTGTCAATTGCGGAATGCTCTTTTCAAAAGACCGACGAGATGAGATTTCTCCAACATTATGGACTACAACAGCAATATTCTCAGATAGGCAACGTACACGAGTTTAATTTTTTCACAAGTTTCAAAACTGCTCACCGAGAAGGTGCTTCACGATGACGCAAAAATGCTTTAGTTTTGTTAAAACAGCGGGCTATTGAAAAAGAAACGTCTTATTGAAAAAACTTATAGTTAAATCTTTCAGTAACGCTGAGGTTAAAAAACTTTTTAGTAGCATTGAAATAATCAAAACTAGAGAAAGAAATCGTACTACAACTAAAATGCTTAATTCTTTATTCTACATTTAATGCTCTTTAAATGTTGTCATGATTTAGTCATTTCCGGTGATTTCATATAATTATGAGACTCTCGTGATATTATGCAAAAGATAGTTCAGATTCATCGCTAGTACGATGAAGAAAAAATTATGACTACATATACATATGTATATATTTTGTTTCTTTTAAAACATATATATTACTTGAATATATTTAAATAATGATACATTAATTATTATACCATGCCTAATGAATAAAAATATTCTGTTATATTTTTTATCCAATATTGAACTGAATATATGAATTTAAAAATGTGTAGACTTTTATGGCTTTTTCTTTTCAAAAAAAGTGCAACATCTTTAGCCCTTTTTATTGAAAATTTGCAATATAATGATTTTTTGATATAGTGAGCTCATTAGAAATCATTATATCATCACTTACGATGCAAAATTTTTGGCTTAAAGTAACGTTGAATAGCAATTTTTTTATAAAAAGTAAAAGAAATTTTACACTTTTTTCGGAAAAGAAAACGCCATTAATCTGGATTAACCATAAAAGTTTTGTCCGCAAAAATTTTTTTTCGTACGTAGTTTGACGTCTCTCTTCTTCAAACTACATATGGAAAAAAATTTGTCGGGACAAAAATTTTATAAGTGAATCCAGCTTTAATGATGAAACAGAACTGGGGCTGACGTTTGTTTTCCATACAATTTGACATAAAATTTTGCCAGAGAAAGCGGTCGTGAAATAGAATCTATTTTACTTTTTCAGCGTTTTTTCTATACTCTCAATTTTAGACACTCATTCTCTCAACAATGTTACCGTGTTTTTATGAAATTACATACATTTTTCATACGAAAAATGCATACAAAAGAAAATCAAACAATAATAATAGAGTATTTGAAATTACTGCCGTCGCTTTTATTATCTGCCATCAGCGTTTGTTCCTGAAGTTGCAGATTTCTTCTGTTTCATCATTTACTCGTTTTGTTTTTTATTTATTTTTATGCTTATTTTATTAATTATATTTAAATAAAACGTTGAATAGTGAATACAATTTTTTTTAGCATTTTTTGGCTCTTACTTTATGAAGTGGTCAAAAGTGCTAAAATTGAACAAAGAACGGTAATGAGATGGTGTAGCGACCTCGGCATCAGTACTGATCCGTTCTGCTAGTCTGATAAATGATAAAAATTGTTCTATATATTGTACTCTCTTCATAAAAATAATGAATTTATCAAAAAAAAATTTCTAATAAAAATGAAATAAAAAATTATAATAAATAAAATCGGTAAACTCGGGTTTGAACTTGAGCCAAATCAATCGTTTCAATATACATACTTATTTCCAAGTTTTTTGATGTAATCGCACAAAAAATAATTTTTTTGTGGACATATTATTTTTATTTCTTTTTATATACTTATATGAAATAATTTCAAAAAGGAAATGAAATTATTTTGGAGAAAGAAAATAAACTAAAAATAATTTGGAGTGTGGCAAAGTTGTTCCCAAAATGTATAATATTTTTTTTAGTAATTTATTTTTTTTAATTCGAAAGAAATTTTAGGGACCAGTGAATTTTTTGTAACAGAGATTAAAACGTCGGTACAAAACAATTACCCATCTCTAATTTATATGTTTTTTCGGTTTTGTTTTTTTAATTATGTTTTTATTGGTGTTACGAACTATGTAAGAGCTTGGAAAATACTCTACATCCAGCATTATTCATATATTAACTTTAAATAAAAAACTATTTCGCAATTTTTTAAGCAAGTTTAATAATTAAAATTTTTTTTATGTTTTTAACAAATCTTGTAAACCTTAAAGTACTAGAGCGTCTGCTTCAATATAATTCAATACTTTTAAACGACAGTATTTTTTTGTGAATAAATCATATTAAAAACTAACATTGTATATAAAAGTATTAAATACAATTTTTTGTTTAATATTTTAGTTTAATAATAATTTTTTGGTGACACAAGCTACAACATAATCATTCAAAAATACAAACAAGTACGAAGGTATCACAAATTCGTCTGGACAAGTTTTAGCAGCTAACTTTTGGAATAGTATTACAATACATTAATTAAATTAAGGTCCTCCAAAAATTTCAATAATAGTCCCGGATTTTTTTGTATCTCTATAATGTCTTAGAAAGTTTTTAAAAGATTGGATTTTTTTCAAATAGTTGACATAATTTTTTAGCAAATAAAAGTTACTTCGTCTTAAAAATGCAAACATTATCGGTACAATATGTTTACAAATTTTATAAAAGAGTCAATGAATGATTAAAAGGCCATATTTTTCACAGAAGGTAGCTTAGAGATTATTTTTCCGCTTTAATTTTGTGTTAAAGTTTCTTTATTCAATAAATTTTTAGAAAATTTTAATATTAATGTTTCGGTCTGCCTTTAGTGGCACCAGAATCCTTAACAATCGTTCAAACATAAAGAACTGCATTTTTGGTCTATGAGGAGAAACTTAGCGCCTCCGAGTCGATTATAATTATTTTACTCTAAAGAAATTAATGACCAAGAAGATGATTATAAAAACTCCAACCGGAAAAGTTGTTGCTTATTTGCTATGGAAGCTTTCTATGAATTCGTGGAGCTAGATCTTGGGATATTAAAGCATTTACCATATATCGATTACACTATGGTTGCAAGAAGTATATACCCTTCCACTCCTGAATACATTTTCTTTGCTGGCATCATTGAGAACCAACAATTAGTGCATTAATGGAAGTCTCCTTAGTGTCGAAGATATAAGATACGAACCCGAAGTTGATTAATTGAAAGAGGTGTTGTCATACTTCGTTTTTAAGAAAGAATAAAATTTAAGCTACGAGATTATTGTTGTACATTACAGGCTGAGATCATAAAAAGTACAGCAAACAGGATGAGCTGCTTCACAACATACGGAGAGAACGGCAAGCTTCTTCTATGGTACCTGATAACCTACACATTGGCTTTTGAATGCCGCGTATTTCTAAACAATATATCAGTGCATTCAACCTGGTGGTACTCTAGGATATCATTGTCGAATCTTTCTTTTCTACATATTCTCATTATGAGTATTGAAAAAGGACAAATTATGATAAGTACAAAAAATCTATGTCTTCATTGATTGGCTGCCTGTGCAGCCTGATCTAACATAATTATTACTTAACCCTTATTCTGTATTTCAAATATAAAACCCATGTGACATTATTGGGTCAATATTTCCCAGTACAAAATATCCATTTATTTGTTGTTAATATGATTTTCGGAATGACTAACAAATAAATTTATTGCGGGCAAAAGAAGCAAAGCCCTCTTTTCAATGTTTTGAGTCGGTAGCTAAATCACTTTAAACGCTTTTGAAAAATGCTTTAGCATAACTGCTTTGTGGTAGATTCGTTTAAAGCGATATTTCCTAAATTTTTAGGTGCTTATACTTTTTATTCCAATTCCAGTCCAGATTTATATTTAGAAAAATTACGTATGCGTGAGGCCAACGATTATATCTTCTCTTACAAGTGTATGATTTTATTAGTTGATCTAATGTATCAACTCCGGATTTTGTCTCATTATAAAATATATCGGGATTTTTGGTGTTTGCGTTAATTTCCTTCGTATGCCGTAATGTACAAAGCAAGAA
Organism: Gymnocheta viridis; assembly: GCA_956483585.1. Classification (NCBI taxonomy): domain Eukaryota; kingdom Metazoa; phylum Arthropoda; class Insecta; order Diptera; family Tachinidae; genus Gymnocheta; species Gymnocheta viridis. The sequence continues at coordinate 45,965,293 of OY101442.1, read as the reverse complement.
AACAGATTGACTTTTTCAGGTACATATTCTTATATTGATGTCTTACTTTAATTGTCAAAGAGAAAGTGCGCATAGTTTTAGGGGTTTTTTAGCTGCAAAATTGTTGGAGGTGAAAAAGTTGTGTTAATACCTAATTTGTAGGAAGTTTATAAGTTATCGCAGCTAACGTTATGGCCTTTAAAATTTTTAAGCGGATCCAAGACAACACGACGACCTTGATACTTTTATGGTTTGCAGTTTGTGTCATTTTCGGTATAATGACCATGCATAGCTGGTTTCTGTATCGCGCATTGGCCACATTTTAATACCATATTTTCCTGCTTTTGATGGTATTTAAGAAATAATATGTGTATATTCTGAATAATATTCAATATGTTATTATTACCCTGTAGATTCAATAACTAATTTCATTATTTTATTTGGCATAAACATAACAGCATAAACGATGATTTGGTGCCGTCTGATCTAGAAATAGCATAACGCGTAGGACCAGGAGGAAGATTTATAATATTCTATTTACCACACCTTCGAACCTCTTTTATTCACATTTCCTTCAATTGAGCTTGATGATATATTGGTGTCATAAACAGATCCAACATCAAAAACGATATCTTCTTCATCTTCACTAGATGTATCATTAGACGTTTCTTTATTGACTGTTATATTGAGCAATTTTGACCCACGTGTATCAAATGGGTGTTTTTTCAAACAGACATTATAAAAAGAGCTAAAAGATTTATATTATATATTTATATACTATTCACTAAAAAAATAATTGTTCGAAAATTTCAAAAAAAAAAAATTATTGAGTGGTTTTGAAAATCTTAAGCAATCAAAACTGGTTGGGCAATTTTATAGAAGAATTTATATATATTATATGGGATCATTATTGCTGTAGCATAGTGTAATATTTTCAAAATCACTTTGTGCTTCTTAGGAGTGTAAATTTGCTTTCAATAAAATCGGCTTTTAAATTAACGGATTAACTTAAATGTTTTATATCGCTGGATATAAATTTTGTAAGGTCAAAGTTAATTTACCATTCCCATCGCGTATGAATTCCATTCATTTTGAGACGGTTAAAACTTGAATCCTGTTTTAGATTGCAGCGCAAGGAATGAAATCCCGCACATTGTATTGCATTCATTAAAATACTTCATTGACAGTTGTAATATAATTTTTTGCATGTTTAAATATATGAGGACAATAATTATGACTAACTTTGTCATATCTTTTTTTGTATCTTGACAACTTTTTTCGTAATAAGCGTTGTAATCTTTTCCATTGTTGCCCAAACAGATCTTCCTCAAAGAAATACCCAGCTTGTTGTAGATAGTGTAAACACTAAAAAATATATTTTCAATTCCTTCAGATACACAACGTTTCCCACAAATTTCAATAATTCCAAAACGCATTATTTTTTAAAACACATTAGAAAAATTTTCATATTTTTACGTAATTCACAGCCCATAAACAATGAAAACTTTGTTTTTCCAAACAAAAGCAAATACTTTAAATAATTTTTTTTAATATCCGAAAAGCTTGCACAAACTATTTCCTCGCCCATTATTTTGCAACAATTTTAGTTGTGAGTCATGAATCAAGTTTTGTTATTCATTTGCTTTAAAACGCATTGTTTTCGCTTATGTTCTTATGAGTATGAATAGCAGCAGATTTTTTATAATTTATTACGTAAAAATATTGACATAAAAAATATTTTTTTTTTGTTTTTATTTTAATAACAACATACAGATTCCTTTGTATTTCATTAAGAATTTTCAATTACAAACTATGTTTTAGATTTTGTCTTGAAGAAATTGTTTGTTGTTACTAATAGCAACAACATACGCTGACATATCCCCTTTTATGTAACACATCAAATAGTCGAATACTTTGCATACTTTGGCACGCCGCACTGTGGACCCTTTTACGAGAACGCGGCCGGCCACCGATTGTAAAATGTTAAAGTTCATTCGCAAGTAGAAACTAGTGTAAAAAAATAATAATCAAAAATATAGGTTGTAATAATTGCAATTATCTGTATTATTAATAGGCAAACAAGTGCTTTCAGATTCATTTTACGGCCGTAATATTAAACCAATTTTGAAGATATTTTTATATAATTAAATTAAAATCTTAATTTTATTTAATTCGGTTCTATATTTAGGGAGCTAAAATCGTTTAAAGTTCCTACTAACACATGCACACTTATTACATATGCATGTATCAGCTTCAACTTGAAAAAATAAACAAAGTGTGCATGTGTGTTTGTCCAATTTGCTTTTGCATAGAAATTAGACAGAGTTTTAAGATGTTTCTGTAGATTATTTTTTGTTTTTGTATTTTATCGTATGTATTTATGTAAATGTTTGCTATTAATTTCTAGAATGCGGTCGATTAAGTCCAACGCTGGAAACACTAGTATTTATAATAAGGTTACAAATGAGCATGTACATCATAGAGTTAAATAATTGAATTTGGTTGACAAATAAAAAAAAATTGTACTAAATCAGTTGTTGTATTAAGTAGCAAAGCTATTTTCAATTAAATATATTAACAATACCATATATGTAGAAGAATGAGATGCATAAAACAAAAAAAGATTTGTTTTGATAACTAGAAATTTGATAGTGGAAAAATTAAATGGTCAGTGATTACATAAATAATTTTCTTTAAGTGTTATAGCGAAGAGTATATAGATTAAAAATATATAAAACTCTAGCTGTGTTTACTTGTGCCATTTTTAAATATTATATTTCGGTGTCAGCCCACATGAAAATTCGATATTTTTTAATTCTTGTGGTGGTTTAAAAGTTGGTTTATTTAAAAATTATCAGGAATTATGAAAGCTCGAATTTGGAGATCTTCGTAAGCCGAGGACGTCAAGAAAATTGAGAATGTAAATTCAAAATCAGAACGGATGTAATCCGATAACAACTGAATACAAGTTCTGCGACTGGCTAAATACCGATTTGCCAATATATAGAACCAATTTGTGTGATGTTTGTGTTTCTTTTTATTAATTTTTATTATTTTCTCCGCTTATGCATTGTAGGAGCCAGCTATTGGCCATGATCGTGGTAGACGTTTTGTAGCTTTTGAAGAAGTTCGAAAAGTACAAAAAGAAGAAATGCGCAACAGTTAATTTCAGGCAACTCCGCCCAGGCGATTACGAAGGCAATTAATTTCTCCAAACACAAATTTTGGCTTTATACATGGTTTATATCTTTCATGTCTTTAATATAATATGATGATGTCTGTTAAAAATTTAGTACTTAAGAATTGTTTTCTTTCTGTATTTCTACAGCAAAGAAAAATGTTATACCCGATAATATTTTTGCAACAGAAAACTTTGTAGAAATTCCTCCCCAAATCATTTAAAATATAACAAAGGAAATGATGAACAAAGCTGTAGTTTAGTCTATATAGGAACAACAAAAAGATCATTGGAAACAAGAATGTGCGAACATAAAAACGATATCAACAAACAGAAAGAGTCAACAGCACTATCACAGCACATACTTAACAGTGGACATACAGCAGATTTTGAAAATGTTAAAATACTTGACATAGAAAACAAAGGGAGGAAAAGATACACCATAGAAAGCTTGCGAATACAACAAGACATCAACAGAACTATGAACCTAAAAGAAGACCCGAACAATATCAACACCAGCTATAGTATTGCAATAAGTAAATTTTGACTGTGATATTAAATTTATACAGCCACTTTAACTAATTAATGTAATAATTAATTTTTCTAGTTTTGGTACTAATTTAAAAAAAAAAATCCTTTATATATAATTATATACATTTCGTGTTAATTATTACTATGTAAGTAGATCATGAGTTTAGTGTGATTATATGTAATTTATAAACATTTTTAATTTAAAATAGACGAAACCCTTGATAAAGTCAACAAACAATTGACGAAACGTTGGGTAAAAATGTAATAAAAAAATCTTTTATAGACATCAACTACGTTAGGCTTTATTAGCTAAAGATTTAATAATCGATAAACACTATAACAAAACACATTTTAGATTTAAATCATTTTGAGTTAAAAAATAATATAATATTAGAGTGTCAATGGGGATTTGATTGTAGTTCAGGTCAAACTACATACAAACACAAAAGCATTGATGCAAATATATGGGACGAATTTTTATTTGTTGTATTATTAAATTGTTTGTATCATTGTAGTATTTTATTCAGAATTTAAGATCATCAAAACATGCCACTTTATTGTAAGACCAGTTTTTAAGATTTACAATAACTATATACCAGATAGCTGTGCAATTGCTACACATATTTAAGTTTAAGAATATAGAGGATTTTTCAACAAGAATTTTGTTTTCTAAAACAAAAAATTTAGATGAAGATGATTAAAATTTTTATTGTATTAGGAAGAGAAAAGTTTGGCAATTATGAATGAAAAATGATATCTGGCAAATGGCTAACAGCTGACAGATGTCGATTCTTTCATCAAAGTTTTTAATCACTTTTTGGCATAATCTATTTCGGCTCTATTGCGTTAATCACATCACTTGTAGACTCTGTACTTAACATAGCCGCACAAAAAATAATCCGGTGCAATAAATTGATCGTTTCATTGACGTTGTGACATGTGGTACCGTCCTGTTAAAACCACATGTCAGTGATATCCACTTCATAAATAATATGCCAAAATTGAGTTGTTAAAATCTCGCAATAGCGTGATCCATTGACCGCTACCACATTTTCAGCCTCATCTTCGAAAAACGGTCCATTCACGCCTCCAGATCACATAGCGCTCCATAAAGTGGCACGTTGAGCATGGAAAGGGTTCTCAATAATCGCTCTAGGATTTTCAGAAGCCCAAAATTCTGCAATTTCGCCTGTTGACGTACCCTGACAAGTGAAAATGGGCTCCGCCTGAAAAAATTAATTAAATTAAAATTAAAAAAAAAATTAAAGAGCGAATCTACGGCGATGTGAATGGTGGATAACCCCAATTGTTGAGAATTTGGAATTTCTTCAACCCTGTGGCTTACGGATGCGATGTTTTCGGTTGAACGTCCCGGTCGAACACGCGTTGCTGTTGGCACATTTTATATCGAGCCTGTCGACTCAAATTATGTTGTTCGAAAATATCACGAATTTTACGAAATGTAACTTTAACAGAACTACCATTTTCATAGCGGATTTTAATTATTTTAATGCAAATTTCGAGCAAAATTGAATTTATTGTAACAATTGCCAATGAATCTACTACGTATACGTTAAAAAACTAAATGTCAAAACTATAATTTTGCTGGTGGTGCCACGATTAAAAAACAAAGTTCTTGTTGAAAAACCATTTATTTATTGTCAAATTTATAAAATGTTGATAGGTTTTTGACCACTTTTGATAATTTTTGCTTCTTTTATAACATTTTTAACTTTAAGGATATATGAGAGGTGTGCGTGTTTTTGAACTGAATTATTTGATAGCTCACTTTTAGATACTATTTTCTGTACGAAATTAATTTAAGAAATTAAATTTTTTTAGTTTTTTGAAAAAGAATATTTTGTAATCTCAGCGTTTCCTTGATCTAATTTAATACTATCATTGAGGATATCATATCTAATGATTTTAGGACATCTTATGAAGTTTGATTTTTTTATGTAAATTTTTAATTTTGCGATGTTTTACCAATTTAAATATTTATGTCAAATTTCAACTCTATACAATATCTCCTTCGTTAAACGAAATGACGACACTGTGCTTAACTTATATCTTAAATTTACTCGTTATTGCAAGTTGAGTCAGAACTATGACTTGATTCTGTCTGTACATCTTTTATATTTAAATCATACACTATGGCTTGCAAAAAAACTGCTTTCTAAGGTAAACATTTAGCAAACTTATGTGCAAATTATTTTATTCGATATCCAACGAAATTTCCATAGCAATTCAAAAAATTTTGTATGGGATTTCGTTCGATATCGTATGCTGTAATTTGCCGCCTGAATTGAACATTTGGTAGTATGATCAACTGTAGGGTATTTTGTCAATGTTTTTGCTTTAGATCTAATTTACTTGTTCTAATACAATTATTACTTTTTTACATCTATTTCAGTCGATGTTTCACAACTTATGACGCATTCGTATGTTGTTATTATTTATTGAATGTCAATGCAATTTTTTGTTTTACTTCCAAAATGCCTTTGAGAATCGATGCTGATTTTTTTATATTCCTAGTATCGCAAAGAGTCTGCCAGTCTAAATTGTTAACAAAGTATTTTTTATTTAATTTTTTTTATAGCTGACAATTATTGGTGTTATTAATTGAATATTTATGCGTTCGATGTCATCATACCGGTCGGTCATCGTTATTAGAAAAGCAAAAACAAAAAAAAATGAGAAATCGTAGGCTAAATAAAAATCTTTACAATTGTAATTTTAATCATTATATTGCAAATATTAGTGCATACCTGTTTACGGCATTACTTTTTTTCAACAATTAACTATACTAACTAGACTTATTAAGTTGATCTGATCTTTGTTATTTCCAACATAAATAACAACAGTTGTGCCAGTCAGCAGACCAGACCATATGCATGTGTCATACATGCAGGCATGAATGCACACTTAGAAGAAAAAAATAGCTTAGCATCAAATCAAATTCAACTTTATATTGTCAATAAAATTATATGATTAATGATTGAAATACATCATTGAATAAAGTAATATTGCTGTAATGCTTATGAACTATTTTAAATGTCAAAGTATTATTCAATTACTTGCGTACAACAGTATAGTATATATTTTAGTTGAGCTATGAAATGTATGGAAGCTGTACACAATTTTGTACTTAGAATCTTTGTAATGCTAGTCTTAAGTGGTATTATGGGTTTAAGTGGTATTATGAGCATTAGATGACTTGATAAAAAACAAGGGAATCTTTATTTATTGGATTAATGTCGTCTAATGAATGAAGATATAGGACTTCCTTGTTCTTCTAAAAAAAAATAATTATTTATATGATCTCAGTCATCAAATTAAAATTAAGTCATCATAGATTCATGACGTTATAATATTTTAATGAGATGTAGTTAAGTAAATCCTGGTAGCGTATGTCATTATTAATATTTAAATAACTTAATAACTCATACGCGCCGGGTGGTGTGGCGTATATGCTATTTAGTGATGCCAAGAGTAGGGAATTTTTCCTTTTTGTAGGGAATTTATTGGAAAATGGAAGGGAAGAGAGGAGAGATTTATCATTTTAAGGAAAATGTAGAGAATTTTTAACACTTTGCTTTTTTAACTTTTTTATAACGGTGTAATTGCGTAAAAACCCCACACAAAAATGTAAATATTATACATATAAAAATTGTTATTTAAATTTTGTTACAGTATTACACGAGATATTTCACACAGATAGAAAACATCTTTCGGTAAATAGTAACCAGAGACAACGAGAGGCAAAGAAATTTCTGATTTTCCTGGGAATAAAATTTGTATGAAAAAACAAAAACCAAATTTAATATTTTTTTTCTTATGTGTAATTTATAAATTAAAATTGAAGACTTTTTAAAATTATATTAAACTAGTTTAATTATTCAAATTATTCTGGTGTTCCATTTACCTAACGTGGTCAAAATTTTATTAAGCATTCAGAATTAAGATTTGATTACCTTGTGAGATTTGCGCATCTTTGTTTTAAAATTAAATTTTGCATCTGCAAATAAAATGTTCGTTTTAGCTAATATCCATGAATTTTTATTGTAGGGAAAAATGTATGGAACTTCTTTTATGTTCGTAGCGAAGGAAGGGGAATTTTTTCGTTACATGCAGAGATTTTGTTAAATTTCTGCTGGCATCACTCAAGCTATTTGACATTTTTTTTACACAAAATATCTCCAAACCATAATCCAATAATACTGGTCTATTTAATATAATAGTGCAGATGATTTTTCGTAGCGTTGTGTTTTTTAATGGCCGAAAATTATAAGTTTGTCAAGAGTTTTTTGTTGAAATCATTGATAGAAAATTAAATTTTTCTTCAGTACAAAAAGCATATTAAATAGTTCTTTTTTGACCCGTTTTAATCCTCCGGTTCATATAGTACTTTCAAACTAATTTGACTTCTATGTGTTGAACAATCGCTTTCCACTATATCTCACTTTATAACATAGTTAAAGTAATTTAAAAGAGTACAACGTCTTAACGTCTGCTTTTACTATATATTCAAGTAGTTTGCAATAACAGCTCGCAGACAAAACACTTTTCATGCAAAATGAAAAAGGGCCAACGGGAAAAAATGAAATAACTAAAGTGCAAAATTTATTAATTTGTAAATTAAATGATTTCTAATATAATAATTCCAAAAGAAATTAAATATCTCCCAATGAAAGAAGTCCCAACAAGAGTGAAAGAATTCCTTATACAGAAAGTCTCAACAGAAATGAAATAAGAACAAAAGAATTGTATGAACCGCAATTTTAGGACAAATAAAATAAATCCCAAAGAAATTAAGTAAGTCTCAATGAAATTAGTTAAGTCCAATGCAAAAATTAATGAACTGCCAATTCCAATATTTCCCCAATTTAAAAAGCCTCCTAACTATATTTCTTTGGGTGTTATATCATTTGAACGTAACTTCTGAAAAATAGGATTTTGCATAAAAGAATTGGTTTTTCTCAACTTGAGAAATGTGTTAGTTCTTAATATATAATTGAAATTAAATTATTTCATAATAGTTAAATTTTTCATACTTTTAAATAATAAATCCTTGGATTAATTATTTACGATACTATTAAGGACGACCTAATATATGGATGGTAAAAAGCCTCTTTTTGATTGTTATATTACTTATCATCATAGGGTTTTTCTGTCCGAAATATTGACTATCAGTCAGTACCACAAAAATGAGGAATGTATTTTTTTTGAGAAGCACTACAATTTAGGAAAATATATTTTTTTAAATATTCACAGTCTTGCGGAAGATCAGTGTAGTTTAACATTTAGGTTGGCATTTTACTCTCAAATATCCGACTCGGCACCAAACATTTACTCTCAACTGAACGACAATTTAATTTCAAAATTTAATCTCAAACCTTTATCGTGGTGTGCAAAGGGATTCAGAATAATGTTTGGTATCAGGTAAAACTAATGTATTTGTTTCGAGAACATAACAGAAACGTAAGAAAACAGAAACGTAAAATATTTTTTTGTACCGAAGAAAAATTTAATTTTCCCATCACTAACATAAAATACAATTTTCTTCAACTGTTCTTGACTTACCTGCTATTTAAAACAAAAACAAAATGCCTGTTGTTTTTTTATTGTTTTATTATTAGATTTTATTAGATTATGCTTCAAACATAAAATTCGTAACTACTTAAACCTTCTTATAAATGTTTAACTTAATTGTGCTGTCAAAATTTTAACGTTGCCGTAGAAGTTCACATAAATAGCAAAATCGGAAAAAATGTATATGTGCCTTAAAGTAAAAGCTTAATTTTGCTGGCAAATCTGGATAAAATACAGAACGAAGTTTTGGTGTTATCAGATATACGTAATGACAGTCAGACCCAGAGAGGAAGCATTCAGTATATGAGGTGGTGTTGCTAAGCCGCAAAAAAGCTTTGCACGAGCAGCATATTCAAGCTTATATACTTGTTGCTCCTCGTTATACTAGTAATGAGGATTTCCGGGGTCAAATGAAACTTCAGCACTGCTATTGTAAAAGTTCTCTTTAACGCTAGCGAGCCTAGTAGTTAACCTTTTCAGTGCATTATATCATGCTGGTATATTCCAAATGTCCTGGAAGGATGCTAATGCAATGCCTATTTTCAATAAGGAAGAGGCTAATAATATTGATAATTACCAACCTGTTGACTTCTGCTCCGAGCTTTTAAATATCATGGAAAGTAAGATAAATTCAAATGTTGTGTTTTTCTTCCGACGGGGTTTGATGCAATTTGGAATGAATTTCCGTCATCCCACGTCAAATTTGGTTGATAAACAGACCGGTTTCGGCTATGTGCCATCTTCAGTGTTCTCTCAGTAACTGATGGCACATAGCCGAAACCGGTCTGTTTATCAACCAAATTTGACGTGGGATGACGGAAATTCATTCCAAATAAATTCAAATCTTGTGTGGTATTTTGAACTCAACAGTTTCATTGGCGATCACCAGCATGGTTTGATTAGATTTTATTCCGTTTCCCAGTGAAGTGAAGTGAAGTTTACTTCCCTAATATTAAAGACTTTTAATGACTCTAATCAACAACTTTAACTACAGTCTGATGTTGACAAACTTTCTCAATGGTGTACAATTAATTTAATGGATTTGAATATAAAAAAATGTAAATATATGATATTCTATAGAATAAAAAAATTAGATTCTCGGTATTATGTTAATGGAACAACACTTTAAAAAGTGGACAATATTACAGATTTAGAGTTTTTGTTAGATCACGGGCTTGATTTCCGTGATCACATTGCCTTACCTGTTAACAAAGCTAATGGTGTTTTTGGTTTTATGAAACGATGGTCTAAAGAATTTCTGAGCCCTATGTCACGAAACAATTTTACACTTCTTTAGTTCAGCCTATTCTTGAATATGGATATATTGTATTGTATATTACTATTCCATATAAACAGCATTGAATCGGTGCAAAAGCAATTTTTGATATTTTGTTTACGAGGCCTTGAATGGAATTCATTTGTTCTACCATCATATATTAACAGACTTGCTCTTATTAAGCTACCAACTTTACAAAGCCATCGTGCATTGCTGTGTATATCATTTCTACTTGTGTTGTATTTGTGGTGAAGTTGATTCTGCTTTCCTGCTTGGTAAAATTGCCTTTTGTATTCCAAGTAGACCAACTCGTAACTTTCAGCTTTTCAGTCTTAACTATTACAGATCTGTTTATGCTAATAATGACTCCTTTCGTTCCATTTGGGAAAATTTCAATAAATTGTTTCATATTATAGATATGCCAGAGTAATGATATTATAAAAATAAAAATCATTTTGTATTTAAATAGTTAATGTATTCATTCTCCTTGTATTATATGTAACTTTAGTCTGTAAGGACTTATAATCTATAGACCGAAAATAAATAAATATGTATGTATATAAAATAAATAAATATTAGAAAAAACTATTTAGATCAAATTGTTTTTCTAGTGGAACTCCCAACACTGTAGTATTTAATAAATCTTACCAACATTATTATTTAAGAACACTTCCTTAGATAAATAATTAAGAAAGAAGAGAACTCAAACAAACGGTTGAAACTGGAAGAGAGCAGACGTGTTTTACTTTAAATGGCAAAGTTGAAAGTTTGTCTAAAAATGAAATGCTATTTTACCTATCCTCTTTATGACCTCCATAATTTTAATGGCCAAAGTTTTGGATAGGAGATGGGCTTTATTTTTCACATTTATACTTTTGTACGGTTCCGTTAATAATGAATAGACTGGAAAATTAGCATATATTGGAAGACGGATAGGGATTATTTTACTACACTCCTTTCAAATGATTTTAGAGTAAAAAATTTATGGTTTAAATTTAAGAATTGTTAAAAAATATCTTAAGAAATATATTTTCCATTTTGTATTCTTAGATTATAACCAGCCATTTTGTATTGGAAATCATAGCTAAAATTACATTTGAAGAAAATTTTGCATCAACAAAAATCTTAATATGCATGTTTGCCTTTGTGGCATTTACTCGTATATCAGAAAATAAAAATTAAGAAAAGTAATTGATAAAAGAAATATTGGGGCATAGATATGCAAATGGATCAAACGATTATTGTCCGTGGTCTTAGGTAGTTGTACTAGTTATTTGAGTTTGGAACACTTCAATACAATAGGAATGCTTTTGAATTAAAATTGATGCATACAAAAATGTTAGCATTCATATATGGAAATCCCTGCCGGTTTTTGTAGTGTCGTGCAAATGCGTTAATTTTTGATATAACGATATATCTCGAAAAGTAGAGTAGATAAAATTGAGTGCAGATTCAGGAACGAAAAAATGTGTGTGGAGAAAAAATTTAATTTGGGTAGAAATATATGCAGGTGTTGTGAACTGTATTTTTAATTTTTGGCATTGTTTGATTTGCTAATGTATAGAAAGAGTAACATATTTTACTTTAAAGAGTAGGATAAGTTACACTACCTCCGAATATAGTTCCGGTCGTGTCAGGAATGAAACTTAACATTTTCGGACATAAAGATATCAAAAATGCGGGTAGTAAGAAATTTTGGAATCTGCCTACTGGACTATCGCCAAAATTTTTCAACATTACAATATATTAATATAAGGAAAACGATAATTTTTGGAAGGTCTTGCTACATTTGGAAATTTTAATGTAGTCGAGCAGTGTCGTCTTGTACTTTTAAAAAAATATCGCGAAATTTATTTTACCCGGCTACTGCATGAGGTTATTATAAATTATATATATTTATATTATACACTCTAAAAGAATACTATTCCATGCGGGTTACTCTCTATTGCGATGCAAAAGCAATTTCAGTGTAACAATAGTTCGATTTTGTACCATTTTTCTTTTGCATCGAAATAGAGAGTAACCTCCCTGTTCTTTTTTGAAAATAAAACAAAAACTTTCAGCTGGGAGCATAATCTAATAATAGCAGGTTTGTGCATAATTACAACAGTACAACAATAAAAAAACAACAGGCATTTTGTTTGTGTATAAAATCGTAAAAAAGACAAAAACAGTTGACTGCACATCTAGAAAATTGTATTTTATATGTTAGTGAAGGAAAATTAAATTTTTCTCCGATACAAAAAAAATTTACATAGTACCTTTTTGACTTCCACAGTACTAAATAGAAAACTTTGTAATTTTTTCTTTGTTAACTAAAAATATATAATGAATTGTACTTGTTCTTACGTTTATTTTATATTATCGCAGCAAACATAATGGTCTTATCTAATAACAAAAGTGATTATTAATTCCTTTTCACATCAATATAAATGGTTGAGATTAAAGTTTGAAATTAAACTGAAGTTCAGTTGAGGGTAAATGTTTGGTGCAGACCTTAACGTTAAACTACATTGAATTGATCTTAAATATTTTAAACATGTATTTTTCTGTAGTGTTTCTCAAACTAAAAATATATTTGTGAGCTAATAAGTTTACAATATTTCAAAACGATGTTCATGCGTAAAGCGACTAATTTTGGTCCTCGCATTTGTGATATAGAGCATCCTATTTCATAGAAGTGACATTCATATGATATAACACCCAAAGAAATGTGGTTGGGGGTTACCACATTTTGATGTCTGTTGTAGGGTGTTATTTACTTTTTTCAAATTGGGAAAATAAATTGGGAATTAGCAGTTCATTAATTTTTGCGTGGGACTCAATTAATTTCATTGAGACTTATTTAATTTCTTTGGGATTTATTTTATTTGTCCTGAAATTGCGGTTCACACAATTTTTTTGTCTTAATTTCATTTCTGTTGAGATTTTCTGTATTAGGAATTATTAGAATTTTGTTAGGACTTCTTTCATTGGGAAATATTTAATCTATTTGTGGACTATTTTATTAGGAATCATTCAATTTAAAAATTATTTCATTTTGCACTTTAGATGTTATTTAATTTTTTTCATTGCCGTCTCTTTTCATTTTAGTTGGAAACTTTTTCATTTGTGAGTTATTTCATAGTACCGAGTGTTATGTTATAACCAATCGTTTTTAATTTGAGATTGAAATTTTTTATTACGTGGATATGTAGCGAGATCTGTAAAGGTATATTTAAAGACAAGGTTAAGACGTTGTACTCTTTTAAAATGCTTTCACTATTGGATAAACTAAAAATCGTTAAGGGCACTGAATACCAGTTGTCAAAGGAGCACACACTTGATGTTTACAAATTAACTTTTGTGGTGATACAACATGACGCCAAAAACCTGGTGCCGAAGTTGTAAAACAAATAGAATACCCTCTGTTGTCGGGTTTACTCAGGACTACAAGAAATATTTGCCACAGTTAGATTATGAAAAGAGAAAACACGTTATGAATCCTACGGTTCCCAGTATGGATGTAATTTCATCCTTCTTATTAAGTATTATTCTATCTAGTGTTATATTTTCTTCGGGTTCCTTTTAAGATTCGCGACAATTAGCAAAGCTTTCGAGTTAGTTTTTCCATAGATCCAATAGACTGCGCCAGTAATAATTTAAATAATTGTTGTACTAATAATTTTTCCTATTTAATACGACTTGGTTGGGAGTTTAAATTGATTTTTAAAAAAATTTAAATTTATTTTTATTTTTTTTATTATGGTTTCAATATAAATCCTGCAACGAAAAAACTGCAAGCACGTCATGGTTTGTTAATTTCTCTAAAAAAATAAACTTACATTACAAAAAAAAAAAAAAAAAAAACAAATAATCTTCACCAAAAAGCTCAAGATAAATACCTAGAACATTAAGTATGTATATAAAGTTTCTGTGATAACAATTAAAAAAGTGCGCAAAATTAAAAGTATAAACGTCCAGACGAGTCTGTTAAATCTTTTCAGAATTTCGAATAGAATTCCTTTTTCATTCTTTTTAAATATAATAAATAGTTTCTTCAATTTATTAATCGAGATTGCATCGATATCTTCTTTCAAAGATTTTCAAAAACTTTTGCTTCTTGAGGGTTTTTTAGCTAGTCTATATACATAGATGCATTTCATGGTACTAATGCCAAATCATCAGTAGACCTTAAACCATATTTTTGAAATGTTTCAAACCTCGTTGATTTTTTTAAAAGTTTTTGTATAAGATAAGAGGATAAAAATATTTCAAAAATATGGTTTAAGGTCTACTGATGATTTGGCATTAGTACCATGAATATAGACTAGCTAAAAAACCCTCAACAAACAAAAGTTTTTGAAAATCTTTATAATAAATAGTTTTGATTGTTATTATAAAAGACGCCATTCGCACTACGACACAGAAAATCTTTGCAGCAGTGATCATTTATTGCGATGTAAGCTATAAGTACTCTTCTTTAGAACTTTGCCCTAAAACACCCCAGATCTACACATTCCCAAACAAGATTAATGGTTTTTATAGAAAACAAAACCGCAAATGCTATTATTTATATAAGCGAAAATGACGGAAAAATTATGCTAGTATATTAAAAAACTTCAAATAAATCAAGTTTTCTAATTTGCTGCTTTAAATCAATTTCACAGCTCTACGCAATTAATATTTATCGCTCTAATTGATAATAGATTATTAGTAATATTTACAGCAAAGGCGGGTTATCGCCCTAAATAACTAAATTTACTGAAATATTTAATTTAAATTTTAGAGCTTGTAAAATAATTTTCACGCCTAAATCGCAAATAATTTTGAGGAAAAAAAATCTTAAAAATCAAATCAATTCAAATTTTTTATTTCTATAGGTATTAAAAAAATTTCTTTCTTACGCTTTAAATTCTTTAATGGGAAGGCAAACGCTTCTTTACTTATTTTTCTTCCTTTTGCTTTTGTAAAAATAATTAATTTATGTCTAATTTAATTCGTTTCAAATCTTTGGTTTGTTTTGTTGTGTTTTTTTCCGTAGTTTTATATTTTTGTATTAGCAGGGGAAAAGTTGTAAATATTTGAGGCAGCCATTGAAAATTTAATTTTTACGGATTATGGTAATTTTTATGGGAAGTAACTTGGTGTTGAAATTTAACATTTAGCTTTTCGTTTTAAGACCACACAATTCTTTGAAATGTTTTTTTTTTCACTTACAATTTTAGGCATATTTTTTAACGTTAATGATTTAAATGTAATTAGCATCTTAAACGGAGTAAAGATTTTACGGTCGATTTATGTCTTACTTCTTAAAAGAGCAATGATTCTTTCTTTTTGCTAGAATTGATTTGTTAATTCATGGATATTTTAGTCGAACTGTATTGATGAATCAAATGAATGAAACAATGACCGATGATTTGTGAATAAAAGCATTTGAATGTGATAATTTAAAGACAGGAAAGACAGAAAAGACAGAAAAATTTAAGGAAACTTTGGCAGAGTGCAAAAACTTCGTTCAGAAAAATAAATATGCAAATCATTTCATTCTCGTACTATTTCTTTAGTGATTGGTAATTTAAATAATAGTGATGCTTCAGTGAGATCTGACCGAATTGGAATGACACTTATTTAAATGTGATTTTTTCTAAGTGTTATGTTTGGACTTATTATTTAGAGATCTGTGACGCAAAAGATATGTTAGGTGTTGCCGTGTCGGTAATAATTTTCATTATCCTTTTTTATTTGTTTTTCAGCATTTAGTGAGAAAGACCTTATGAATTTAATAACAATAATTTCAATAATTATAAACATTGTACTTAAGCTATTGATTATATTTTTTAAACCAACAATCCATTGTGTTGACACATCGTGGTTCCAATGGGATAAAAAGGTAATAAATCTGTATCTTTGGAAGTTGCGAACATATTAAAAAACAATGTATGTAAAAATCATAGAGGATGACCTAAGGAATAAGAATGTGAAAATTCGACCACCCTGTATTTTCACAGGGTGCTCCGGGGTGTCAAAATTGACTACCTCGGGCATTGAATATCTTCTTAACTTCATAGCTTTTACAAAAAATATTTGATTTCAATAAATTTATGCTTATTGTAAAGCTTATTAGCAGATAAAGAAAAGACATTTTATTTCACAAAAAATTTTAATACAATCTTTGATAATATACATGTAGTCGTGAAAAAACCCGAAATCAAGTCTTTTAAATGAAAGTGAAATATTAATATATTTTGACAAAAATAGAGTTTGATTGTTCGACATTTTTCTTTAAATTCTTTTATCACAAAAACATTTTTTTCAATATTTAAAAAAACTAGACTTCAAAATAAATTGCAGTGAAAATTTTATGTCGATGAAATCATGCACGCTATATCCAGCATTGGACGAATATAGAGGGCTCAAAATAATTTTAAATATTATGTTAGATACGAGTATATTTAATACAATCAATCTGGCTTTTAGTTATTACCCGCCCGCTCAAAATTCTCACGACTACCTGAAATGAGATAAATAATATTTTCTTGCATATTATCGGAGATTGTGATTAAAATCATTTAATATTTTTGACTTTTAATTTTACCTATGCTATTAACGGAGATATTCTCCAAGAGATATCCCACCGTGTGTTTCAACATGTGCTTCAAATTTCTACTTTCTTAAAGCTTAGCTCCTCTTCTATGATTTTTACTTACATCGTTTTGTAATCGGTTCGCTACTTTGAAAGATGCAGATTCATTACTCCATTTTTTCCAATTGGATCCATCGTATATCGCCATTTTAATGTGTGGATTGCACTCACAGAGTCAACAATTAAGCATTTGGTTGGAAGTTTTTGTTACTTTGGGTCTGTAAGAAACCTTCCTATTGCTTGAACACCGTAAAAACGTGAAAAATAAGTTAAAATAAGTTTAATAAAACGAGAAAAAGCTAAATAAATAGTTAAACAATTTTTATTCATAATTCTTGGTTTTATATATTATTAATAAGAACTTAATAAAACATATCAAAACTTAATAAACAAAAATAAATTTCAAGTAAATAACAAAAAAAAAATAGAAAAAATAAAGCTACACATTTTTAAACACATATAAAAATACATATAAAATAAAAATCACGTATTTCTTGCTACAATAATTATTGTATCATTATTGTTATATCTTTATCTATATCAGTCCACATATAAAAAAATAAACAAAGTAAAAAATAAATAAATAAGAAACTTATATATGTATATGTACACTAAGAGAAAAACTGCGGGCTAAAATTAAGCTGTGTCGTATTTGTTTTAAGAATTGCTTAATTTTGTAGAAATTAAGTCTGAACAGGTGTAAAAAGAAGATAAAAATATGAATGGCAATCTAAAAACAAGATAAAAATCTTGACTTTAGAAATAAAATCTTGATTTAAGATTATCTCGAGAAAGGCGTTCTTATTTTAAAACTGAAAATTCTTAAAAAAGCCTGACGTACATAATTTAATCAAAAACGATTTAAAATAAAGAAAAACACTTGATTTCGTTTACTCTCGCTATTCTTTCAGCGAGTGCACTTGTTATAGTGAAAAAATATTTCGTGTTCAATGAAAAATTCAAATATAGCTAATTTTGATGAAAACTGTGAAAATAATTGGATGGCGATACCAATTGAGTCAGTTGTTCAGGGGGAAGAAATCACAAGTTCACGGAGACTTCTCCGATTGTAAGCGGATCGAGCTTCGCTATACAAACTTTTCAAAATGAAAGCTGTAGTGTGCCATTGGAAAATTCAAATCGATTTTTGATTTTATTTTGAATGTTGAAACAGGACGGTCTCCATATTATGGTGACGACGAAGAAAAAGAAAATTTGCTGAAACTATTAAAAGAACTTAATTTGGAGACTGTTTATGAATATTTAAAGGGTGAGTTTTTTGTATTATATTTATTATATGTTCCATCCAAGTTTAATTTTGATGGCATGTTTAAGATGCACATATTACTTATAAAAGTTTGCAATTATTCCACCGTTAGCTACGTATGGAATTGCACGTAAGACTATTTAGTTAGATAAAAAAATAGATAAAATTGCTGTGATAAAAATTCAAGGCTACAAAAATGTACATAGATATTTTCCATAGTTTAGAATAGATGAAGATACTATATCCATGCCATCGAAAGTAGGGGACTGGCTGGATAGTGTCGAATATCCAAAAAAACACTTCTTTAAAGTTTTTATCACAGAATTTTACAAGCAAAAGGAAAAATTAACAAACTGTTGAATTATATAATATTATATCTACAACTTAAATATTACTTTGTATTTATGTACTCTAAACCTTCTAATCAATTTACCTTTTATAAAATACTTCAAATGTATATTAATATTTTCAATTACTTTTTAACTCTCTATCAAAACTTTGCTTAATAAATATTTATATAAAATAAAACGGATATATAATTTAACAGGTTATGGGCCACACACCTAACCATTGTTAGTTGTAAAAACTGAGAATTATTTAAGAAAGTGATCCTTAAAGTATTGGTGCAAAATGTCCTTGTCGTTGAACGGTCGAATTCCTCTGCTTAATGGAACAAATTATGGAACGTGGAAGACCCAAATGGAAGCGATTCTGCATAAAGCAAGATTGTTGCAGTTTGTGAAAGGAACTTTAAAAAGGCCTGAGGTTGCAGAAATAACTGAAAAAGCTTCTAATGAAGAAAAAGAACGATATAAAAAAACCAAAGAAGATCAATGTATTTTTGATGATTTGGAACTTGATGCTCGTTCGGAGCTGATCATAGCAATGGAATCAAATATTGTTAGAATGGTGAAGAATTTTAAAACCGCTCGAGAAATGTGGTTATACCTTCAAGAAACATATAACCGAAAATCAACAAGACGCAAAGCTGAAAATTTTCGTAAGTTACTTAGTTTAAAAATGCAAACTGCTGAAAGCATATCTGATTATTTAATTAATTTCGATATGTAACTATGGATGAGAGCTTACTAGTCGTTATACTACTTGACGGTTTGAGTGACCATTACAAAGAAGTACGTGCTGCATTTGATACAGCAAAAGAGTTTCCAGCTTTGAAGGTTTTAAGATCAAGATTAATTGAAATTGGCGATAAGAAGGAGCATGAGCAAGATAAAGAAAACGCTTTGAAAGTAAAGAAATGGAAACCGAAGTCATACAAAGAAAACGAACCAGATATTTCTTATAATCATTTTTCATACAAGTGCTATAAATGTGGACGAAAGGGGCATAAGGCAAAGGCTTGTAGAGTCAGAGCAGATCAGAATCAAGTTGTAAAAGAATTTTCAATAATAAAGAATGATGCGCAGGGCTGTAGAGAATTTAAAGCTGGTGCAGTTAAATATGATAAGTTTGGAAGATGGTGTATTGATAGCGGAGCTACATCTCATATGTCTTATGATGATACATTATTTTCTGAAATTAATTATGCTTATACGGGAAAGGTTAGACTAGCTGATAATAAAATGCTTGATGTAAAAGGAATTGGAACAGTTGAATTGAAATTCACTTTAAACAATCAGAAAGCAAAATTCAAATTGTTTAATACATTGTATATTCCTGGGCTTAGGAGTAATTTAATATCGACCACAAAATTAGCAGATAATGGATTTTGTGTTTTAATGAAAGGTTCTGTTACAAAAATTTTAAAGAATGGAGTTGTATATGTCGAAGCATATAAAGAGGATAATTTATATATTATTAAAGCAGAAGCAAAGTCTAGTAATTTTTGCCAGAAAACTAAGGAAGTAAACTCAAATTTTGACCTATGGCATAAGAGATTAGGACACCTTAATTCACAAGATTTACAGTTTATGAAACGAAATGAGATGGTTCACGGTCTCCAGAAAATAAATTTACACCACATATTAAAATGTTCCGTATGTACTCGAGCTAAACAAGCAAGAACCCCGTTTCCTAAGAAAAATTAAAAATCAACTACAGATGTATTACAATTAATTCATACGGATTTATGTGGGCCGATGAGAGTTCAGTCTGCAAGAAAAAAATTATATTTTGCCACGTTTATAGATGATTACTCAAGAAAAGTATGGGTATATTTTGTAAAATATAAGAGCCAGTATTTAGATGTATTTAAAGAATTCAAAAATAATGTTGAATTAGAAAAAGGCAAAAAGATAAAATGTCTTAGAAGTGACAATGCACCAGAATTGGTTGGAAAAGAGTTTTTGTGGGCAGAATTAATTCGAACAGCATCTTATATAAGAAATCGCTGTCCAACAAAATTAAGCAACAAGAAAACACTCGAAGAATTGTGGTCTGGAAAAGTACCAACTGTACGACATTTTCGGAGAATAGGTTGTAAAGCCTTTGTTTTAAATAACAGACCAGGAAAAGCTAAATTTGAGCCTCGCAGCTATGAATGTGTCTTAGTAGGATATGATGAGAAATCAAAGGCTTATGTACTGTGGAATAAGGATACTACAACGGTATTAAAGAGTAGAGATGTTAAATTCTTTGAAGATGAAATATGTAATGAAGAAAACCATAACGACAAAACTCAATCACATTTTTATGAATATACTGCTGATACAATTTTAAGAAATAGTTTAAAGAAAAATTAAGATAATCAATCAGATGAAATGGATATAGAAGAAAGTAATGAGGATACAGAAGAAAGTAATGAGTTTTTTGATAGTATTGATCAAATAGATCAAGCAGGACAACCTAAGGAACCACAACCTGAAATTAGTAATATAAAACAACGTTTACGATCTTGGAATAAAAATGCCTCTGAAGTAAAAGTAGTTAAACTAGACTGTTTAGTTGATACAAGAAAATATGAAAATGCTATTAATTCTTATGAATCGGAAGAATGGAAAGATGCTATGAAAAAAGAATATGACTCGCTAATCAAAAATAGAACATGGAACTTAGTTGACTTGCCAGAAAATAAAAAACCTATAAAATGTAAGTGGGTATATAAAACAAAATTTAAAGCTGATGGAACAATTGGAAAAAGAAAGGCAAGACTAGTTGCAAAAGGCTATTCTCAAGAATATGGCATTGATTATATGGATACTTTTGCACCTGTTGTTCGGCAAAGCTCTCTACGTCTTGTTTATGCACTCGCAGTTCAAAATGATTTAACACTACGGCAACTACACAGAGCCAAAACTGCCTAATAGAATCTAGAAGATTTCCTCTATGAAACGTTTTTAGGCTAAGGGGTATCCCAGCAGAAAGAAGAGAAGATTTTTCCGAAGAGATTCCTTATTATTTTCATGTGGTAAATTTTTTGATTTTATCAAGAAGGAAAAAACATAAAATCTAGAAGAAAACTTGTTATTCACAATTTTTTCACTCAATTTCCGTTATTTTTGGCACCAAAAAACAATCCATAGAGAAAAGCTTCTTGATTCTATTAGGTTTTCTTCTGAATTGTATAAAATAGGGATCTCTTATTGATTTTATTAGGCTACCTAATTGATTTTTTCAAAAAGGTTTCCCTTATTGATTTCATTTGGTTCCTATATGATCATGTGTAAATCATCTCCTTGATTTTAATAATAAGGAAATCTTCTTGACTACATTAAGTTTTATTAGGTATTCTACTTGATTTTTTCAAAAAGGTATTCCTTATTGATTTCATTAGGTTGCTTGTTATTTCATATTTGTTATTTCACCCAATCCTCTTTTTACACGGTACATACGTTCCAGAAAATATTGGGTAATGAAAAATACAATAATCATATAAAGAAAATTGTAAATCCTATATAACATACATACGTATATAATCATATAAAAAAAAGGAACAGCTAAATTAAAATTAAATTTTTTTGTCCATTAACAAAAAAACGTGTAAAAACTGAATAAGTTTTGTCGTGCTATTTACAAAAAAATGTAAAAATAGGATTATGTGTATATAAATCAACATAGTGACAATTTTTTCCCCGTTATTTTATTTTCTTTGAACTTGACAAATAAAATTAAAATAAAATTTAAACTTAACTAAATAAATAGTTGATTTTTTATGCAAAGAAAACAATATAAAATTGTTGGTAAGAAATTTATAAACCTGAACTTTTCACAAAGATTTCAATCTTATTTAATCGGCAATGAAACCGAAACATATGCCGTGATAAACTTGATCGATTTAGACGGACCGCCCATCCATTTTTACTTACTGAACAATGGACTTAAAGTTATTCGAGTAAAAAAATACTGGTAATAGCACTTACTTTTTATTATTATATCAAATGAATTCCTATGTAAATATATTAATAAAAAATCAATAAAATTATTAATAAAAAATCAAAAAAATTATCAAATAAAATCAAGAAGAATTATTTTTTTAAAAAAATCAATAAGATCGCCTAATAAAATCAAGAAGAAATCCCTTTTTGAAAATATCAATAAAAAAGTCTAATGAAATCAAGAAGAAAACCTTTTTGAAAAAATCAAGAAGAATACCTAATAAAAACCCTAAGTTTCCTTCTTGATTTTTTCAAAAAGGTTTTCCTTATTAAAATAATAAGACTTCCTTCTTGAAAAAAAATCATAGAGATATCTTATTAATTTTGTTCTATTTTATTAGGTTTTTTCTATTACTGTTTTTTCTGTGTAGATGTCTCAACGGCATTTTTAAATGGTAACTTAGAGGAAGAAATCTACATGTTTCAGCCAGAAGGTTTTGCGCAGTGTGAAAATAAGGTGTGCAAATTAAAAGAATTGACACAGTTTTCAAGGAATTTGGAATAACTCAATCTAAACATGATCAATGTATATATTTTAAAACTGGAAATAGTAAAACGATTGTATGTCTATATGTTGATGATATATTGATTGCATCGAATAATGAAAATGAAGTAGAAAATTTAATTAAAATTTTAAAACTTAACTTCGAAATGAAAGACTTAGGAAAGCCGAAATATTGTATTGGTCTCGAATTGAAAATTGAAAATAGTATGATAACAATATAGCAATCTGGGTATATAGAAAATCTTATACGAAAGTATGGTCAAGAAAACTCTAAACCAACAAAAGTTCCAATGCAGCCTATACTTAATTTAGAGAAGAGTCCAAAAATTCAAGAAGATGCTAAACATGTGGATAAAACAAAATATCAAGAAATTATTGGTTCACTTTTACACCTGTCGGTCTATAGTCGTCCCGATATAGCATGTAGTGTGAATATTCTCTCGCAGTTTTCTCAAGATCCACGCAAACAACATTGGAAATCGGCAATACAAATTATTAGATATTTGAATTCAACAAAGAAATTAAAGCTTATTTACAGAAAAAATAGTGCACCATTAGTTGGTTATGTGGATGCAAATTGGGCCACAGACATTAACGACAGAAAATCTCAAACTGGTTTTTGTTTCTTTCTCGCAGGTGGTGTGATTACTTGGGAATCAAGAAAACAACGTGTAGTAGCAACATCAAGCGCTGAATCAGAATATATCGCTCTTTCAGAAGCAGCTAAAGAGGCATACTACTTGCGATATTTACTAAAGGAATTAGGTAATTTATCTGATGATGCAATAACTGTATATAGCGATTCTCAAAGTGCACAACAGATGGAAAAATTTGGAGGGCATCATGCAAGGACTAAGCACATAGATTATAAATACCATTTTATACGCCAGGCAGTTCTAGATAATATAGTAAACATTCAATACAAACCCACAAGCGAAATGGTGGCAGATGTTTTGACAAAACCACTACCAAACATTAAACATAACTACTGTATTTCATCAATGGGTATTCAAGAAATAAATTTAAGTTGAGGAGGTGTGTTGAATTATATAATATTATATCTACAACTTAAATATTACTTTGTATTTATGTACTCTAAACTTTTAATCAATTTACCTTTTATAAAATACTTCAAATGTATATTAATATTTTCAATTACTTTTTAACTCTCTATCAAAACTTTGCTTAATAAATATTTATACAAAATAAAACGGATATATAATTTAACACAAACGAATATAGGAATGAATTTATAAAAATCATCGTAGAAGAAGTTATCAAAAACTTATGTAGTTGCAAAGGATTTTTTGCTGTTAATTTATTTATATGAATTTATTTACATACTCGTATATGTATGTACGAGAATATATTTAATTTTTAAGAATTTGCTAAATTTTTTTTCAATACAGCCATAATAATAAACTGAAAATATTCTTAATAGCATTTTGTTTTGTTTGCTGGGTTTGTTAAAGCACATTGGAATTTCAAATTTCGAAAAGCAAATAATCAAGAACAAATATTCTTGAAATACGATTTATCATTCTTAAATTAATTCTGACAATGACTTCAAGAATGCAAAACTCTTAAAATAAGATTTTTATTATTAAAAGAAGCATGAAGAAACTAAAAAATTAGTTCAAGAATTACCGTTCTGAAATTAAGAATATCGGCTTGGCTGTAGATTTTTCGAGCTATCGTACTTTTATGACGTTTTCGGCTTGTTTTAAGCCGTTTTTCTTAAATTTAGCTTGTTTTGTTCCTCGGTGTATATTCTTTTTTTTAATTCTCTTACAACGTGATTGACGTAATTGCATTTGCTTTTTAAGTAAATAAACGAATATATATCTACAAACAACGAATGCGCCAACAGAAAATGCTTGTTCCGGCTTTCTGAAGAACTTCTATTGAAAAACGCATCAAGAATAAAAAAGTTCCAGAAAATTTTATTAGTGGCTCAGGCATAGAAGCTTTCTTAAATAAAAACATTCTGGTAGCGCGAATCAAAGGGAAATTATATATTTAGAATATGTAATATTGCTTAAATATTTTATAATAATCTCTAAAGTATTTTGAATCAAGAAAGTGGTCTCGAGCTCTTGAAAAAGAACTGAAAGTGCGTAATTTGTAAAGATAATGTAAAAGGTAACACTATATTATTTTGTAAACGTAGTAAAAGTTCTGTATGCCTTAAACATTCCAAATGCAACTATATTTTATTTTAATCTAATCAAAACTAGGCTTCAATGTACACGTATCTAACTTTAAAATTTAATTGAGGTGTATATACGATATATATTAATATAAGGTATACAATTTTCAATACATAGCATATATATACATATATAAAAGTGTGGGATTAGTAAAATGTAGGGCTACAAAGAAATATGTTCACAGAAAGCTGTTATGACTACCAACGGGTTGCAATATAAATAAGTGGGCAGGCATATCGGTAGTTGTAGCATAAATGAATAGAAAATGCTTTTTGTATTGCTATGAATACATACAAATATAGATATGTATGTATTTATGAGTATCCAATGTTGTAATGAGGCAATGTTGTAATGTTTGAAAAAAGTTGTTTGCAGAACTACAACAAAAAGAAACAATTTATTTTAAACTTATATATATTTTAGGCAAAAATTGAACTTCTTTATTTGGTATTAACTTTTTGAGTAAAAATAAATTTTGCATAAAAATAAGGACAATGAAATACATGTATATTGGATCAAAATTCTGTGTTCATCATTTTATAAAATCTGAAAAATTTAATGAAGCAATAAATCTTATCGCGATAATCGCGAAAATAAGCCACATTTTCCAAAATATTTAATAAGGCGTAAAATTTTCTAAAACGAACTACAAATACAAGGAATCTGAAAAACTCGTAAAAAAACTGCAAAAATAACTAAAATTTGCAATAACTTCATATCATTGGGAAAATTTAAATTTTGAATATCATTTAAAAGTCGATGAAACAATAAAAAATAGAAAAAGGCAACCACATTGCAAAAAATGCGAAATTCTTCGAAAAGTTGCAAAGTTTTGAAAAAGCTGTAAAATCTTCTAAAAAGGCTTAAAAATGTAAGGAACAAGAAAAATTTGGAAATTATGAAATTTCTTGCAGATTTTCGCAAAGCAGCTTACCTTTTTCGTTTCGGTCGCTTTTTGTTTAAGGATCTTCATCCATTTTTAAGCTTTTCCTATTCACAAAATTGTTTGCAAAAATTTGCTTCAAGATAAAAATTTTACACTTTCGAAGTTAACGCGAATTTTTTAATACAACTTTATCGCATTTGCTTAAAAATGGTTCATAATAATTACAACACGAAATCCATAACACAAAATTTCTAGCAATACTTATCAAACAAAAAATTGGGAAATAAATGTGGTCATAGTGATTGGAGTACCTATTGATACCAAATTGCCAAACGATACATACATTAATTAAACAGATACGAAAAATATTTTGTATTGAATATATTCAATATATACCAGAGTAATTTATTTGGTTTTGTGTCGTTTGTCGTTCTCTGATATATATATATCTTTTTACAAACGCATTTTTTTAAATATTTTTTATTGAATCAAATTTTTCTCGAGCTATAGGTCAATTTTTTATAAAAAAACGTTTATAAAATTTTATTAATTAATCGATATTTCGCTATGTTTTATAAAAAATTTACCTATAGCTCGAGAATACTTAGATTCATTTAAAAAAAGGTCGAAAAAATATATAAGAATAATATTTTTTATTTATTTTTCCTACCAATCTATAATTTCTTGGGAATATGAGCAAACCCAGTTTATTTAATAAAAATATGAGGATATTTTTTCTCTTTAATAAGTGTTCTAGATGCACTTTACATGCACTAGTTGTAAGTAATATGAGGACGGATCACTAAGTCCGTAACTTTACAAACTTCCCTCGTAGTTATATAAAATGCCACAGTGTTCCCATCAAGTACCACCTGCTAATAGACCACTGTCAAATTTTGAGCAAGTGTCGTGATTTACTTTGCGCTCAACAGCTGTTCAAAAAATACATCCTCATGTATTTTCCTAAAAATAGAAAAAGTTGAATTTCGAGTGCTCTATAACATTATTTTTATGCGAAAAAAAACCGCCAATCAACCCAAGGAAAAGCTCGACAAATACTATGGGAGCTCTGCACCATCGATTTCAATGGTAAAAAAAGTGGTTTACTGACTTTCGTTGTGGTCGCACAAGTACAAGTGAGGTCAGTACACCCGAAAATGTCGAAAAAATCTACGATATAGTGTTGGCCGAACGAAGAGTAAAAGTGCGTGAGATTTTTGATGCCATAGGCATTTCATATGGCAGTGTGGTTTCGATTTTAAGTGATCAGCTGGGCTTAAGAAAGTTGTATGCAAGATGGGAGCCGCGTTTGCTCTCAATTGACCATAAACGTAAACATGTGACAACTTCAAAGCATTGTTTGGAGTTGTTTAACCGCAATCCGAATTGGTACCTCATCCGCCATATACTCCGGATTTAGCCTCTAGTGACTACTTCCTATTTCCAAACCTAAAGAAATGGCCCGTTGGAGAGAGATTTAGCTCCAACGACGAAATTATTGACCAAACAAATGCCTATTTTAAGGACCTCGAAAAATCCTAGTTTTTGGAAGGGATACAAAAACTGGAGATTATGTTAAAAAATATTTTTTTTTGGCAAAAAAAACTCTGTTTCACACAGTTTCACACGGATTTGGGATAACTAGAGCATACAAATTGCATCTAGAACACTAATTAAAGCAGTTTAAAAAATTCCCATAAAAGTACCACATGAGGATATTTTATTGATTTTCAAGCGGTAGTCGTATTAAAGGTCTATAATATAGAGCTATAAAATAAAATAGAGTCTATATAAAAAACAATTAGTACCAGCCGGATATTGGAGTTCATTTGTTTGAGTACACTTGTGTGCTTAATGGTTAAAATATTAAAAGATTTTATAATCATTGTTTTCATAAAAAAATTAAAAAATAGCTTTTATTCGGGCCGAAAGAAATAATATGACTGAAAAAGATGTTTGTGAATTATTTTATTATAGATATTAATGGCGAAAGTGATTATGAAGAAAGTAAGTAAAAAAGGAATTTAAAGCCATATTTTATCAACAATGATACAAATACAGGAGATTTTATTGATCCGGAGCCTTGTAATTTAAAAGTTTCATCTGCATCACCCCCTTAAATAACTTCTGATAACAATCAAACTGTCCGACTTCTATCCTAATAAATGCTGTTAAAAAATTTCGAATTCAGAAATAAAGTTCAAACCAACTGAATTGGAAAGAAATATTTGAAAAATCTTACATTGAGAAAACTCTTAAATATTCTGAAATAAACGCTTTGTAATAAATATGACTTGGGAAAACATATCGAAATACTCTTTTACATGGCTTACATCGATCTTCGAAGCATAAGAGATAATAGGTCAAATAAAGACCGTAGTATTGCTGATATCTTAAAACAACAAGTAGGGAAATTTAGGAAATTATTCACTTTAATGATAAAAAATAATCGGCCAGGGATGATCGCAGAGACTCACTTCATTAGTCCTGTTAGTAAGGCACGAAACACAACTTTTGAAAATTATTATATTCCCAATTATTTTTTTTTAATTTTTACACATCATATATTTTTGTAGAAATATCGGCGTTATTGATATGAGGTCTGTAAGTGACAGAATTGCTACTCACCCTTACAAACCTGTTTCCATAGTGTAGTAGAATGTTAGTCTGCGGGACTTAGGTTTGATTTCTGTCTAGACACTGGGTGTTTGTTGCAGATGAGCTGGAAAGGTTTCGCAGATTGTGTTTATCTTAATATACATTTAAATAAACAATGTATGTACAGTGCACTCGCGATAATATGAACTAATTAAAACCTTGCCAGTTCACTTTTGGAAGATTGTTCATATTTGCGAATGGCATCTAATTCCCATCTACAAACGTTTTTCCCATAAAAATAAAAGTTTCTTATGTTTAATTTTTTATTTATTGTTTATTGAATTTAAAAAACAACAATTTATTATGAAAAAAACAAAAAAAAACTTAACTATTATGCGAAAATTCAGCGATTTTCTTTCGCTGTTTCGCCGCAAAGTTTTTCTTTTTCCGTGGTTAATAAACGTATTATTATGCACATATAATAATAGAAATTTTATTTTTTTATTCCACATATTGTAGATTCTTTCACCCAAAATTTATTTCCCAAATTAGTTACACCTGCACCTTTGCCTTAATTGTTCTAAAACTTCTGATTTTTCTTTAAAATTTAAAAACTTATGTTTTTCGTATGTATTTTAAGAACTTTTTACGTTGAATTCAGATTTAAAAAATGAATATGGAATTCCAACTGAATGTATGCACTTATTAAAGCGTTTATGTGAGAAATCTTGTTTGACAACTAAAGACAATTTAAAAGCAAACTGCTAGGGAAATCCCCATATTATTATGCAATTGAATTAGAATTTAGCCACTACTCTATTGATTCAGATTTCAACTCTGTTTAGAGAGATAAAACAAAAATATGCTGTTCATATTTTAAGATTTTGAACTAAGTTCATATATATATATATATATATATATATATATATATATATATATATATATATATATATATATGGAAATGAAAAAGTGTTCATATTTCGGGGTATTCATACATTAGAGTGTTCATATTATCGCGAGTGCGCTGTATATGCATATGCATTTTCTAATTAAAAAAAATAAAATATAAGCCTTACAAAGTTTCAAAATTTTAACGAATTGAAACAAATGGAAATTTTTATTTATTGTGGTATTCATTGATATTATTTATTTAATGTTTACGATTAAAAAACATAAAACATTTTAATCACAAATCTCTTAGTTAGTATCAATTAACAGCCTTATTCATTTTTGTTAGTACAACTGTATCATTTCACTATATAAATATAAACGGAAAAATACTGAAATGTTATTTATGAAATTTTAAAACTGAATCTGTAAAAGCCAATTAGAGCTGGTACTTAATGACATTGCAAGTCCGTAGAATTAAAAAAACGCTTTGTCTACACTTATAATTAAGCTGTTTATAAATTTTTAACAAAATTTCACTTTTATCTAAAAAAAACATTTTCAAATAAATCATTTTGTTTTCAAGCAGCAACATTTTTTTATTTTTCTTAATCGTGACAATTTATATTGCATTTATTTTTTGTCTCATTGTATTATTATTTTATTGTTTGTTGGTTTTTATGTAGTATATACGATTTTGTTTATTCGGTTTTTATTTCTTATTTTTTTATTAAACGTAAATATAACTTTTCCATATGTCATCGCTTGCCAATATCAATTAATTATCAAATCTTAGCCATGACTGTGTAGACGAATAAAAACTAATTTTTTACTAACAGCAAGAAACTTAAAATAAATTTTATAGAAAACGATCTATGTTTGATTATTTTAATTAAATTTCATATAGTATACATACATCCATATTTAAGGCACCATATGCTGGCCGCTGACATTTTTTAACATCATCATGACTGCGTCCAGTTGTGAAAAATAAAAATTTAATATGGTGTGTTTTTTTTTCTATTTCAGTCAATGGCTGGGAAAGTTTTAAAGAGATGTCAATGCATTTTTTTTCTTACAAGCAAACGAAGAAAATATATTAATGAACAGACATAAAATGACAGAAGCAAACTGATGCGCAAAACAAAAAAAGCAGTGGCAGGTTACTGCGAAATTTGCTTAATAATAATAAATGATACAAACGTCTCCTCTTAATTTAATAGACTTTGAACTATGTTAAGAATAAAAAAGTTTCGATGTAAACAAATTCCAACACTAATTTACCTGTAAGGAATGTTTAAGAATATTAAACTAATATTTTGGTTTACAGATGAATGCACAACATAATTATATAAATGTTAAAATTAAGTGCGCCTAAAAGTTGTTTAGCTATCATCTGTTTCACTACATTAAGGTTTTAATGATTTTTAAAATTGTTCAAAATGTGGGACTGCATTCACAATTAAAAAAGTTGTAAGAATCTTGAAAAAATTCGAGTTTGCTCAAAGACTAAAAGAAACAGCAATGAAAACTAAACTTTTGGCTGCATTTAATTATTAACTTTTGTGTTAAAGACATATCAGTGTATGGAGCTATCGACTCAATGGAGTGCATTCTAGAAATTAATATTAAACATTTACATAAATACACACGATAAAATACAAAAGCAAAAAATAATCTACAGAAATAACTTAAAACTCTGTCTCATTTCTATGCAAAAGCAAATGGGACAAACACACATGCACACTTTGTTTATTTTTTCAAGTTGAAGCTGATACATGCCTGTGTACTAAGTGTGTATGTGTTAATAGGAACTTTAAACGATTATAGCTTCCTAAATATGGAACCGATTTATATAAAATTGCACATCTATGCAAAAACCCGTTTAAAAACATGAGTCTTTTCAAAATCGGTTCAGTATTACGACCGTAAAAGGGATCTTAAAAAATGTGTTTGCCCATTACGAATATAGATTATTAATATGAATACTGGATATATAATGAATTAATGTTGTATAGAAATATAAACAATTTATTTACAACTTTAAATTAATTAATAATAATGCTTTTTCCAGCTGGTTTATTTTTTACTTGCCGAAGTTATAAAAATTTTACTTAACTAAGCAATATAGATGAGGACGGCTGGTTGGATGGACTTCACACCGACCATAGGCCAAATGATAGAGGAGGTCGGAGCTGCAGTATACTGCCGGTAGCTTATAAGCTTCCTGATTACAGTAGCAACTTCCTGGCAGAAATATTTATAGCCAAAATGGCTTGCTGATCTGGCTTGGAATATCAGATCGAGGAACTCACATATTAACTTCTTTATAGACAGTCAGGCGGCAATCAAGGCAATATCAGCTGAATATACTTACCAGAGCTGTAAATGAATCATTCTTTTCTTATTTTAATTCCTTACAATTTAGGTAAGTTTTGAACTAATTCTTTTCACAACAAAAAAGGATTGAATGAAATTTGAATCAATTCAAACGAACTAGGCAGAAATGAATTGCAATTCATTTCTTAATTCAAATGAACTTGGCAAATGATTTTGCCAAATGAATTGCAATTCATTTCTAATTCAAATGAATTTGTCAAAGTGAATTGCAATTCATTTTAATTGAATTGATTTTGAATTAATTCAAATGAATTAAAACAATGAATTGCAATTCAAATGAATGAAATAAAAAATGAGTTGAAATTTATCAAATTCATGAGCAGATCTAGCGAAAATGACAAATGGAAATGTCTCCTATCAAAATGAAAATATTCAGTACAAAAATTTAAAAGCCTTGTCGAGTACATTATAAGAATTTCAAATCTAAGAATTTTTTGTTTTTGCATTATACCAGGCGATATACAAAACGAGAGTAATGCTTGCTGTCTTTTACATAAAAAAGTAATTGAATAACAAAACGACAGTGATGCTTACTGCATATTTGCTTACAAAATTTCAATCAATCCAATTCAAATAAGTTGGTAATGAATTACTAATTCTAATTAATTTGAATTAATTCAAAATCAATTCAATACAAATGAATTGGAAATGATTGCAATTCTTCTTGAAAAATTCATTTGAATTGGTAACGAATTGCAATTCATTTGACAAATTCATTTGAATTAGGAAATGAATTGCAATAAATTTCTGATTAATTCATTTGAATTGATTCAAATTTCATTCAATTCCTTTTTTCGCGTGAAAAGAATTATTTCAAAATTTGCTAATTCAATGCATGAATGATTCCCGAATTAATTCATTTACAGCTCTGATACTTACTCTTCGATTGTTCAAAGGTGCAAGAACTCATTTGATAGACTATGTACCAACAGAAGAGTATATATCTACTGGGTTCGTGGAGACCAGTCCACAGAACGTATGGAGGAGGAGGGCAAATTAGCCAAACGTAGAGTTCTATTACCGTATATCAGCGTGATAGACATTCCAAAGTACCCTATGATCCAAAATCTACTTATCTTCTTCTATCGCTATCGAGAAAAGACTCTAGGCTTCTGATAGAACTTATAGAGGGTCACAGTTGGAAGACAGTATACGCCATAAGGGCGGGGAAACTAACTCCAGAGCGAACTGTCTGGGTGATCATTACTACCAAGATCTTGGGGAAATCTCTGGAATTGGACTAATGAGGCTACTAGCATTCGCCAAGAGAGTGTGGAGTACTCCCGATATCACAACTAACTTTTTTATTTACGGGTTATCGTACATCATGGTAACGCTAAGGACCAATACGGTATATGCGTGGTTGTTATGACCGGACATCTTAACGTAACCTAACCTAAAGCAATATAAAATTTTGTTCGAACAATTTTTTCTTAAAGCAAAATAGTTGTCTTTCATGAAAATATTTTGCAATTGAAATTTTAAAATTAGTTTTTCCAAATAAAATTGGCTAAACTAAAATCAATAACAGTAAAAACTATTCAAAAATTTTAAACAGTTTTTATATTGCACAGTCAAGTTAAATTTTTACAGCTCAATATTTTTAATAAAATTTTTTTTTTGCATTTATGTACATTAAATAAAAAATTTTAGGTGGAGGCATAAACAGCACGCATTTAAGTTTTAATGTGTGAATCTTATATTAAGATTTTGTTCTTATGTATATATATATTATTTAAGTGGTAGAAAAAGAAACTATTTTTCAATTTCAATAAAGTAAATCTTGAAATGTTTGGCCTAATATTTTTCCCAATTAGTATCTGTCACATCTTTTGACAATTAGAAGAAATAATATATGCTACAAAAGTACCACGCAGAAATTTTGTTTTTCTGAAACAACTCGAACTGTAAAAAATTTGTTTACTTTAAAATAGTGTGAGTTGATCCCTTTTTAACTTCACGCTATCGAAAATAGGAAGTTACTGATTTCACAGTAATTTTTAAACATAGTTTTCATAATATTTCGACGATTTGAGCTCTATTGCTCTCTAAAAGAAACTTCTGATGATGATCTGACGAGTAAGAATAACAAAAACATTTACCTTTTTCTTGATTATTACTTTTTTAAACATTTTCTGATACGCTCGTCTTTTAATCTTGGAATGTTTAATATGGAAGGCGTAAAAAAATCTTCTATTGATCATTCGAAAAGTACGAAAACAACAATGTTACACTTTGTTCTCTTTCTTTCGCTGCGGATGAATCACACACAAGAATCAGTTTGTGTAACAGTTTATCGCGAGCAAAGAATCTTCTGCGATTAAAAAATGCGCTCGTCGATGACGAAAAACGTGCTTCATGAGATTCCCAGGAGGCTCTTTTACGATTGAAAATGCTGGGCATTTACGATTATGTTCGTGTGGGTTAATATGTGTGTGTGTGTATAAGTGTGTAAGTGTCTGTATGTATGAGTATATATGTGTATATTCGAAAACATATCAAAGCTTAAGAATGTCTTATCCGATCTGAAGCAAATTTACAGCGTTTGTTGAAAATTTACCTCCCTTAAACAGAATCTGTATTGTAGATTTTGAGATTTTTCAAAAATAAATTTTTTGGAAGATGTTTTTTTAAACTATTTTACAGATCGAATCCAAATCTTTAGAAATTGTAGAACCTACAATAATCAGTTATTGCTGTTAAATCATAAATAAAAAGATAGCAAGTTACTGCTGTTAAAAATTAGATAAACGAGATTCACTGATTTACTACCTCTGAGAGTAGTCCAAATCTACTTTTTCCAACTTTATAAAAATTTTTTCAAAATTATGTTTTCACCACTTTCGAAATACATACATTTTTATGTTCAAGGGAATGCATCGTTTCCAAGGCGAATTTCTATTAAGTTTTCGCATAAGTCCAATGCCGGGAAAAAAACTGTGAGCAACCATTGCTTTTCCGGAATCTTTATAACCGCATTGCAATGCGGATTAACTGATTTTATCATTTTTTTTGTGCTCGTTCTTCACCTGGCTCTCTGCCTCCTTAACTATTTCCCTCCAATAGAAAATGCGTTTTCGTTTCACATACCCACCAGACTTTTACCCCGTATCTTGCTGGCTTGGAAGGGATACATTGAGGGAAATTCGCTCTTTGTCATCTACTGTAATGCTTTCATATGGCTTAAAAGTATTTTTTAAGTTTATATTTAACAGGTTCCAAATATCTTTTATTAGAGCTGCTGGCATTCTCGAGATTCCTCAGCAAACATGTATAGATGAGTGGCAAGGAATACGATAGATCTTCGGTCGCAGTGTCCTGTGTTTCCCGAACAAGAACAATTCATTCAT
The DNA here is from genome assembly GCA_956483585.1 of Gymnocheta viridis. Taxonomy (NCBI): domain Eukaryota; kingdom Metazoa; phylum Arthropoda; class Insecta; order Diptera; family Tachinidae; genus Gymnocheta; species Gymnocheta viridis. Next base: position 45,929,674 of record OY101442.1, on the reverse strand, counting down.
TCATTCAACAGTCGTCGAATCAAATAAGTGTGAAAAATATCTGAAATCTTTTCAACGCCATAGTTGCCCCAAAAATGTACCCATATTTTGTGATCCTCATCCACATATCAAAATGCCGATAAAAGAATCCGATTTCGACATTGTTATTGGATTAAAATGTTAATTATTTTGTTCGAAATAGTTCTTCCCATTTCTATTAGTCTCAATTATTATTATTATATGTTAAGTTATTTGTAAAAAACGGTTGAATATACCACATGGATTAACACCTCTGTATGTTCGTTTCCGAATCGTCTGTCGATGACTTTAACTACTCTGCTCCATTCTTACCATAAAAGAAAGATTTTTTGCTGGTTTCTGCATTGATATTAAAACAAAAGCTGGCCAGGCCCAGGTGGATACAAAATTTTCACTAGGCCGATTGCCACGCTCTCGGTGTTTAAATTAATTTTTTTTTGTAAAACACACTTTGATTGAAGAATATATTAAGTTCCCACTTAATATATTTAATAATTATAAAAAAAAACTGAAAAAAGTCAAAAAAATTCCTTGCCAGGCCCAGGTATACAGTAAAAGGTTAAGACGATCAATAAGAAATAAGTTGATTTCTATGTTTTATTAGATTATTATAGAGATTTTATTCCATCATGAAGTTAGGAAAAATAATCCTTTGGCTGTAAATTTAAATTAGATTTTAAGCAGCTGAAATCTGTCTTTCCTCTATATTGCGATTAGCGGCAACTTCTTTCCAATCTTATTAATAGTGCGATTGAATTTATCCATACGCCTTTTAGTTTGTAATTTGCGATGATTTTTGGCGCACCTTCATGTCTTCTACACATGCAGTGTAGGTTTCAGCCATTCAGCATGGCATTTATAACTAATGTAACAATACAAATTTTCCTCGATCTCGAATTCCGTAATTATTCATGGCATTGTCAAGCAAAACAACTCCGACCACTCGCTCATTGTATGTATGGACTATATTTATGTGTTCAATTTTTTCTATCTTCCGGTTTATATGTTCAAATCTCGGCAGATCTTCTCCAAGCCTAAATAATTTAACATTACAGTGACTAGATATTACAGTAGATATAATAGAAATAATCTACATTGTATGTGTAAGATTATTTATTTATACACATATTTATTTCATTAGCATTCACACCAACTGCGATCAAAAAGTGGTTTTTATTCAAGCAGAATTCAGATGAAGCTCGAGAATTAGTTTTCATAATTTTAAAATTCTCCAGTACTGCGTGATTGACTTTTACAAGAAAACTAACCATGTTTGAGTCAATGTCCACGGTTTTCTTCAAGACCATAATTGACATTCCTTTTGGCAGAAGCACCAGGATATTGAATTTAAAGTTAATTTAAGACACAAACAGTTTCAAGAAATTGTGGCCGCAATCATCTGTTCATCTAGCGAAAGGTTGTGAGTAAACACTCCAAATTGAATAAATTGTTTAAAGATTCATTTTTAAAAATTAAACAATTGTATGGAAAATTTACATTTTATAATTAGAGATTTAAAAAACTTTTGTTTGTTTGAAATGCATGTATATATGTCTATAGACTAGCTAAAACCCTCAACAAACAAAAGTTTTTTAAATCTTTGAAAAAAGATATCAAGGCAATCTCGATTAATATAAATTTAATAATTATTTTATAATTAAAATTTTAATTTTATATATATTTTTTTTGCAAGGATCAATTTCGACTAATTAATTGCATGTTTTATAAATTGACATCCAAAAGTTGCTTGATTTGACCAATATAATCTGATTGCTGTCAAAGTAATATATGCCATAAGATATATAATTCCTATAAATACTTTTATTTCATCAACTGTGGTAATAAGCGAGCAAAATTTTTTTTGTCGAGCATACTCATTCGCGCTATCTCGTCCAAATTAAACATCGAATTCATGGGCCATTTATAAATGAGCTCACATTAAAAGTTAAGTTTTAAAACGAACTTTTTCTAACAATTTACTTAAAACTCAAGCACTTGAAAAATTAACAAGAATGATGCAGAAATTATTGAATATAGATGAAAGCGGATGGATGACATTGTGGAACATTTTGCGAGAAGGGAAAACGATGCTGAATGTTTTACGTTGTTAGATTTATTTAACACAAAAATCTATGTTGCATTAAATACATAAATTAAAATAAATCTTTAGTATTGCTTTTGTTAAGGCAATAATTATAAGTTTACTACCGCATTACTTCACATTACATATAATTAAATTAGTAGTAAATGAATATACATAAAAGGTTAAATGCACAAGAAAATGCATTAGGAAATGAGTTATTTATAGAATTATTCGACTTAATTATTTTTAATCTTGTTTTCTCTATAGTCTTTCTCTTTTTATGGTACCTTGTATGTTAAACTGTTTGTTACTTTTTGCTAATTACTCTGAGAGCCAAAGTCATCATTAAAAATTTTATTTAAATTCTTTTGTTAAACAACTTAAGTAGATTAAGTTAAAATATGTTTTACTAATGGCTGCATAGACTTTAGAGTTTAACTGTATTTCAAAAATTAATTTTTGATTTTATCTTCACTCAATTCGTTTTTTTTTTTTTTGGTTGTTTGTTGGCTGTAAAACTATTGTTATGATTTTAAAATATTCAATGAGAGCATTTTGTGTCTAACATTTTATTGATTTTTAGTTTTTAATGGTAAATATTTTGTTTGAACTATTTGAGTTTTTTAACAAAATATTTTAATTTATATTTCATTTGACGTTGTCTATTTAATAAATTTTATTATATTTTTTTTTTCGACTTTTCATTTCATTGGCAGTGACCGGCAGGACTTCAAAAAGTCGATTAGTAGTTTTCATGAGGTTTCAAATTTATTAAAAATATTTAGTGCATATTTAAATTGAATAATGACAAATTGTTTTTAACTGTAATACTTGTCAGATTTATTAAAATAAAATACTAATACAAGGAGTTAAATAATAATGAAGTTTGACAATTTTAATTTTGAATTAATATGACATTATAAGCATAAGTTGGCTCATTGGCAGGTTTGGTGTTTAAAATTTAAGTTTAACTTAAATCTAATGGTATTTTGAATATTATTTATGCAATCATAATCAAAAACGATTCGATGTATTTTGTTTTATTTATTATCAATTTTAGTTGTTATGGCGGATAGGGGCATTATTATTGCAACAGTCTACTGGACTATTAAGAGAATGTGTCTCTTATATGAAATCATTAGAACATCTCTAGACATTTGACATTTAATTTTTTAATTTTTCTTCCTGGGAGTACCTCGGGAGCATGGTAGCTAAAGCTTAAATAAAATCCAGTAATTAGCCATACTTACTTGACATTTACATTTATTACTAATTTAACTTTACTTAAACATGTATTTTCAACTAAATATTTTTTTTATAGATTTAATAAATATTAAAATAAATTTTTTGGCTTGAGTTCAAATCTGAGTTTACCCATTTCTTCTTAATCATCAGAGAATTTCGTACTAACTGATTTAACTTGTAAGAAATGAATAAGTTACACTTTTCGTATTCTAATTCTTTATATAATACGGTTTATATTCTTAGTTATTAGTATCCACAATCAAAAGTGGTAAAATCGAACAATATAACAAAACGCTGATATGATGGTGTAGGGACCTCGAAATCAGTACTGAACCGTTCTGCAAGTCTGATGAATAATTGGTTTCAATTAAAAGTACTCTGTTAATAAAATAATGAATTTATCCAAAATTTCTTAAAAATTAATAATAAGAAATGGGTAAACTCAGATTGGAACTCAAGCCAAAATAATGATTTAATAAATATAAAAAATACCTTTACTAAAACCAGATGTGTATTAATTTTTAGAAAATTGAGTACCACACAGACCCAAAACTGCCTTATAGAATCAAAAACTGCCTTATTGAATCGTTTTTAGGCTCAGAGGTATCCCTGCAGAAAGAAGCGAAATTTTTTCTAAAGAAATTCCTTATTAATTTCTTTATCTTTATTAATTTTATCAATAAGGAAAACACATAAATCAAGAAGAAAACTTGTTATTCAGAATTTTTTTATACAGTCTCCACTATTTAAAAATCTATAGAGAAAAAATGTTTGATTCTATTAGGTTTTCTTGTGAGTTGCATAAAAAAGGGATTAATTATTGATTTCATTATGCTATCTAATTGATTTTTTTGGTCCTGGCAGGACCAACCGCCATGCAAGATTTGCTGATAGTATAACTGTGGTGGCAAAAGAGAAACTGTGCCATGAATAAAGTTTAACGTAGTATTATACCAGTAACCGTAGCCTATAACCATAACACACGTTGGTGTAGTGCGAATGGGTGCAACTAAACTTTGATCTGAACGAACAAGGCATTAGTCTGTATTGCAGGTATGCCTACACCAACACTCATCATTTGTGTGGCCGTAACTTTAGCATGGTGTAAATAAGTGGCTAGCGTTGATGCATTAGCAACGGCAATCGAAGTATTTGAAACTGATATGGTTAAAAATGTAGGAGATGCAACTGCTGCTTCTGCCACCTGTGTGTCCAACACAAACTGACGTGATTTATTGAGAACACATTTCGCACTTTTTGTGCCTTTGCAGATAAGGTTGGTGATGTGGCCTCCGAAATACTTTCTATGTCCGGTCTTCCTTAACCATTTTTAAATTTACATTTTCCCAAGGCAATACATACATACGAGTGCATACATCTTTTTTTATTATTTTTTTTTAATAAATTTTACAACCGTTTTTGACACATCTGTTTTAATTTTCAAGGCGAATTCGGATAGGACTACCTGATGTGGATCTGCCTTTCATTGGGTTCCTATGATCATGTGTAAATTATCTTTTTGATTTTTTGGATTATTATATAAGATTGCTTATTATTATATTATAACTCTACTTCTTTGCACTTTACCAAGGCAAATTCAAAGGTATTAGGTGGGTTGGATGTCAAAATTTATTTATTTCTTTTGTTTACATTCATTATTATGTAAATTTTATGCAACATCATACACAATTTACCATTTAATTTTCATTCATATAATACGTGTACAAAACAAATGCAACCGCAGCAACTACAATAACAATAATTAAATTAAAAATAGCAAAATGCGAAAGAAATTATTTAATGATGGCTTTTTTATATCAAGTTGTAAAACTGATTTAATTTCAAATAGAAACTACTTTTTTATATCAGTATAAATTAAGATTAAAGAAGTAAAGGTTCCATAAAAAATACTCATTTTATGAAGTTTAATAAACTGAAAAGATTGAATTCATATGTACATTCATGTGTGCATTTAATAAATGTGTAGTGATAAGATTTTTTAACAATAGGTTTCAACTATAGGATATTTCTTATATTAAATTACAGTGCATAGTTAAACTAAGTTAATTTTAATAAATCTTTTATTTTGTTTTCATTCTGCAAATAGGGATCAATATCATTCAATTGTTTATGTGCATCCGATTCAGCACCCACAGCACAGGCCATCAAAGCATGAACACTTTGTTCCTCGATAGCGTCCACGGCTTTGCATTCACATTCTCACTCGTTTGTCAATATTTTCCATGGCCATTTTGCATTTCGTGGTTGAATTTCGTTGATGCAGAGTTGAATCCCCACCTTTAATGCACTGGTGGTTTTGGACTTGTTGACGTAGATCTGTGATTTAAAATAACAACATAAAATTGTGCTAAATCACACGAACTGCGGGTCAATTCTGATCACCGAAACGAAAGAGTAGACGACCTGGAAATGTCGCATGCAGTAATTTGGCACCGTCTTGTTGAAACTTCACCTTGGCCACATCAATACCATCCAATATCGGCAGAGAGATACCTTTTTGCAACTTTCATTTCTTATTCACGACGCAAAGTGGCTGAAAATCGTTTTTCATTGTCCAAAAGTCTTTTTTTTTTGTTACCGATTTTTTTATTTTAAATTTTTACGCCCTTTTGCAGCTAATATATCCAGATTAAGGTAGCCAAAAAATTAGGTTAAACTATTGATAATTGTGGACGTGGCATGCTGTCAAACTCAACTGTTTTTTTAATTTCAGAAAAAGGTGTTTTTCTTTTGTTTTTTATAAAAAATAAATGGTTACTACTCGCAAGCTATCATCGATAATGGCCTGCGGTCTTTTTTATAATGTTGGTAGGTTTATATTCTTTAGTTGTTGTAAGTGGTCACAGCTCCAGCATTAATATTAGGGGCGTTACGAAATATTTATGAAACTACTATATTTTTCTCAAATTTAAACTTTAGTGGAATAAAATTTCTAGGGAACAAAGGGGAACAAGAAACGTATACCACCCGGAGAAAGATGAAAGTGTCCTCTTTAACGCTTACACTTTTGCACCCGTGACGAGCCGTGGGTAGAACACTTTTTTCATTTTAATGAAATTACTCTAAGAAAATTCAAATAACGATAATTTAAACAGCCATATAAGTCCTCGTATACAATGGTGCCTAAAAGTTTATGTTTTTTTACTTTAGACTACGTAAAAATAAAAAAATTAAATAAAATACCTGCGAAAGGGTTTAATGGCTTTGTTTTGCTCAGCAAAAAGTAAGTCATAAAATTATCACAATAGGTTCTACAGTAAACATATGATCTCTTTCTAAATTTACCTGTTATCAAATGTTATGGTCAACCAAAGTCATAAACAAATTTATAACAATAATCGGGACATTAAACCACTAAAGAAAAAAACAACCCAGCAACAACAACAAATATTGGCAAGATACTAATCAGTTTTACCTGATATTAAGGTCTGGACAACATGTGCAGTTTTGTTCAATTTAAGCACTATCTGCTATGAAATTAAAGATCAATGTGTGAATAACATGTATCTAAAAATGTATAAAACTACGGATTCGATAAGGGATTACTCAGTAATAAGTTAATCCTCTAGGTGTACGGGTAAAACATAACAGACGCAAATAAAAATATTCAGAAAAATATGGAGAGCTTCAGTTATAAAGAACTGGCCGAAGAGTATTTTAGAAACAAAAACCAGGAAGATGTTCTTAGTTACGTTAAAATTAAACTTAAATTCGTGTAGCACCGAAATGCAAGAGCAATTATATAATTTCGTCAAAGCACTAAAAAAACGCTACAAAGAAGTTCGCTACAGTAAACAAAACTTTTATATAAAAAGTGCAAACTGGTTAGAAGGCCAACTTACTGTCGCTGCAGAAACAGCAAAGCAAGATAAGGCTGGAAGACCACGCAAATCATTGGACAACTGCAGCGATAGATCTAAGAGGCGGAAACTTAAAGATATCAACGATGCAATTGGTTGTACAAATATAAAAAAAATCTTTCCTACATCAATTACGATCACAGAACCAATTAACAAAAGTGGATATCATTGAAAAAGTTGTTAAAGCTAGTCCAGTGAGAACAAAACGGATTCTTAAAAATATACCAACTCCGAGTGATGCAATACAGTACACAAATGAGGAGGTATTATTCTGCATTATTTCCAGATTTGAAATTAACAAAACAGCAATCATTTGTACCATTGCGATTGAAAAAGATTTTGGAAGATTCAGAGCTTTCGACTAGTACAACGCAAACAATGGATATTTGGAAAAATGAGACACCATCTTCTACGAAATACTGCAGGCCAATCAAATTTGAATTCAAAAAAGAAACTCATGATGCAATTAACAAAGAAGTTTGTGATATCAAGGCCAAAATTGCAACACTACAGCCATAACAATTACAGTTAGATGGGCAGCAAATTGAAGTAAGCTACCAATTAGTGCTGACAATGATAGATGGAAAAGTAGGTCAGGCTTTGACTAACACGAAGGCTGCATCCAGCTGCATTATATGCCATGCAACATCAACCCAATTAAACCAAATACCGACAAAATCATTAGATAATACCGATGCATATGAATTTGGATTATCACCACTACATGCAAGAATACGACTTATGGAACACATACTAAAAATCATTTATGATTTGGATTTCGGGTCTTCAGGATCAATAAGAAACAACGAAACCAACAAAGAGTTAAGAAGTTCAAAAAAGAAACATGCTCAACATGAATATCGCAAATTTGGATTGATTATAGATCAGCCAAAACAAGGGTCAGGCAATACAAATGATGGCAATACCGCAAGAAGATTCTTTTCAGATCCAGAAACAGCATCTGAAATAACAGGAGTGGATTTAAACCTTATTTTCAGATTTAAAATAATCCTAGAAGTACATGCGTGCAATGAAGAAATTGACTCTAGAAAATTTGGAGATTATGCAAAGGAAACTGCAAAAATATATACAACCAACTACCCATGGAGAAATATGTCTGCAACAGTTCACAAAATCCTTTATCATGGAGAAGATGTCATTAAATATCATTTGGTGCCACTTGGAGATCTATCAGAGGAGGCTCAGGAAAAAAGGAACAAGGATTACAATACTAGAAAAATTTCACGAAATTCAACAAATGAAGATCTATTTAATATATTATAGGCAACGTCAGATCCGTTTATCTCCAGTGTTCGAAATCAATGGAAAGTGGAACATCGACATTTAGATGAAGAAGCCAAAAAAATACTAAAGAACAGAGAAAGCACAGAACAAAATATGGAATATTTGCAATCAATATTTGAGTCAAATGAATAATAATTATAATTGCCTTTCATTGTTATTTAAGTACGAAAAACATAGTATTAGTAAAAAATAATAATAAACAGAAGCTACCATTGTTGCAAATGCTATTAAAATTTATTGCAGTTTTTATTTTTAAAATGTTTTTAAAATTATCAAATTTGACAGCAAAAAATAATAAATTTTTCTGTAGTAATAGCAATATTTTTAGATAATATTATTAAAGTTTTTTTTAAGTGTAACTATTCTTTGAGTGTAAACAAATTTTTAATTCCAGTTGATTTTACATTAAAAAAATTCCATTATTACAAAAAATATTTATAATTATTATTAATTTCCAAATATTCAATTTTTTAATAAATAAAAAAATAATAAACCCATATTTCACTCTAAAAGTTAAAAAAATTCAAAAGTTCAACTTTGACCTAGAATTCCTTAAAAAGTCCTCAATCAATTTTAATGTAATTTAAACTAAGTCAAGCTGAACTAAATATCTATCCAATAAAATAAAAATTACTTCAATATTTTGATCGGTTCAAAAGTTACAGAATTTTGGCCAATGAAAAACTATTTTCAGCCACTGTGCGACGCCGAATTAAAGTTCCTGGACTATCACCAACACTCTCACGTACAGCTTCGTTATTGGCATTTGAACGGCTTGTTTTTGGGTTACCACAGTGCTTAACGTCTCTAACGCATCCAGTCTCCTTGAATTCTTCACCATATTTAGTATGAAATTTTCGAAATGTGGCCGCCAAGTTTTCATGATAAAGACACGTTTTTGTATCGTTTAAACCTCCATTTTTACTGACCCTAATCTGTCAAATGGCGAATCGTTTTTTCAGGGTTCCCAACACTTGCACATTAACAACTGCACAAATGTTGACGCATTTAAATCTTGCGTTAATTTTGGTTTCGGCACACCATTTATTTTATGCCCAGTCTTTGTTTTTGTGAATAGCATGACGTAGAGATTTCTCAAAATGCAAATTTTTTCTCGATAGCTGCTATTTTTTTAATTTGATTTAATTTATATTTTATTGAGACTTCAATATTTAGATCACAAAGCAGATAAACATAAATAACATAAATTATGATAAACTTAAAACTGTACAGTATTATTTTAATAAATAAGCTTGACTGAGATATGAGATTTTAGATCAATAGATGAACATAAAAATTATAATGCTCAAAAGCATAATAAAAGTTTACAAGGACTTATGATGAAACTTAAAACTAACACTAAAACTAAAAGAACATATTTACAGGAAAAACTAAACTAAAAACAACTTCTATCCCCTATTCGAACCCGGGATAGAATGATAATAAAACCCTGGTGAAGAGTAATTATTTGAAATAATTAAGGAATTGATGTCCTCTTTTAAAATCCGACTGATGAAATATATAAGCTGTTCCTCCAATCAAAGCCCTCAATCCCAAAGCCCAATCAAAGAACACTTGTCATTAATCCGTTCTCGTGGTACTCAAGACGGTTTATAAAATTTTTAAGAAAGACCAAACAATATGACGAAAGAGGTTTTACTTGAGCTTTACTTGTTCAGGTCTATTATTTTACTGAGCCAAACCCGCGACACACATAGAGTCCCGTATCATCCAATTCCAGCGTTTTGCTTTATAGCTGCACAAAGATTACATGATTTGAACTTTTTTTGTAAAGATTGGTTAGAACATAAATTTATGTGTTACAGTACGAAAGGAATGAATTTATAGCCTGTTCGTAGAAAACAATTTACTAAAAATTTTTGTAGAAATGAGCTTAAAAATTCGTGTATCGTTTTTACAATGCAAGTGTCGGCTACAATTGAATGAAAACGTTACACTTGATAGTTTCCCTGCAGATAATATTGGACAACGTGGTCCATTATGGCTTAAACGGACTAGTTACAATATGGTCCTATATAATGCAGTGGTGGACAAAGTCATTTTTAAACAAGAGCTTATTGCTATACGATAATAGTTCGTGCTTTCACGATAGTGCTCGTGCCTCGTGGTTGTGCGTGGTCCATTTTTAATTACATGAAGTAGTTTTTGGGTTAGTCCGATTTAGTGCAAACCTGGACCATATGGTACAAAAACCAAAACAAATCATACATCGGTGGCTTTTTAAAAAAATTGTAAATTTTTGCAGAATTTCGCGTTTTTTGCAATCAACTTTTAAATGATATTAAACATTTCAATTTTCTCTATGATTGAAAGTTATTGCTAATTTTCGTCATTTTTGTAGTTTTTTGAGAGTTTTTCAAATTCCTAGCATTTAATGTGTGTGAAGATAAATTTAAATTTAACTAGCAGGGCCATGAACCAAACTTTTAGCATGCTATTTTTGCAGTTAAGAGAGCAATTTTAGACACTAGCAGAGCACTGTTAAACATTTAACAGCCATAGTGAAATTTATTAACTTTATTTAGGACACCAAATCAAGGATCAGGGGCCAGTTCCATACTAACCAATTAACGAAAAATAGTGTCCAAGATATTACTTAAGATAATTATAATTATACAAATAATAAATATAACATAAAAAAGTAAATAAAAAAAAATTTTTCGGAGATATCATTGGCGATTATGGAAAAATGGTGAATAGTACAGATATTCCACTATATAGAAATGGTGCTCCGGAAAGGCCTTTAAAGAGCACAATTAGTGGTATTCCTGAAATAATTTTGGAACTTTACTGTATAACTTCGATAAAGAAAATCTTTGTAAGGAGCAAGTCATAGACAGTTTCCAGATTGGCACTTATAACTATTTTGAGTTCAAGCAACAAATCCCTGAAATGTTATGTGCCCCAATTTTTGGGCTATATTATTATGTGGATAATAATTATGAGCCATATAGAATTATAATTCATCATTCATCAGTATGCTAACTTTTTTATAATTTTATATTTTTAATAGAAAAGTTTGATTTCCAGCATTACATTCTATCGATGTTTCATTAGCGTCCCTTCAACTGTAATAGAGGAGCATGCTTGTTTTTACACAATTTTTTTTAACTTCTTTCCACAAATGGAAAAATGTTGCTATTACAACATATCTTTTCGCTTACCAAACTTTTACTTAATTGTTTAAGGAACATATAGGAGCATATAGTGAACTATAAAATGTATTAAAAAACTAAATTGGTTTCTGTTTTTTTATTGGAAAAAATCGTATGTATACTTAAATAGGTTATAAAGGTACAAAAAGGACAAGTGTCCTGTTATTAAATTGAAGTAACTACCTTATCCTATTCGTCCCCGAGTTGCTTCATGCATTAATAAGCCCGTAGATTGAAAAATTATTTTTACCATGACTTTTCAGATTACACAAACTATTTTTAATATCAAATGTCTGCTGTTTTCGCAACTAAAATAAATTGGCAGCTCTAAAGGTGCAAAATAAATAATTTTGGGTTTTTTCTCTGTTCAAGCATGCAAGCAAGCCTGCATTTAATTATCTGGTTTTGTTTTCAACTTTCATAATGTTATTTTTAATAATTGTCTTATATGATTTATATAAAAATTTTAACAAAATTCACATTAATTTTATTTTTATAAAAATTTCTTAAAATTATTATTATTCCAAAAAATTCTTTCGACTTATATTAAAATGCTAAAATAATTATTGAAATTCATTTCAATAAATTTTCTAAGAAATTGTGAAATAATAATAATTTTTTAAATCCAAAAATAAATGGATTTTTTGAACTTTTTTTAATTGTTTTTATCAATAAAAAGTGTTCACAGATGTACTCAAATCAAATTTTTAAAAAGAGCAACAAAGCTGAATAAGGAAAGAATTTAGAGGGCTAATAAATTTTAAATTGAATGCTTTCTTTCGATGATTGCTATCCAATTTGGCATTTTTTCCAACAACTCCCACAGAAAATAAATAAAATCGTTCGTAACATTTTTAGTCAGAAAGAATTGGACATGAGACAATATTCCAAAGGAAAATTTTAACATCAACTAATTTCAACTTACACGGCAGAACAGAAACAACGTTGTTTTTTGGGAGCCGCTACACTCCCATCATCAGTGTTTATGCGTGTTTCCATGCATCCGCCACTGTTTAGGTGGATCTGTTGAATGTGATTTCAAATTTGTATTTATACAAATAATGACTCGAAAAAAGATACGAGAGTTATTTGTATTGTGGAAGGTATTATTAGTTGTTTTTACAGCAAACACAACTTCACCACTGTTTAGTACATTAACTTGAGTTCGGTAAATAATGAATCAGTATGCGACTGTGATTTTGACAGTCAATAACCGAATTTATTTCACAAGTAGTTTTAATATAACAACATACCCGTCTGGTTTGGCACAAAATGTCAAAGAAGTGAAAAAAATTATTTAAGTAATGTTTTTTTTAAGTTTTGTTAAGTAATTTTAATCACAATATATTACTGTCTTAGCCAAGAAATCATTTTGAGCGACGCGAATAAAAACAATCTGAATTATATAGACGCCAAGGAAAAATAATCAGCTGTTTCAACACCACTTGTAAAATGAATTCGTCTTAGACAGAAGAAAACGATAAAATTAACATTTAATTTAATTATTTCATTTTCTTTTAATTTTTATTTTACGTTATTCAATTTTATTTGATTTTTATGAGAGTGAGAGTCTCAAAATAAACGCACGTACTAAAAAAATTGTATTTTTAAACAGCTGAGCCCACATTATGGCATTCGATATCGAACGAAATGTCCATACATATAAAAATATAAAAATAAAAAAATATAAAAATATAAAAATTTTATGGGACTTCCTTCGATATCGAATGCCCCTAGATGTATTTAAAATTACAGTTTGATTAGAGAATTTCTTAACGATTATATTCTATTTTTAATCAAAAGACAAAAAACGGTAATACTTTTTTATCCATACTAGAGGAATAAAAGGCCATTTAGGGTCGAATTGACTTAATTGGCAACTCTGGTAATTATAAATCATAATAAATAATTAAGAAAAAAATTAATTAAAATAGTTTACTCAAGCAAAATTATAAAAATTTTAAGATAAAAATTTTTAATAAAATTATTCATTAGCACACGACTTTCTTCACTTGCTAATACTTAAGAGTCATTATTCTTACCAATTTAATTGGGGTTTGCAGTTAAATCAGCAATAACAAAAGTTAGATATTTAATCGTTCGTTACTCCTTTTATCAGTTTGACCAATTTTAATGCCGCCAAACAAAATCTTAAAACTTGTTTTATCTTGTTACAATAAATTTTTGCTAAACATTTGCTTGTAACTTTTTTAATACTAATTTTATGTCCGAATTTATTTGTCATTTTTTTTTGTAATTAATTTAATGAATTTGCAAATATGTAAATCTGTAGCTGTGAAAACGAATTTTTGTAAATTTAAATTTTAAATTCAACATTTGAAGAATCAAATTATAATTTGGAACTAAAGAAAAGTACAAAAAAATTACAGTCAAATGCTGGTTAATAAAATGTTTTAGTCTTTTCGCTATAATTATATAAAATAGAAAAAACAAAATTATTTATTAAGACAATTTTATTGTGTGAAATTTCGACAATTATAAAAATGTTTTGGGTTGCAAAATTAAGAGGAACATATAAGGGTTCTGGCAAGCGAGTGTAATCGTTCGGAAATTCTCTAATTTATCAGGTATAACAAAAATAATATTTGTACTTCACAAAAGATGGGAGGGGGGGTCTTGCTATACAGAATCACTTACTACTAAGGTCACACAAGTGTACTTGTAAATCAATGTTTGTAAAAACCCTTAAGAATATTCTGGGCTCAAATAAAGTTATATTAAAGAAATTAAACAAAAAAAATTTTAAGAAAAAAGTTGAGCTGAATTCATCATGCCTTACTAAGACGAATTGAGGATATAAAACGAAATTTCAATCTCTAAGGTACATAAAAATCAATAGAGACTAAGGCATACTTATCAAAAATCTATATCTAAAAGCTGCTTCAGAAAACAGCAGTTGAAATAAAGTAAAGCCACTAACGGCAAATGAAAGCTTAAGGGACGTGTACTCCGAGAATAACTATCAAAAACTATATGTTTAATAAACACAATATAAATTTATTAATTTTAAGAAAAAATTCACATTTAAGCAAAATAAGAGCCTATAGAAAGAAACTCATGAACTGGTTTTTATATGATTCTTATGTACATACTCGTACATATTCATGTAATTTTAGTAGGTTTGTAATTTTTGTCGTCATCATTAAAACAATTTTTCCCCACATTTTTTAACACAAAATTTTTATATTTCTGTGAGTCACTCAATGACAGATTAATTATTTTTGAGAATTTATTTTTAAAAATTCATTGAACTTAATATTTTTTAGCAATTAAAGTCACTTACTTAACAAGTTCAAATAAAATAAGCTTCGGACTTATTTTTTTCAATGGCTTTATTTATCGCCGACAAGTTTATGATTTTTTTCCAATACCTGTTGCTTAGCTGCGCTTTAGTTCAAGTTTCCTGATTTGTTTCATAAAAGATTTTCTGCTTAAATGGTTGCTCTTTAATGACCTCTGATAAAACTCGCATTAAACTGATTGCTATACTTTGTATTTAGAGTTTAATTAATTTTTATTTAAATTTTTATTAGATTATTTAAAAGTTAACCACATTGACCGGTGATATTTTTTTTATTTTTATAATTGATATACATTTTTTTGTTTATTAGTCAAATTTTAACATTTGTAAAGAAATATTTCAAAATCAGCAAGTTCGAGTACGTAGCCCAGTTTTTCAAACTTTGAAATGAAAATTTTTTATTTAAGTAAAAATAAAATCAAACAAAAGAATATGTAATAAAATATCTGTCTAGAAACTAAGTGCCTTTCCTACGATTTCGAAGAATTCTTTCTTTCATGAAATAATTTTTAAACAAAAAAAAAAATTCTAAAATTTTTTACGAAAGAATGAATTAGAGTGACATCGTGGGACTGGCAGTAATAGTAAATATATTAATGTCTAAATATTTTTACAACTTTTGCATTCAAAATTAAGCAATTAAATATCTTAAATCTCAAAAATTTGTTTAATAAGTTGTACTAAGAACTTTAAAATTGTCTTCTAAAAGATAAATTTTTCATAAATATTACAATTTTGTTGCTCTACGCAGAGTATAATTAGTTAAAAACTTCAGCTTCGGTTTGGGAATTACTAAAACCTGTCGGTTTTGATGTGGATTTTGGTTTTGAAAATACGCACAATTGTACATTTCTACATTTGTATTTAAGCTCTTAGTATTTTATGAAGAACTTAAGATAAAAAAATAGTGAAATTTAAGAAATGTTGATTAAGCATGTAATGGAGCTTCATTTAACACAAATGGAATGTTAAACGATACAAAAAGCTTATAAAAAAGCGTCTCATTGATCCTCTTGTTTTACTTTATTTTACAGCTATAGGAAATTATGTACTTAAAATTATACGCACATTATATAATTCTTTTCATTATCTTAAAAAACTTAAAAAATACACTTATTTAAAAAATAATTATTTCCATCTGTATAAATTGAACAATAATTTAAAGTGACTCAATATTGAACCAAGGCGTATTCATACAGGTAAACTTAATTCTACAGCAAGTACAACACTACAAAAACCAAAAGCATTTTGTTTTTGTAAAATCATAGTAAGTTGTCAAAAACATTTGACTGAGGCGAAAAAATAAAATATTAAAACTTATTATTTCAAAAACTTTTATTTGTTGAGGGTTGTTATTTTGAAATCCTTTGAAATAATAATTTCCAAAAATTTTATGATTGTTGAAGAAATCTGTTGGAAAATGTTTCAAGGATCTGCTGCTAAATTATTGGCTTCTGCCATCCGCAATGCCGTTCAAGGTCGTTGCCAATCGGTGATTTGCTCACCACATTACACATTGCAATTGCATTATCGAGAGGTTACGTAAACTTATGTATGACAAGTGGAGCTGTGGAACATCATGTTTCTATGTCGAAAATATTTGAAAAACTTAGGCTACCATTTGGTTAATTATTTTATCGACTTTCATTATTGCAATGAACCTGCAAAATTAGTTGCTACTTTGTTGTTGGATTTAAGTATGATGCTACGCATGGCCTCATGTCTCATGTTATTGTTTTGTTTAAGGCTGATTTGCTAAAGAAGCATGAAGAAAAATTACAGTTTAATTAGGATTTTTATACCGATGTTTTGGACTTGAAATGTTCATTGGAAGTTTTGGAAAATATAAAAAACTAAATGTTTTTTGTTTGATTTGTTCGATTGTTAGGATTATGGCTTAGTATCTTTTCAAATGTTGAATTGACGCAATACTCAAAGTATGCTGTGTTTGCGAAATCCCATGGATAAAGCGAATGAATATTTTTGTAAAGCTGACGATCCATGCAATTGAATCATATTGATCTTCTTTTACAGAATGGAAAGTAAATGGAAGATTCATTAAAAAAGGTAATTGTTTTATATACGTATTATATGAATTTGTGTATGATGTTGCATAAATTTAATTTAATAATGGATGTAAACAAAAGAAATAAATAAATTCTGACATCCAACTCTAACTCGCCTTGGATAAAACTAAAAAAAGTTATCAGCTGCCCTGTAAAGTCAAGGCAAATTCATAATAGGTAGACTCGCCTCCATTCGCTTTGAAAAATACCTGCTTTCTTTGTCAAATTCAAACGTCAAATACTTTAACTATATAACACTGTATAAATCAAATATAATAAAATGTTGACAAACAAAACAGATCAAAATGCAAGAAGATGCAAGGAGAAAAAAATAATCACCTGAGCTGTCAAGACCACCTGTTATGAATCCGCCTTGTATCAAGTTCAGTTGTATAAATTCGCCGTGATATTGAACAATAAATTCAAGTGTTTCAATGTTGTTATTATTTTTAGAAAATTTTTTTTAGTTTTATTTGATCATTCCAAATTTATAAACAACATGAGTTTTTTAAATTCTACATATTTTAAATTTTGTCGGGCCTTCATCATATTGGTCAAACTTAAAGAAAAAAGGTTCCAATTGCTAAGTTCGAACTACTGGAATATTTCTTTGTTAACACATAATTTTAATCTTTAGCTACACAGTAGCGGCTTGAAATGGATTCAATTCAGCCGACGATAAGAATATCAATCTTAAAAAAATAAACTAAAAACCAAAAAAGATGTCACAAAATTTGAATGATGTCAGACCGAGATCGAATTAAACGATGTTCAACTTTCTAATTATTGCTAAGTATTTTTATGTTTTTCTTAAATATATAAAAGTAAATTGATATCTTTTATGAATTTCAACAAAAAAATTTTGGTTGAAAACGTCAAAAGTGTACTCAGGTACCGTGTTGGGCACGAAAGGTTTAATCAGAAATCAGGTTATAAAAAATCTATTAACGAAGACGTTTTACATAAACGTATTGCTTAGTATTTAAAGTAATTAGTCGAGATAGAGAGGGGGTGTCCCATTACCTATAGCCCCTTTAATAACAAATATTAAAAATATAATGCAAAAGAGGTGTTATTTCTGATTCACATGCCTATTTGATGAACAGTAATTATTATTATTATTATTATTTATATTTATTTAATGCAAATTTAATTTACAGAAAATGTTTATAGAATGTTTATACTAGCTGCTAGGGCCTTCGCCTTTTATATATTAAGATTTTAAGTATTTATATAGTTAATTGATTACAAAGAGAAGATATATAATAAAAAGAACACCATAGTTTATAATATCTTCACTATATCCTGAGGTAGATGTTTTCTTGGGTTCTGTAAGGATTCAGTTAGAGATGATATTTGGTTGTTTTTGTTGAAGCAAGATAAGAGATGATTCATAGTTAATATGTTGCCACAGTTAGGGCATGAATTTTAAGTTTATTTGTAAGTGTTAACTTATTTGTTACGTTACATCTTGTGTTACTTTCCTATACATTAAATATTAAGCTAATTTTAATGTTACGTTATATTATTTGTTACGTTACATCATTTATTAAGTTATGTTACTTGTTATGTTACTTATTCCGTTACGTTTTATGTTACGGTACGTGTTATTTTACGCTCAGCTACGTACTGTAACAGACAGTGTAAATTCTTACAGGGTTTTTGTATTGCCTCTTTAGCAGTTATTACAAAAAGGATTTAAAAAAAAACAAGAAAAACTGAAAATACTGTTTTATTCCACAAAGTACCTGGTTTCAGTTTCATATCATCAAATTCAAGAACAATGCACCCAATCGGACAGTGTTTTAAGTAGATATTGTTTCAAATAAAGTATTACAAAAATATGGGCTCAACCGGGATTTGAACGAAGGATCTCTCGCACCCAAAGCGAGAATCATACCCCTAGACCATTGAGACGCTTAAGGATACGTTGTTTATAATTACATCTCAAAATATGCATTTAGCTTAGCTTTTTGCATTTTATAGCTTATGGCAATTGCTCTTTCCAAGGGGATGTAGCTCAGATGGTAGAGTGCTCGCTTAGCATGTGAGAGGTACGAGGATCGATGCCCCGCATCTCCAGGATCTTTTTTTGTAAACCTTTAGAAATCTATGCCTTTCTTTAAAGTTTTATATTTTCGTTTAAAAATTATCTAAAGATAATACTAGTCTACCACTATTTTTCTTTTCTGATCATGATAAAAAATTAATGCCAGTGTTAAGAGCAGATTTATCAGTTCTACTTTGTTTAGTGTGTAATTGAAGACTCAATATAGCATTTGTTGAAGCTTTGCACAAAGCAACCCACTACTGTTTTATGTGATAAATTATGTTGGGAAATGAGAAATAGCAGGAGAGACTCCCGGGAAAGAAAAAATTCCTATTACCAAAAAAATTTTTTTATTAATAATTTATATTTTCATACATGTTCTTTTAAATATCTTAAATTCAAATCACATTTGCGAAGACAATACATGAACTGAAAGTGATATATATGAAATGAATTAAAATTCCTCGAATTTTCAATATTTGTTTAAAACATTAGAAAAATGATTTATACATTTAAGGAAAGTCGATTTGAATTCATTGTTTCGTAAAAAAGTTTCATCTTTTTTGGTAGTGATGGATTAATTGATGGAATTTGGTAGTGATGGATCAATTCACAATATCAGAATAATGTAAGACGCTAAAATATGATTAAAATGCTTAAATTGATTCTTAAGCTGAAGCACGTAATTAAAACATTTTTGGAAAGTTCAGTGGATACAAGCAAGCTTAAAATAAAAACTAAAAAGCGAAATCAATGAAATTTGGACAAAACTACAATACGTTATTGCTTAAGTACATGTTTTCTATTGTTGGAAAAATAAGAAACAGAGCAAAATATTATTTACTTAAAGCTATGGCGGTCTTCAAGAAAATTTTTCAACTAAATAGTTATGTATTCAATTATTCTTCCTTTGCCAGAATTCATTGAACAAAATTAATACACTAACTTTTTAACTGTTAGTATTCGTATTTAAATAGAAATGCTTGTTTTCATAAGACGATGCATTTTTTGCTTTTCAGTTGATAATTTCATTTCATTTTAAAATTTATATTTTGGTTAATTCTCGGAAATAAATTTTTTTTTAAGGTATAAAAATCAAATAATTATAATTTCATAAAATTTATTTTTGATTATTATTCCAAAGATTCTTTGTGCCTTTTTTAACGCGTTTTAAACAAAATTTATTTGCAATTTACAAGCAACCACCATCATATTAATAATGTTGAAACACATGCAAAATAAATGGACTCTGATGAGAGGGGTTTACTAGTGCGGCTTAGATTGTAATTTATAAACTTTCCGATTGCTTCTCGGACAATCATCTCTCTTCCAAAGCTTTCTAAAAAAAATGTTTCGAATTGTAGCCTAATACAAATTACTTTGATTCAGAGCCCACAATTACTTGCTTCACGGGAATTTGTTTTTCTATTTAAATATTAAATTTTATTTAAAGTTTTTTTACTTCCACAAAATATATCGAATACATTTGGATGTAATAAAGTTTTCAATTTTCAATTTAATTACTATACCGCGATTACAGTGCCAGTGCAAAAATGTGGTTATACACTGACTCAAACAAATTAAACAAATGCTAAGCAGTTGGAACTATGATTAAATGCAGTTTGAAAAGTATAAAAATAAACGATAATAAGTTAGTTATTTTAAAAAGAGATACAACTTTGTTAAAAGATGAAAACTTAATATTATGTAATGAAAAAAACTTAAAAAGGTCCAGAAAACAAAGTCGGATAATTCTACTTAAAAGAACTTATTAAGAACTTCATAGATAACACTAACTCAAATCTTCAAGTATAAACCTACAGTAAACAAATAAATTTATTTGATTCGGACAATTATTTAAAAAATAATAAAATATTTGGTTGCCAAGTGTACGGCCTACTTTTTAAGTAAATATATATTTGCTTTATGTTTTTATCTTTTCGATTGGAAATGCGGATACATTTTTTATTCAAATTGAAATTCTCAAAAATTCAATCAATATAAAAATTGCATCTAATAACACTGGTATGCAACAAAATCCTCCTTAAAAAAATCATGTCAGAAATACGAAGATTTTGATGCTCTGAGTCCATTCCCTATGGCCAATTATTTCTATCGCGTCTAGATTTTTCGATGTGAATTTTATTCCAAAATATCATAAATTAACGTTTTTATTTAATTCGTTTTATGCGTTAACATTATAAACAATGTATATACATATGTACATACGAAATAGGTTTTTGCTAGTCGTAAGAGAAAGATGGAAAGCGTCGAAAGTAATTTCTAAAGTAGTACACATACGCAGTATACACTGTGAATTTAACACAGTTATTTGAAAACTTGCCTTTTAATTGTTTCTTAATTGTTCTATATCAAATACTTTAATAAGTTTTACAAAAAAATGCATACTATACATATATTTTAAGTGCTTTATGTGTAGATGATCCATTTTTTATGAACAGAGATAATTGGCCTTATTCACAAACGACTAATAAAGATATAGTAGGTTTAATGTTGGATTTTTATATGGGAAAACTGGCTTTAATACAAACATTAACTTTATTAATCGTTTGTGAATAAGGCTAAATATATATAAAATAGAAATTAAAAATTTTTTAAAAATAAATTCCATTCAGTTCAGGTCATAAACTGCCGCGCACTTGTAGGAGTGCTACGTAATGTTTTTGCTATATTTGAGGTGAGCTTACTTTAAAAACACAGCGAAATGCAATAACAGATATTGTTAAAAAAGCTTATAAGCTTTATTTTTGATTTTCTATTGATAAGAGGGATAAACGTTGGTTCACAAAATTTTGCTGTAATAGTTGTTCGAGAACGTTGAGAGTTTGGCTTGGAAGAAGTCACAAATCTATGCCGTTTACGATGCCAATGATTTGGAGTGAACCTCAGAATCATGGAAATGACAAAGGATTCTCGAAAAAAAATTAAAACAAGATTGAATATCCAAACATCGCATCTGCAAAGACACCACTCACTTCCTCGTTACTAAATAATGCGGAGAAAAAGTATTTTTTTTCTGCAGACTAGTGTAATTTTAATCTAGAGTTTTTTTAATTGTATTGCTTGAATTAATAATAATTTATCCGGGATCGTGTTTGTTAATTTGAATTATTCATATTGAAAAAGGAATGTCGAAAGCTGAATAATTATGATGAAAGAATAATGAAAGGGTAATGCAACATGAGGCCGATATTGAAAGCGATACGACTCCCGTCGTATCACCGTTCATGTTTTTTATTATTATTCGCCTCTTATTCACCCAATAATTGAAATTATTTATCCTATAAAACAATGGAGAAGTTGACAATTAATGTTTCATATGTTTGTTTCCTCAAAACTCCAAGATCAATTTACCAATTTAGAACTAAGATCGTCGTCATTAATAAACAGATTTACATTATTTTTTATAAAAATACATACAGAATTTGTATAGTTATTTTGTTAAAGATTTAATTCATATTCGTTTGGCTCTTTTGAACTAATTTTTTTATTACAGCTGTAAAAATTACCTGTCGAACGAATTCATTCTATTGGACAAACATATAAAAAAAATGCAAATTCGGTTTTTGTACGATAAAAGAATCCGTTCAACATCATGAGCCAGGCAGCACATTAATCGCTTTAAATATTATTATTTATTTATATCAATTAAGTTAGTGCAATGCAATAAAATGTATTATTTTTATTTAATTTTTATTTATTTAATCAACTTATTTAATTTGCTTCGAAATTAAAAAAGCTAAGAAAATACTTGTTAAGAGGTGCTTTTCATTTTATCTTAGAAAATTATTTAAAAATTAATAAATCTGGCAACATTTCTTATATATAAAACTTTCCAACGTAGTTGTTGAATTATAAAAATTAAGTAGGTATTGACAGCGGCCTAGTTAATACGCATTAAGGAGTATTGTCAGGAGCTGGGTAAAAATTAAGCTATATTTACTTTTAAAAAACTTAAGAAGCTAGAAATAAAATTCTTGTTCTATCAAAAGTCAGAGACTTCGCAAAATGTCCCACAGTGCGTCGGTGCTAAAAATGTTTAAAAGGTTTGTTCTCATAAATTCGTGCTTTTTTAAAAAAAAATTGTCATTTCATTTTGTTGAACAACCAAATGTAAATAGGGTAAGGTTCGATCAGATATAAAATTTAAAAATATTTCAAACACCACATCTTATACTACAACATACACCGAAATAAGTTAATGAAAACAATAAAAGATTTTAAAAATTAAACATATATACATATACAAATAAATTTCGGTGTTTCAAGCCTTAAACTAAAAGAAAACTGTTCCACAAAGCTAAAACATTAATTTTGAAGCTATCAAACGGGCTAAATATAGATTCGTAAAGGCCAAAGTAGCAACGCTGGTCTCGAGACTTTCTATTAAAAAGTACTTACAACATGAAAAAAGTTACAAACTCCCAATTTGTAATAAAATTGATAACTTTCCACTAAAATACTACTTGTTTCTTTTCCAAAATGTTGGTTTTTTATATTCAATTAAATCAGTAGCTTAAATCTTAATTTGCTTAAACAAAACTCTCCCATACTTTTTTCAATATTTTCCGATGTTTCTGTCTTATTTCTTACGTTTATATTTAAAGTAGCAGAAAATCACTTATAGCATTATAATTTTCATTTATCGCTTTAACAAATTTAACTATTTATCTGCATATAGGTACATATAAAAGCTTTTTTAATAAAAATAGTTAATTTAAACACATTATCTAAACTATAAAAAGGTTTTATTTTTGTTTATATGTTTAATTGCTTTATAATATCTTTTAGAATTTTTATAGACTTTTGTAAGTATTTATGTATGTATGTATATTCTCACGTTTTTGTTTTCATTTTATTATTTGTTATTAACACTTTTTTATTACCACATTTTTATGGATTTCTTTTGAAATAAATTTATTTATTTTACTTTATTTACTTTGAAATTTATTTATGGCTAAATATTTACATGATGTAACTTGTTAGTGCTTGAACAACATCAATTAGCTTTTACTAACTTTAACCGTACAAGAATATTAAATTTTTAATTTATTTCTTTAGAGTGAATTATAAATCAATACTTATAATGAATTTATTACATCAAACTGCCACTAAAAAACTACGAAAGCTGATTTTTTTATTTTAAAAATTATAACACTCAACATTAAGAAACATTTAAGACACGAAACATTAAATTCGTTGGCATTTTTTCATATTTTGAGTAGAGAAAATAGAAACAAAATATAAACAAAACTCTAGAAAAAAAACAACTTCATTTTATCGCACACATTAAGCGCGCAATTGCAAAAAAGCAAACAGTCCCGCAAGAAAGCCGTTTAGAAACTGCAAAGGAATATATTTGCAACAACATGCGCATGTGCCAAATTCAAAGCATACAGCCATGCATTCAACCAGCTAGCCAGCCAGCCAGTCAGCCAGTCATCCAAATAGGTCTTATGAACAGTTTAAAACAACAGGCAAGCAAACATTTTGCTAGACTTCCAATGCAGTCGACAGCATAAACACAAAATCAGAAAAATATTCAACAATTGCAATTGCCGGTGCCACAGCACAATCAGCAGAAAAAATACTGCAAAACTTAAAGTGCCTCAATACAACTTACTAGCTGCAATAGTTGCATGTTGATGTTGGTGACGGTGGTAAGAGCATTAAACCACAAACATAAAACAATTTACAAAAGCAAACACAAAAAGCCACAATAACAATAATAAGATGGAAACACAAAATGCACACAAATAATTTGCAAATAGCAACAACCTCTCAAAGACCGACTGACCGAGTAATACAGTGTAAATAGCTTAAGTCTTGCCAGTATACAGCTGGGGAGAAACAACAGCTACAGTTCCAATAATCTCTGTTACAGAACAACTTCAAATCACAACAAACATACAAGCATGGACACACTAAAAGAGCCCCTGTTAAGAAAATCTATACAAACCAAGGCAAGAAACAGAAAATATTGTTGAAAAAAAAACTCGATCATCAAATCAGGTTTGTCACCAGCCTTCTGCTTCAAAGAGTAATGAATAAGGTAAAGAGTATATTTTCAAAAACAAAACAAAAACAATATTCTCTTAACACATTAAGAGAAGCGTTGGTGATACTCATAAAATTTCTCTTTAAATAGTCAATTCATTGTTGACTTTTTCCAGTAAGAGCGTAAATATAACTGTTTTGCTCATCTTACGGTTAATTTCCAAGTTTGCCAGTAACTTCCAATACTGCACTATGCGTTTGTGAGCTTTGGCTAACTTCCCGTCAGGCATATTGTTTGCTTAAGGTTTTTATTTTTTTAACGTTTAGCCAATCAAATTAAGCTGGCAGTATATTTTTGCTACCTGGAAATAGTTTTTGTTTTATAAATATTATACAAGTTAATGGTGGAGAAGAGCGTGTGTGTGGTTTTGTTAATGGTTTTACAAAAATAACAGACAAATAAAAACTGTGCTTGTGTCTTAAGTCTTTTGTTTAATAGGCTACTTTTATGTGGAAACAATATTAAGAGTCATGTTAATGATTTCATAACAGAATGTGAATGAAACGAAATAAGTTTTTACTTTTAATGATTTTTATTAAACATATAAATACATATGTATATAATTTCAATATCAACCCAAACATACAGACCTTGAAAATTACGAGCCATACCCGCTTAAATAACGCAAAAAATGAAAATTTACGCTAGAATTTTGTTTTACTTTTTTTAAATTGGTTAAAATGTTTTTGATTAAATTATATTTGTGACCTACTAATAAACTTATGAAAGTTTATAAATAAGTTTTAGGGTAATTCTTCATAAAGCAGTTTTTTGTCACTAATGCAAATTTTATCATCTACAATCTACATCAAATTAATTTGCTAAGCAAATTTGAATACAATTTTTATTGTAGCCATTAAACTCACAACTTAAATTAAAAAAGTCATAAATAAAATATCAATTTGTGTATTAAGTTCCCATTAAATTTTACTAATAATAATAAATTTTGATTACATTGTTTTATCTTTTTGCAGATATCGCTTTTGATTGGAACCTAGCAATCTTAAAATTTAAGTCAGCTGTCTCAATTTTGTGTGAGTGGAGCCAAATATTGGATAAGCCTAAAAAATAATTTATTAGATTTTTATAGTACAAATACGTTATTATGCGAAACGCGATGTAACAAAGGGAATTTTATATTGCCACGGTAAAATTTTGAGTACAGGACGAAACATGAGTAGCCCAACTCAGAATAAAAAAACCTTATCCTCAATTATCTGAAAACAATAATTTTTAGTCTATAAAAACTAAAACGCCACACCTTCGCTAATTTAAGGTATTTTTAAGCATTGTTTCATTAATAACGCCAAATCTCATAATTATTATGACAGTTACGTTTATTTCGACGGCCACACAAAAATATCGGTTACGTTAAAACTTAAAGACTTTTATTTTATGTAATTATTATTATTATTATTATTATTTTCACTTCAATATTAAACCAGGTTACATGTTTTGCGCTGTAGAATAATACTGTTAGGACTCAATTTTATGAACTGAATGAAGACTAAGAGCCCGGAAATAAGTCTTCAAGGTGAAAAAAATATGATTCCGAAATCGGAACTAATTTGCACTGTATAAAGCCAATTTTTATTGAATATTTTTTATAATAATTGCAATATTGCCCAAAGTTTTAAGGAAGAAGGGCCCGAAATTTTCAAAAAATTGTTATCCTAAAAAAATTATATATCACCCCAAACGTTGTTTTGCTTTAACGGTATGGCGTAAAGAAGTAGAAAATCCTTGAGCCTTACAAATTTAACTTTACTTTTTTATTTAAGCAAGATAAATGAGCATTCGTTTAAAAAGGTTGGGTGCTTATTCGTTATGTGAAATACCCGAAACCCAAAAGAATAATCGACTGAAAATCTCTCTCGGTGATAGAACATTTGCAATTTTCACTCGATTTATTATTTTGTTGTTAAGGATGAATGACGATGGCTGCTGCTGAGTTAATCCGACTAAAAATACTTATATCCATAAGAATATATTAGTACTTACTTGGGTTATTGCAAATTTTTCACGATGATAGGCTCATGTTATTTAATATATTTTATATTATTCGATGAAATCTAAAAATAAAAGACACGACATTCGTTTTAGTCATTCAATGAAAACTTATATTATGTGCTTCATAAGATAAAATGTTTCAATTCAATGCCAAAAAGTTTGTGTTCCATTTCGGAGAAGGAGAAAAGTATCTTTTCATGGGGTGTAAGACAGTCAAAACGAATTTTTGTATTTTTTCGAGAGTTTATTCTATATGAATTAAGTTAAGCTTGTCTTTGAGCATGTTATTTCTTGACGATCGCCTCGCGCCGGAGAAAGTACATTTATTCCCAACTTCAATTGGTGCAGTTTTCATAAAAGGCGTGGTTTAAATGACTAAAATCGTTAAATGAACGGAAAGTCTTTTTCTTGAAATAATGGGGCAATATTTGCGATCTAAGAACATAATAAAACTTTCTTGGGAGGCTATAGGTCCCAATAATGATGATCTATCTATGTTAATGTCGAAGACGGATTATGGTGGACTACGGCGACGTTAATTTGTTAATTTGCATAACTCGTAAGACAAGAGTTTTTGCAGGAGTTTTATATGTTTAGATTTTTAAATTCATTAGAATAGTTATATTGGCGCATATTCAGAAATCATACCCAAAGTCGAAACTAATAAAACAAAAATTAAAAAATAGTTCACAGATAGTTATAGATCTTATTCACAATTCATAACTAGTGCAGCAACTGCTTTCAGCTGATGTAAGAAATGCAACTCTACATATTGGCATGTAGAGATAATAAAATGTCGATACTATTTTGACCGATACTTACTATAATTAATCAAAAAGCTTTGGAGCTATTGAAGAACAATTTTCATTCTTCGAAACATTCATAAAAAACCTAAAAAAGTAATTTTTGTTCATAGTTTGTATATAAATCGATTAAAATAAGGGACTGTAAAATTAAAGTTATTCAATAGTACTTTGTTGACCAAAACCAAATTTCAAGTGTACTTGTTTTGTACGGATGTTTTTTGGACGCAATAGAAATCAATCATCTGTTTGAATGTATTAGTTAGCTATCATTTAGTTACAGTTTCACCCAGTGGCGGATTTAGCCCTGAGTCCTCCCTAGACACTCTTTAATATTCCGCCCTTTTAGACTATATACAGGGTGGCCCAAAATGAACGAAGGTGTTTGAATTGCTTATAACTTTTTTATTTAAGACATAATTATAAATTTTGTTTTATACAGAATATAAATGGGGAATATTTTAAGTTTAGTTATGAAAAATAATATCTCGTAAGTGGTGGCCATTTGCTGCTTCGCATATTCGTGCGCTTTCCAACACATTTTCCATCACCTTTCGCAAAACTTCAAGTGTTATGTTGTTTATTTCATCGCGTATATTGCTTTTTAATTGCTGGATTGTTCTTGGCTTATTAATGTAGACTTTTCCTTTCAAATAACCCCAAAGAAAACAGTCTAGAGCGGTTAAATCCGGTGAACGCGGAGGCCAATTAAAATCATTTGTACGCGAAATAATTCGTTCACCAAAGATGTCTCGTAATAGAGCCATTGTGTCCCTTGCAGTTTGGGCACGTTGTTCAATTGAGTACTGCTCCATTTTAAATTTGGGCCACCCTGTATAAGTGATTATAAAAAAACTTAGATTTTTTATAAATTTTAAATTATGAATAAAAATTCCCTCATTTTACTTTTTAGTTCGTTTTTATAAACCGTGTAAAAGTGAGAAAAAAATAAAAAGCTAAAAAATTATTTATTCTAAATATGTTTATGTTTTGGGTTTTCCCTAAAAAAATTCCCTCACAGAAGGGAGTTTGTATTAATTGGAGACATTTTTTCTCGAGAAAAACCTTTCCTCATGAAACAAATTCCTTACGAATATTTATAATTGGGCTGAAATACTTTTTCTCAAACATAGCAAGTTACTTCTAGTTATGAATTGTTTGAATTGTAACCTTTTTTATATTATTATCATTATTGAATATGCCAATATTGTCCTCTCTGTATACCAATGATTTGTGAATTATTGATGGTGAAATATCTCTTCTAAAAAATCTAACGAAATTATACTAACGAATCTCGTGGTCAAATTAATGATACGGCACTTATATTACAAATCTTTCGATTTTTTTGTATGGAAATTTACATAGAAATTAAAAAAGGTTTAAATTTTATGTGTAATGACTTCTACATGAATTGCGAATAAAAATTTGATTACCTCTAAGATTGTACAACAAACAAACAAAATTATATAATTGTCAATTTAATCGCAAGAGTTCAGAAAAGAAATATTATTTTGATCCTCTTGATTAAAGTTTAAAATAAAAATGAATGGCATACCCATTACCGGAAGAATAACGTTATCCTGGGGATTTTTCATAAAATATGAGGTATTTTTCCTTTTTCTTAACAACATTATAGATAATGGACCGATTTTTTAATTTGAACACGTTTTCGGAAATAAAATATATGTGTTTTAATTTGCTTATAATTGTTCCAATCTTTTGGCCAATTCAAAGCAGATTCATATCAGACTTATTTTTATTTTTTTTTTTTCGTTTTATATATAAACTAAGACTTTATATATTAAGCTATTTTAATTATTCAAATGCGTTCTTCGACGCAAAAAAACCCTTGGTTCATCCTATCTTTCCGTAGTCCCATTTTTTAACGTGGTCAAAATTTTATTAAGCATTCAGAATTAAGATTTGATTGACCTTGTGAGAAGTACGCATCCGTATTTTAAAATTAAATTTTGTACCTGGCAAAATGCAAATAAAAAATTAGGTACACAGGCTTTTTGAGAATATTGTTATATTTTTTTATTAAATCTCTAGTCAAAATCGATAACCATGTAAGTCGATAACCATGTAAAAGTAAATTCAAAAATTTAATTACTTAACATATATAATTTAATAGAAATTTCGCATTCGTTTAAAGGAAAACTTTGCCAAATTAATTTTCGAATTTGAATTTCCTTTAGTACATTTTTCCTTTAAATTTTGGCGCCCTTTAAATTATGTCGCCCTAGGCCCAGGCCTCACGGGCCTAGGCGTAAATCCAGTGCAAACTTTTCGTGCTGAAAGTAACCAACTGTGAATAACTTAAATTGGTACTTAAAAGAGTGAACACTTGGTGTTAATTTCTGAATATGCGCCATTATTTTCAAACCTCAAAAAATATTCTTTTCACAGCGTTATTAATCTTAATAATTTTTTGCCCGGTGAGATGCTCGTAAAATCAGCTAACAATTTTTTTTAATAAAATGTGTCACCTGGTTAGAAAATAATAATTAGTGAAATAGTGAGACGACTTATTTTGCAAATCGGCCGTTATGTTTAATAACATTCAAAATACATACATAAACCATTTAAAAGTTGACGCTATCTTACTTTTTAAGAGAGCTTGTGCCTTTGGTGCTTTTTTTTGTTTCATTTTATTTTTCTTACTGCTTCACAACAATCACGTGCCAGCTAAAAAAAACTAAGAACAAACTATAAAACAATATTTATATAACTAAGGCAGCTACACTAAATTTTATAGATGACAATTTAATTGTCACTTCCTGCCGAATATCACAAAGACCAAAGGTATAAAAGAAAATACTTACATCGATTATCTTATAAAAAACGAGCCAAACAACAGAGACATCCATAAGATCACAAACCAAAAAAGCCATAACATTTGACAGGCACTTGAATACTGGCTTAGTGTCACTTTAGTCCAACAACGAAAATAACAAGCATAATAACAGCAAAAACAAAGTGTGAAGCCCACACTTGTCAAAAGCTTGCCAAAGTAGTAACAAAGAAAAGATAGCTCTTGAACCACAGTAGCATCTTGAAATCCCAAAAGTACTTTGCAGTTAAGCAAGAAATAAAAAATAAAAACAAAACACATAAAAAAATTATTTTTACCAACATTAAAATGACCACAATAACTTAAAAAATATATACTGTCTTTATTATCATAATCAAGTTAGATAACACCCAATGGACTAAAGACGTATTATTAAAACCAGAAATCGGTTGGTTTAAAATGGCAGGAATAAAATCCTAAACGAACAAGTAAACAAATAAATAAAAACATACAGTGAAATATACAATTGTCATAAATTACAAAACAATGATAACAAGTGTTATGGAAACGAAGGAAGAAAATATTTAAAAAAATCTATTTCTGTTTTTTCTCAATATTATATTACTATGAACAAATTTTAAAATATATGAAATAAGATTTAAAACAAAAACCTGTAAAGTAATGTTTTCTTATTAAATAAACTACAATTAGCATGTAGTGTCGCAGCTTTAAAAAATATTTAAGCAGTGCTGTACAACAAGCTTGCACCACACGAGTTATATAACTAAACGGTCATCCTAATGCACGAATAGTACAAGTGAGTTTTGCTACACTTTGCAAGATGGCGCTTGAAAAAGTAACTATAATTTTATCAAATTTTCAAAATTAAGGAGTTTGATTCAAAATAATAGAAGTCTTCCTCTTTTAAGAATAAACTTTGTATTCTTTATGTAAAAATATCTTTAGAAATCATGGATGCCGTAATTGTCGTTTGTGTAAAATTTTCGGAATTTACTCGTCCATTCGCTTATAAACGGGGTACAATCAGATAACTAAAAAAAATATAAATGATGAAATAATTTTGTTCCGACAACCCTCAACTAGTATTGGTTTAATTTTTGTCCGGAAAAAATTGATCTGAGTGGCACATCATAGTGTTTTAAAAGCGGTTTTACAGCAATTCTTTTGTGTTTTAGATTTTTTTCTATAAATGTGTTAAACATTAGTTTTCTTTATTTAGTTCATTATTTTTTTTTATACACAGCGGTCAACTCAGGCGATCTTGCTGGCCAGTGCAAATCGCCAAAACGAGAGATTAGGCGCCCGGGAAATGCATCCTTCAGTATATCGGTTGTGGCACGTGCAGTGTGTGCCGTTGCACCGTCCTGTTGGAACCACATGTTTTCCAATCCCAATTCATCAAGTTGAAGCAAAAAGAACTCGTTAATCCATGCTCTGTAGCGCTCACCATTCACAGTAACCGTTTGGCCCGCGACGTCTTCGAAGAAAAAAGGTCCGATGACTTCTCCAGCGAAAACAGCACACCATACAGTGACTTTGAGCGGGTGTAATGGCTCTTCGTGGGTTACACGCGGATTTTCAGTGCCCCACAAAAGTAAATTTTGCTTATTTACGTACCCGCTAAGATGGAAATGGGCTTCATCATTCATGATTATTTTTGATGAAAAATCATCTTCCTGTTGGTGGTGATTAAGGATGGCTTGAGCGTATATCAGACGCGATTGGCGGTCAGCAGCTAACAGCTGATGCACCGTCTCGACTTTGTACGGAAACATCTTCAAATCTTGTACCAAAATTCGCTGTAAAGACCGTCGACTGATACCCATTTGCGTGGCACGTAGTCTGGTCGATGTCGACGACGCTTCCATGACATACTCGGCTACAGCAGCAATATTCTCTGCAGAACGGCTACTCCGGGATCTGCCACGAATGGCAGCATTTCGTGTTGTGCCAGTCTCTTCGAGGCGAGCGGCTGAACGTCGCAGTGTTTCACCAGTAGGCGTTGGACGGCCAGGAAATCTGCGACGAAATTCACGTTGTGCCAAAGTCACCGACCGATTATTGGTCAAATAAATAGTCACCAATATTCCGCGATCTGGAGCAGTGTAGCGTAACATTGTTTATTAACGTGTATTTCGCATGTGTTTACTACACAAATGTCAAAACAGAACTGACATTAGGGGCCTATCGCAAAATTTATAGCATTTTCTGATAGGAGGATTACTTTTGCGCCACCTTGTATATGTATAAATAATTGATTTTTATATCCTACTTCTGGAAATTCATTATGTTAGACACGGAAAGTTTACATTGAAAAGTCTTAAAGCTGCCGGTGAAATTACAGAGAGAGAGAGAGAGAGAGAGAGAGGGAGAGAGAGAGAAAGATAGGAAGAGGAAAACTTCATCTCTTTGTCTCTCTCTAATCTGAATTAAGACTTTGCAAAGTATACTTTACGCGTGTTAAAGGGGCGAAAATGGATATTGTTTAATTTGGAGATTTCTAATATTATTTAAACAAATCATAACTCTGCAAAAGATATGATTCAATTATAAAGATCCAACCAATAATTATTCAAAGCTAACTGCAAGCAAAGCCGTTCGAGCACTTGGAAGAATTACGCAATAATCAATATTTCGATCGTGCACTTCGAAAATAATTAATATTATGTGACTAAACTGCAAATGAAACATTTCAAACGAATAAAAACTTAAAAAATTGGTTCAAAAAAAGTAAAAAAATATACTCAAATTCATAACCTCCTTTTTTTTGAAGTCGCTTAAAAATTATTCTCATGCTTTCTTGTATACTATATGTTTTGTTTTCCCACTTGTAGCATAAAAATATAAATCTCTAGGTATCCCTATACGTGAGTATACTACATAAAGCTGTCCATGTGCGAAACATCGGTATTCTAACTTTAAGCCACAATCCTGAAGAGATTGTTCCTGAAATTTATTTATTGTCATCGTAAATGCTAAGCGAACAGGAAATTGCAAACTTTTAATTCAAATGACCTATCTGTAGTTTTCTTTTATTGCGACTAAGCATCTCCCCCCACTGATAGCTACATGTTAATAGACATGTTAATTTGTTCTAAAAGTAATCCTCATAAAATTTTGAGAGCTTAACTATTGTAGTTGATCTGATATGGGAAAATTATTAATTACTTTGCATTGGTGTATTAGTTTCCCGCGTCCTGTGTCCCCAAGATTCTGCTGGAAATTTCAGGATATTGTAAGAGTAACACACATCATATTTAATAGATACCTCCTCCCCCTTCCGATATCATCGAAATTTTTATGGAAGTTTTACTTTCTTTTAAGAACCACTCACAGTGAATTTGGAAAATCTCACTATTGTAGTTATACAGATAAGGCGATATTAAAAATTGTCTTGTATGGAGGTTGCCCTATCCCCTGGGCCGATTTCATGCAATCTTCACATAAAACATCCTCAACTAGTTGTTTTTGCTCCTCGCTTTTCGGTGCCATTAAGTAAATGTTCTTCTTTTTTATCTACCACAAACGATCGTGTTAAGTACATACCACGAGCTCAAAACTTCTTGATGTACAACAAACACTACATGAAGAACATGTTCAACGTTCGAACTGAACGTAAAAGAAGGAACAATAGATTTTATATATTTTAACCATTATAATTATTTATTGAACCTTCAATTACGCATTGAACTAACAATAAGTATTCAAATCTTAATCTAATATTTTCAATTATGAGTCCAGCCAATGCTAGACAAAAATTTAGTTTCCACTGTTGTTTCTTTGATTGTTCTATATCTCTCTTGATCGGCTGAGAGGAAAAGTATCCCTCCTTCTCAGCCGACTGAGTCCTCTATAATTTAGAATGTTGCGGGCTAGTGGACTTAGGTACGACTCAAGCTTCGTTAAATATGATGCCGCGTGTTTAGAAAACACTGTCTTTACCATTGGGACATTTTGGTCTTTATGGATGCGTGAATTTATAACGTACCAAGGTGCGGCTGTAATTATGCGAAGTATTTTATATTCTCGCCTTTGAATTTTCTCAATATTTGACGCCGAGGCAGTGCCCTATAATTGTATACCGTAGTACCATATGGGTTTTAGATTCGAGTTGTTTAATAGAAGTATACACTCTAGTCTTAATGTAGAATTTCTTCCAATAAGCCAATTGAGTTCAACTGCTTTTAATTTCATTTAAATCAGCTTTGCTTCAATATGGCTCTTCCACGTCAAGCGGCGATCAAGATGAATATATTTTTAACCTCATATTGCTGCTGGTGTTAATTTTAATAGCTGGGCATGATTCCCTGCGTAATCTAAATATAATATGTAGACCTTTTTCTTCTTTAACTTTTATTTTCCATTGTTTTAGCCATTTTTCCAGCTGCGATATGTATACCTGTAGTTTGCGGGATGCTTCTTGTAGATTTTCGTGCACGCTTAGAAAAGCTATATCGTTAGCGAATGTTGATGTGTGAATATAGATTTTATGAATATATATATAATTTGTTTTTGTCAGCTTTCAAAGTAAAATGCGAAATGGATAATAAAAAGTATGATGGCTTAACATTTATTTTATAAGGGATTTAAAAAAAACTAATTTTGTATAAAAATTCGTTTTGAAAATTTTTTATAAATCAAAATAATTTAGTACAAGTTTCCGAGATTATTTTTAACTTTAATACATAAGTATGTATGTATGTACATATGTATATACCTACATACATAAATTACTTGTAGGACTAATATATAGGGTCCGCCAGATAACTTTTTTTTTGAAATCAGGGCCCAAAACATCAAGTGTAGCTTCGGCTGTGTGGCACGTAGCGCCGTCCTGTTAAAACCAAATGTTGCCAATATCCTCCTATTCAATTTTTGTGAACAAAAATTCGTTCAACATGGCCTGATAACTGTAACGGCCACTCCTTGCTCATTTTCGAAGAAAAATGGCCCAATTATGCCTCTGGACCAAAATCCGCACCAAACAGTGACTCGTTTTGGGTGAGTCGGCTTTTCAATGTATGCGTGCGGGTTTTCTATGCTCCAAATGCGACAATTTTGCTTGTTTACATACCCGCCAAGATCAAAGTGAGCTTCATCAGAAAATATGATTTTTTTGGCAAAATCTTCAGTAAGTCGATCGCAGGCAATATTTCCCAGCGTTGTTCAAACGTATACACAACCATATTCGTTCAGCGAAAGGATAAAACTAATTATCTGTCAAATGAGACATGAGCTAAGTGTTACCATTCACGAAATAAGCACTAGTTGAAAAAAAACGTTAGATGGCGGACCCTATAGTAACCAATGTATTAGCATTGCATATTGTGCATATTGTGTCTGTTAATTGTTAAAAAATAATATTATTTAAAAATTTTGCATTGTTACATTGGATTCCTTATTATGATCGTTTTTTACACATTACATTGTCTTCTAAAAACCCACACCTTCAAAAAACCATAACATATAGGGATTCTAAAAAATCCACAGATGCGACAAAAAATAACAATTGTTTTGTGTTACGAGCATAAATAGTATTCCACACATATGTATGTATGTTTATATAGGAATTTACATAATTTACAAATTGCTGTTCTACCACAAAAAAACTTACATAATTTTTGCAGTACTACTTTTTTCATGTTCACATTTTTATATGTTCACATATTAATATGTTCAGTTTTTTAAGAACATCTTTGGCTGTGACTACATAATTGTTCATTACTTATGTGCTGAGCGGGATAGAAGATATATATGAACTACATTCGAAAAAAAATAACTTAACGTGTTTAGCAAAAATTTATTCGATGCAGACCTCTAATACATACATAGTATGTATGTATTAGATTATATATATCGATTAGATTATGAGAACAGTTATCCAGATCATCCATAAATAAAACATTTAACAAAGGAAATGCCGAATTTAAAACGAAGTGGGTTTCCGGACATTTCACGTGTAATTTTCGGAATTTTGTTAATACCCCATTCATCAATATAAAAATTAAAGATATGTTAAGATCAACTGATTCTTGCTGCTACAGTTATAATATAACTAATGATCTCATCACGTAAATTAAACAAACTACCTCAATCAAAGTCTTAAAGACAAAGAAATATATTTTTTACACCTACATTTTACCCATCATTTAATTTCGCTATCTTCTGATGTCAGCAAGTTTCAACGAATTTTCTTAATTTTCGAGTTTCCTCTGAGTTTTTCCAATTCTTTACATAGTTTGCGGTTTTAATTAAAAATTAACTTTATTTGATAAAACATTTGAAAAATGAAAAGAAAATTGGCAAATCTGTATCAATTTGGTAATTGTTCGTCGTTAGAAATAAAATAAAAATATATATCGCAAAGTTTTTTCGCACAAAGAGTTGCAGTTCATGCACTGATTGTTGGCGTTTGCATACACAAATCTCTATTTTATTTTCTGCGACGAATATTCGCTACAAAAATTTAGTCGTCTGTCCCAGTTCCGTTTATACCATTACTACACGTTTTTGAAAATATTACATTTGTGTTTTAATAAATAAGAAGCTAAGTTTGTTTTTCAATACAGAATTTCAATTCTTAAAAATTACAAAAATTGTAAAAAAGTATTTTTTTGTTGATTTCTAAATTTTTGATCACGATATCTATTTCTCAAGGAAATCGAGATGTATTCTGCCAAAGAGAGAAACTTCGGACTT
The DNA here is from genome assembly GCA_956483585.1 of Gymnocheta viridis. Taxonomy (NCBI): domain Eukaryota; kingdom Metazoa; phylum Arthropoda; class Insecta; order Diptera; family Tachinidae; genus Gymnocheta; species Gymnocheta viridis. Next base: position 45,892,122 of record OY101442.1, on the reverse strand, counting down.
TATGGTTAAGCAGTTATGGATGTTTCCTCCAGCAACGACAAACAGAAAAATGAACAGATGACTGACAGAGATAGAGATGTACTGAGAATGTGGAAAAAACGTAAGCTTCTGGCATCTGACTAAAGCCGCCGTGGGAATATTCCTGATCCAATCACTGAATATGCTGTTGAATATCTATCGTTCAGCCAAAGGGATGTCAAGATAAAATTTCAACGCTATCATTTTCATTTTCAGTCAAATTTTCTTTGGTGATAAATGTTGCCGCTTAAGCATAGTGGGTTTAGGGTATATTCATTTCTAATCTTAATAAGTTATAAAAATCATCTAATAATAATATTCATATTTACTACTTCCTGACCATCTTTGATCGCAAACTGAAAATAAATCTAATGATTCTCTTTTCATGGATATTTCAACAATTTGGCGAATCCATCTACCTAAAATTCTGTATTAATTATTAATTTAGTATTTTTATTTATAAACTAGTGAAGTGGTTGTTCTTCCCAGTTTTAAGATTGTATGTGTTACGGGTAAGCAAGAAAAGTAAACGAAAGACAATTCAGTAGCTTAAGACGAACTGAAATAGAAGACAGCATCATCGAACTTTAAAAAAACAGCACTTAATTTTACTCTATAAAAATACTAGAGTAATTACATTTCAAAATATTGTCCCGTACACGAACTAAAGAGCAGGTTTGTTTAGATTTTTTGTGGCCATAGTTTCTTTTCTATATACATTTCTATGGATTGTTAGGCAAAATAGCGTATGTTCAGATTTATATATTTTGCCTTATTGCAGTATATTAGCATTATTTTGAACGGTAGGCCGATAAAAAAAAGTTTCCAAAGTAATCATTCAGATCCTGAACATATAATTTGGAACTACATAATGCAAATTTGAATCATTTCTGATGATTTTTATATCGACTTGTCATTGTAAGAAGTTCTATCATTATCCGTATTTACTGGATCAAAGTCATGACATGACACACATTGTGTATTTTTAGTTCACATAAAATAACTTTTTAATATTTCAATGACCCTACGAAAAGTCGCCTTTTTGAATATACGGAAATAAAAAAATATATGTATTTGTAAAAATGAGAAATAAATTATATGTACTGTCAAAATTATCTTTTAATAGTAAATAAAAAGCGGAAGATTTTTTAACGCTTACGATGTACGAAGTAAAAGACTTAATGCAGCATTAAAAAAAATTACTTTGATTTAATGGCACTTTAGTCGATAGTATTTTTTTTTTCTCCTAATGCACTTCGTGAAAAAATGCATTTATTATTATTATTATTATTGCTTCACGTATCAAAAAGTATTTTTTCGAAAATTTTTACGTTATAAAAGTTGTTTTTGTTAAGATAAATTGTTTTACAAACATTAAGTTTTAGTTTATGAAATATTTTTTCCCATTATTTCATTCTTGATGGATAGTTTTTCCTAAAATAAACTATTTTTGAATATAGGCGGTTCTTCACAAAATCCACAAGTTTATCTATCTCTTCGAATTTATGAAAACACAATACACATTGGTGGCATCACGGCACATGCTGTTTTTGCAGTGACTACAAATAAACGAACGATGTTCAATTTCATTATTTCGCTTTTAAACAATTTTAAATTAAAATTGAAAAGACAAAATAAGAAAAACGAAACATTAAAAAATAGAAGAAATGCTGGCGCGGCTTTTGCCTTGTTTGGGTTTTAGTTGGCGACAAGTGTAAAACGACAGCTCAGCTTGTTATTCATTTTATATTATTTTATATTTTTCTATTGAGTTTCTTTGCTTTTAAATCATGCACATACTCTCTTCCTTTTTCTTGTGCGTCTGTGGTTACTTTTCTTTTTAAGCCATTCTAAACTTTTTCTTTCCATTTTTTTTTAACTCCCGTCCAAATTAAGTTAAAGAGTTGCCAACAAGGACATTTATTAAAGATGCTTAGTGCACAAGAAATTCATGAAGATATTTTTTGAAAGGTGATTCTGTCGAAGTACATATATTTCAGAAGGATTATATTTCTTTCTTTCTTAATTAAGTCTATGAATTTACAATTCTTACAGAATATTTATTCATAAGGACAAATAACAGAAACAGTCCACCAACCAAAATTTTTTGAAATTTATCCAACTTATTGCTTATATATTGTTTTTTAAAGAAATATTAGAGTAGATATATAATTTTATAAATAAAATAAATGTAATTCGATGATCATTAATGCACAAATTGTTAACGAATCCTACCGTGCCTCAGATCTTCTAATTTCATACCAGAAATGAAGAATTTTCAGGTATTCATATCATTACTTTAGTGTTAGTGAAGATGGCCCGATCGAAGCCATATTTTTGTACATTGAATTTACTTCAATTTTAGTTTAAATATTTTGTATGTACTATTTTTGAAACATTGAAATGTGGTATGAAATTTAAGAATAGAAAATAGAATGCAAAAATGTAACGTTTGTCACGAAGCGTGCGTCACAAATTGTTCACGTCTCTTTGATAAGAAACGCCAAAATTTTTTGGCTGCAAATAAGTTATTTTAGAATTCTCTTACATTCAAAGTTCTTTTAGGAACTAGATTTTGTGTGCTTTATGCAAAATTAGCTAAAAATTACGAAAACACACTCTAAATTTCAAAGTTATTTCATTTTTTTGTAGCGTGCGCCACAAAACTTTGTGATCAATTATTTTTGCAACAAATACCAGCTAAAAAGTTATTTTATATCCCATACGAAAGTACATTCTGAAACATAAAAAGATAATTTACCAATTGAAAAACTGAGGAGATATTGCCATTAATTGTGTTCAAAACTAACATTACATTTAACATAGTTCTACGACTTATTAAGAATGGTATCTTAATGAGTAAATGTCTAACATTATAAGAAGGAATATGTAAAGGACTCCATTGGAATCTGTGACTGGTTTTCTACAGACTCAAAAGCGTTAAAATAAATTTGAGATGTGAGATCCCATAGTATTGTAAATAATTGCTTATTAATATAAGGATCTTTAAAGTCCTAAGCCCAACGTGTGATGAATCCAAACAGACCTCTTATTTTGTTTGAAATAAGTTAGTAGTATCCATAAATAGACTGCCATAATGTCCATTCTTTGTATGTGATCATATAATATTGAGTAAGACTTTATTTAAGGACAGCCACACTCGTGCGATATCTCACATCTTAAATGATGTAAATTAATCTTATATTAGGGTCGTTGTAGTACTTTCTCACAACGAACTTTCCAAAAGAATTGCAAACACTTATTTTATTTTATTGCTAATTTCATTAAATAGTTAAGTAGGTAATAGTTTTATTCAACTTAAGTTATAACTTTGATAACAATTTTTATTAATTCAAAATATGTTCTACTATGTAGAATTGTTAAATTAAATGTTATAATTTAATTTATTTCAATCTTTGCTTGGCGAATCACTTTTTATGTGGAAATTTTCCATAATCTCTTATTTGCAAGTAAATAATTTACTAAAATTCATAATTTAATTCAACTACTGGCCTTATCGTTATTCATTGAAATTTTATTCTTTCTCGAGGCACAAGCTCAATAATAAAAATATAAAAAACTTAAAACTGGTTTTACAAATTGTCGGCTATGCGGATTTGTTCTATTTTTCTTCCTTTTCAAAAAAATGTACTTTAATTCTCTCAATTCCATAAATAACATTTTTTAATTTTTTCATTTCTTTTTGGCTGCGTTCACATAAATTAAAAGTAGTCTGCTCAACTTATATTTTATTGCATATCGATTAACAACAAAAGTTCTTACAATAGATATCACAAAAAGTAGAAAAAGTAGGCACAAAAGAAATAAAGTGTTGAGCAAAATTTTATGTAAATAATATTCAATATTTTTCTTAAAAATTTAAATAATATTCATTATGTTTCTTATGCAAACAAGTTTGTTAACTTGTATTCATAGCCGATATACGGATAAAGATAATATGGAGTAAAAAACGATCCCGCATGATTAAAACGAAAGTGTCATAATTAAGGTTCCAAGGAATGGGAATTTTAAGCAATGTGGAAACTTGAGCGGTCTTGTCCTTATGCTAGCAATGCAATAGCTAAAGTGCTTAATAAAGTGACCTGTAATCGCATATTAAAGACTCTGGATGAATAGTTGCCGAATGAACATGTAGGCTTCCGGCCAAGCAGATCAATATCCCATCCGGTTTCCAGTATTGGCATATCAAAAGAAATAGTTACATAAATATTAGTAAAAAGTAAAGACTACAAAATGCTGCTATTACACTGCGAAAGACCCAACCACTCTTTCGCCACAATTAATGGCATCAAACAGGGATGTCTACTATCGCCAATTTTGTTTATCATTGTACTCTAATGCTGGCTACACACATTGCAACGTTTTTATGCAACCAGTCTTATTTTATTGTAGGTTGCATAGTCTGTAGTCGTGTTTATAGTTTCATTTCGTGTTGCATTCGGAGTTTCATAAACATCAAAATATTTTGATATTTTCTGGTTGCATTGATGTTGGTTGCATAGTGTGTAGTCGTGTTTATTCGTTTTACTGGTTTAGTTCATTGAAAACCAGCTAGGCGTGCATACTTGTTTTTGTCAACCACGAAAAAAATAAATGAGCTTTGTAATTTTGTATTTATCATGTCTAACAATTTAAAGCACTGGTCTGACATCAGTGTTGACATTTTGCTCTTTTCGGGTATTTTATGACACTTTTTTGGTCTCGTTTCCCTTTTATTTTTGCCGAATACCCTTTCTTAAAATAGGGTGCTTTTTACGCTTTCTAAATTTTCTTGTGGCGCTTTTAGAGCTTTTTGTTACAACTTGTCATATTGATTTTTTGCAAATTTAGCGCATTTTTTTAAACTTGTCTATACTGTCCTGTTTTTTAAGTATTTCTCGAATTTGCTATTAAATTTAAAAAATACGGGCAATAAGCACCCAAAAATTACAAAAGTATATATATGCATAGTAAGCTTGGAAAATTATGAAAAACTCCTAACAAACAAATTTATTGTCACCCAAAGGGTGTCTTATTGTATAAAGGTTGTAAAGAAAATAAAATAGATTCATATAGAATAATATAGTTTGTTTGTAATTTTGTAATTTTTTAAATTCTCATTGGTTTTTTAAAAGTTTTTGTATAAGATAAGAGGTTTGAAACATTTCAAAAATATGGTTTAAGGTCTACTGATGATTTGGCATTATCACCAATAAAATGGATGTGTATAGACTAGCTAAAAAATCCTAAAAATTTTCAATCGATGACTTGTGCAGAAAAAGTATCTAAGATATTTGAATGATATCAGAACTTTATTTTGTGTATTTATGTATATAAACATTATTTGTTATTTCACATTTATATTATAAAATTATAATAAGTATAAGCAACAAATTAGTGTTTATATGTGCATACAAAAAATTTATACCATTTAAATTATTTTATATGTATATACGTTTATATCACATTTATATAACATATATATTTGTTTATTATACACATCTAAACATGTATATCGTTTTATCAAATGCAAAAGGGCCTATCTACATTATAACAAATTTTTCACTAGAGATAAAAAACTTAATAAAAAACAAACTATTGATAACAAATATTGTCTTTTTGAGCATAGTATATGAATTCCGATTTCATTAATGATACTACCTAGAAAAAATAGTTTTTTTGATCACAATAGTTTGCTTTTTATTAAGCTTTTTGTCTCTCCTGAAAAATTAAAAATAAAATAGATAGGTTGTTTTGCATTTTATATAACGATAGGTATGTAAATATATATTCAAATATACATTATTTTAAGTTGTTTTGTCAAAAGTACACAAAGATTATTATCAAAAAGTACCAAAAAAATAAGATCGGAAATACCCCCTAAAGAGCCCATCACTGGCTTACAAATGTCACGTAACCACGTTAGCAATTTCTATTTTGAAATGAAATTTTTATGGCTTAAGTTCAAATCTAATTTAAGAAATTATTTTTGGATAAGCGGATCAGTACTGATTTTGAGTTCGCTACACCATCTCATCATAAATAAATTGTTTCAAACAAAAAAGTACTCTCTTAATAAAATAATGAATTTATCCAAAAATTATTTCTTAAATTAAGAAGATATGGGTAAACTAAGATTTGAACTTAAGCCATAAAAATTTCATTTCAATAAATACCTTAAAACAGTTCAACAATTACGTATAAATATTAATTTCTATTTTATACAGATTGGTACGTTGCAACTACGGTACATTTAAATTCGGTAAGCTTTGTATTGCTCTTCCCATAACATAGACGAACAGCTGATACGGTAAGGGTGCGCTCCGCTAATTCTGCCTTGACGCATGTTTAAAGAAATGCCATTCAGTTACATGAAGGCGGTGTAAGGGAACTATGATCTTTTTCCCTCTAAGTGATCTGGCAATCCTAATTTTATCTCTAAGATATCGTGGAATCTCCGAATAAATAATTTTATGCAATAGTAAGAGTACACGAATATTTAAAAGATTGATTAAAAACGCCGTATAGTTTGGAGGAGACATGTGACACACGATCATATTTTCCCAAGTCATACACATATCTTACAATATTATTATATAAAACGTTCTGCTACCTTCTGCTAACAGAATCACAATTTGCGAAAAGTTCACAACCATACATTAAACCTGGCAGAAGATAAGATTTTGCAATCATTTGTCTAATATTTAAAGGAGTGCAGTATCAACCAAAGACACCTTAGCTTTATATAAGTTTGACCTATGAGTGCATTAACATGATTTGTCCAAGTAAGGCTATTATTGAGAATCAGCACAACGTTTTTGGCAGCATTTACAGAATTGATTTTTTCTCCGTTTATTAAAATATCAAAACCGATATTAGAATCATGTATTCTCTTACAAATTAGTATGCACTTGGGCTCACGAGGGTTCAAAGAAAGTCCATTTGCCGTGGCCCAACAGTAGATTCGATCCAATTCAACGTTGAGTCTCAGAATGTTTTCAGTGACAGATTGCACTGGGCTGCACATCATCTGCGTACATATGAGTTTTGCAGTGTAGAAGATATTTTGGCAAATCGTTTACATAAATTGTAAAATGAAGTGGTCCAAGAATTGACCCTTGAGGTACACCTCTAAATAAAATTACCTCTAAGAAAATAAAAGCCGTGTTGAAGTTTCGAAAAAGTTAAAAAAGTGCTTAAGCTTCATGGAAAGCATGCTGTGATCAACCGTGTCAAAGGCTTTTGAATGATCAAGTAGGACCAAGAAATTTAATTTACCTTTAACAAGTTCCCGCCGTATATTTTCAGATACACCCTGTAGTGCAGAAACACAGCTATGATTCGAACGAAAACCTTATCTGATAGCAAATTAAAATCACTGATGTATGATGATACGAGGGCGGATTGATATTGAAGCTACCTAGCGCTATATAGCAGCTCGTATTTGCTAATGAAATATTTTTCGAGGACTTTAGACAGGTAACACTGTATATATATAGTATGTCAAGGAATATTTGCAATCTCCAACTTATGTACTCGAATGCTTCTATTGTGTGCGTGGATTTCAAAATAATAGTGGCACACTTTCAATAATCATTTTCATTTAATAATTTGTGCAATTCAAGCAACAATATAATAAAATTTAACTTGAATTTTTTTTTTTTTTTTTAAATTTTAGAACCTGGCAATCTTTTGTAATGGTCAGCAAATCAGGTAACGAAGCGGCAGCAGCATTTAATATTTTCTACAACAATGTACAACAAGAGAAACGATATGTTGATCTTTATGCAAGTGTTGCCGCCATCAAACATGATTTGATGTCATCTTCATTTCATTTATTATAGTCATCTATCGCATCGAAAATGATAAGTGAGTTTTTTCATTGCCTAGTATTTTACGGGTTTTTGTTAGATTTTGGCATATTTTCATAAATGTTGGTAAATGCTTTTTTTCGAAATAAAATAAATCAAAACGCGTAGAAAAAAATCTATTGTTATTGGTTTTTATATATAAACAATTGTCTGTCTGTAAGTTCGTATTAATATCTGTCCTTTTGTTTGATGCGTGCGACTCGTTGCTCGTTTGATTGTTTGGTCGTATGTCTTTCTGTCTGACTATAAGCATACATATATGTATGACTGGATGTATGCATGTTTGTCTGTTTGCCTTTCTGTCTGTCTGTCTGTCTGTCTGTCTGTCTGTCTTCAGGACATGTATCAGTACACATACATACTCACGCATGTAGTAAATATCTAAATGTTTGTCTCTCTATTTGCTGAATGGTTGGCATCAATCTATGCAGAGCAATTGCTTTCATACATTATTCATGATTATTTTTGCTGTTATACACCGTATGTAATGGTTGGCAGAAGAAATTAAGTTTTACATTAAGGCAATGCTGGAATTTTAAGTGATTTTTAATTCAGTGATGATTGATGTGCTTGTGGCCTTTTATTGACATCCAACTAAATTATAAAAAAAACATTTCTTTAGCTTTAAAACCTGATAGGTATAATTTTTTTTCAAATATTGGTTGTGTGGCAGCCATCAGAAAGCTTTAAGTGAAACCTTCTAGAATTCATGTTCTATAACACCTATTGTGTCATTTTATTTTTATTTGGTCAAAACTTAAATTCCAGCCATAGTTGAACTTGATTGTCATCATTGTGGTACACATTGTACTTGGTGCATTGCATTGTTGTGTCATAAATATATCAAAGATATTTAGGTTTAATGTCTATATCGAAATAAGCTTTTCATGCCACTGTTTCTTTTGTTGATTTATCAGTTGTATAAATATGTCGGAGTTAAGATTAATAAAAATTCAATCAATTGATTACACTCAACTTTATAGGACATGATACAGCCCTTGCCATAATGGAACATTATGTCTCCTTATTTAATATTTCTTTTTTTGCAGATGACTTTAAAATTATAAAAATTTATAATTATTTCTGTTATGGCATTACTTCTTTGCTGTTTAAAACTTAGTTTACGGGTTTTTACAGCTGATGTAAAAAGAGATGTTTGATTTTATTTAAGAGTATAAACACTGCTAAGAAATAAATCAGTTTCCATAATTTTCTATTCATGTCGCTATTATTCATAAGATAGAGAATTGTAAAAAATAAAGGAACATCTTGTAGATATCAAAATACTTTTCATATAAATTATAAAAATATCACTATTGTGCAACACAAATTGAATTTATTATTTCTAATTGGTGATAAAAATATTTAACACAGTCAATATGCAACCGCAATACAGTTTCAGCTTTCGATACTTTTATAAAAATTAATATAAATTATGAAGGTAAAAATATTTGGAGAATGTTTTTTACTTTCAAAGCTGCAGAATAAGTAAAACATTTTGAATGTTTACTCGGTGTAAATAATGTCTTAGAAATCAACAAAAACTTTGCTTTTCAATTGGGGCAACACCAACAACATAATACGAGTAGTTTTGACATTTATTTTTTTGACCAATTCGATGTTGATGCATTAGAAATTCTTACAATGAATTTAATTTCGCTCGAAAATCGCACTAAAGTAATCAAAATCCACTATGAAAATCACAGTTAAAGTTACATTTCGTAAAGTGCGTGATATTTTCGGACAACATAATCGTCCTTCTGAGACCGCTATTAATAATTTGGTCGTTAAATTTGAGTTGACATGCTCGATATAAAATATGCCAACACCAACGCGTGTTCGACCTGGTCGTTCAACTGAAAACATCGCAGCCTACCGACCAGACACATCGCCATAAATTCGCCCAAATCATTCAGGAACAACCGGCTGGTTTTTCTGTAAAATTAATTGTTTCAGGCGAAGCCCATTTTCACATGTCAGGGTACGTCAACAAGCAAAATTGCCACACGTGGGCTTCTGAAAATCCTAGAGTGATTATTGAGAACCCTTTCCATGCTCAACGTGTCACTTTATGGAGCGCCATGTGTTCTGGAGACGTGATTGAAAATGCAGTAACGCTATCGCGAGATGTTAACAAATCAATTTTGACCTATTATTGATGGCGTGGATATCACTGACATGTGATTTTAACAAAACGGCGCCATATGTCACATAGCCAATGAAACGTTTAATTTATTGCAACCCAAATTTCCCGATCGCACAATTTCACAAAAATCTGTTGTTAAGTGGCCAGCTATATCGTGTGATTATTTTATGGGGCTGTGTGAAGGACAGGTTCTATACGGAGCCTTAAAACTCAATATCCGTGATGTGATTAACGAAACAGAACCGCCATTTTGTCAAAAAGTGATTAAAAACTTTGATGAAATAATCGACATCTGTCGAAGTTTTCTCTTTGTAATACAATAAAAATTTGAATCATCTTCATCTAAATTATTTGCTGTATTTGGTTTTAGAAAACAAAGTTCTTGTTGAAAACCCCGTTTCTAAAATATGTCACATGGCTTTCCTGTTTGTATGAATGAACCAAACACTTGTTTAAGTTTACTTGGGCATCACCATGTGCGGAATACACCAAACACTGAAAGTAGGCGCAGAGTTTGACATGAGAAAATTAATGTAATACCAAGAAGCTAAGCTATTTTTTGAACCACTGTACTATACGATAGAAAAATCTCTAGACCATTCAATACAATTTTTGGCATAAAACTAGGATGTTTGCTATCACCTTCGCTTTTCCTTATTTTTACGGATGAAATTTCGCGCCGCAGATATGATAAAGCACAAATAATTATTTAGGATGCTCTCCGACTTAACAAAAGTCTTGTATCGTCTGACTATATCAATGACAATTGCGAACTATCCCGGAAACCCTCGAAATAAACACCTTAAAAACGGTCTTATCAGCCGATTACTTGAATTTTTTTCAAATTGCAGTGCATTGCGTTGAGGATGGTGTAACTACAGCAAATATTAGAAACTGAATTCAAAAGGAACTTGTTGCATGCATGTACATATGTCTATGGATGAGAGATTGATTTCTTTTAAAAAAGATTCAAAACAAACTTAAGGGCACTTTAGCCGACCGTAAATGTAGAATCGTAAATGTAGTCGTGTCAGCTGATCGTATCTGTTACATGAAAAAGCAATGAAAATGTTTACCTTACCGAAATTTCACTGAGCCGTAACGTACCAAACTGTAGAAAATAGAATTTCATTATGATTTTACGTGAAAAATGTAGGCAGTGATGGAATGCATGTATGTTGATTATGAATTCGGTGCAGTAGTAATTTTTTGGTACTTTTTTCCTTTTATGTTTGAAACATTTTAATTGTTAAATTTGTATACATTCATGGTGTATATTGAATACATTTAGTTTTATTATTCAATTTATTTTTCTTTATAAAATTTTGCAAAAGACTGCCAATCGTATGTACTTATTTTTTTGTAGAATTTAAGTGTCAATATCGAACATATGTAAGTATATATGTATGTACATTTATACATACATACATACAGACAAGGATAGAAAAAATGATTTTTAGATAATAATAATACCAAAGAAGGGTAGAACAAAATTAATTGCAGATAATATGTGACGTGTTCATAAAAAATAATATGTATTTGAAGTGTATTTTAAGACATATTTTTCATACAAATTTTTTTTAAATACATTTCGAACATAAATTATTTTTCATGGATTTATATGCACCGTGTAAGAAAAAATACTTTTCTTTAATACAAATAATATAAAATATAATAATTATGGTGGTTGATATACGAAAAGAAAATATAAGCGATAAATACTGTAATATGCATGAATATACTAATAAACATACAAAAAAAGTTTAAAGAAACATAAAAAAACAACAAATCTTTGCTTTTCCACTGTTTAGTTATGCATATGAACGCATTTCAGTATTAATGTATGTGTGACCAAAAAGGGCGAAATTACAAAACCACACCATTTTCCATCTAGAATTTGAAGTTTTTGTATTTATAATAAATAAGATATATTATGTACTTAAACGCGGAAAATGCTATGAAAAATACAACTTCTCTGTGGTGCATGAGAAGGGCTTATGACTACCAACCAGTAGGTTGTAGGTATGAACCCCAACGCAACTTTTTCCAAAAAATTTTAAAATTTTTTAAAGTAAAATTATTTCGAATACCATTTTTTTGCCCATATTCTCGGTGAGCAATTGCGAAACTGGTGAAAAAACTTGAGCAGTTGGGACAAGTCAGTGATGTGAAAAATTAAACTCGCTTACGTCGCTCATTTGAGAATATTGCTTTTGTAGTCCACAGTGTTGAGGAAATCCCAGGTTTGCCCATTTCTCATCGATTTTTGGAATCGGACATTTCACAAACGAAACCTGAAAAGTTTTCTAAACGTGTATGCTCTCGAAGAGGCGACCGCTATTTTTCACCGAGATCTTGTGGTTTAAACCGTTAGAAATTTTTTTGGGGCTAAGTAAAAGATATGGTCTTGTCAATCGATTCAAGACCTCGGTTGTTTTCCATTATGAATAGGATACCCTTCTCTTTAGAATTAAATTAAAATTAACGTTAAAAATAACGTTTTTTAGTTATCGAAATGGAACCTCTTATTGGAAGACCCTATGGATAGCTAAATACAAGATTAACCAAATCAAAAATGGGGGTTTTTACAGAGCAGTCAGAAATTATCGTACCTACACCCAGAACTAAACATTTGTCCAATTCTTAAAAGCTTTTGCCATTGGATTTCAATCAATGTAATTTTGTCTTTAGTGCATTTACGTATGTTACTGGTATTAATTTTTTAAACTTTCAGGATGATTTTATGGGTTCAGCAGGAAAAAAATTAGCCTTTTTGAGGAGCAGCAGTGCTCCACTTTGGTTTTAACTGATCAGTTCTTGTTCTGGTCTTCATCAAATACATATGTTAAGTTCTTTGTGTAAATATTCATAACTAAGCACATACTAATTGTTGAAAGGTGTCAACTTTCACAACAGTAACTGTATGATTTTTATCATATGACGCAGGCAACAGTCGAAGAATTGCATAAACAAAATTTCAGATGATACCAACTTGAGATACAAGCTCATTTTAAAAGAAATAAAAATTAACTTTTTTTACATCGTTTAAATTATATAAAAAAATTATTTAAAAAATACCTTTTAGTTTAAATTTATCAAAAACTTTTAAAACTTTATTTGATTGCACAAAAACAAAGGAAAATTTAATTACAAAAAATGAACCCAATTTTTTTCAATTATGTTCAAATACTTTTATATATTTTATATAACTATTTTGGTGGTGAATAAATTTATTAATTAAAAAAATGCAACAAAATTATTGAACTCCACCATATACACAAGACATCTTTGCACAAACACAAGGAGTGGCTAAAAGGTTGAAGTATTTTTTCACTGTATTTCGTTCGATTTTCTTTTATTTTATAAATTTTTTATTTGACTATTTGCTGACCCAGTTTTATGTAAAAAATTATTTCAACATAAATTTCGTTCAGGTTGCAACAATTTTGTGACCACAAAATTCATTAATTTTATAACAAAAGCAAGTGCATTTTCGAATTTTTTTATGGACATAATCATTTTATTAAAGTTACTTTCTTCTATAAGTTCAAAAAAGTTCAAAAGGTCTTCCGTTTAAAGCATAAGAAAAGAGAAAGAAGTTATAGATGTTTTGTAGTAATGAATGAAAATAAATTAAAAATTGTTTACGCCATTAATTGTAATAAATAAAGGAAAGTGGAGGAGTTGAGTTCATTATAAAAGAGTTAATGAAAAAAAAAACAAATTAATTGAAATGTGTAACAAAATAGCTGGCGATAAAATTAGCTTCTTAATTTTAATTATTATCATTAGGTACTCGAATCTAAATTTTAGGGTCTTCTAGTATTCCAATTCAGTTCACACACAAAAAAAATACAATAAAGTAAAATAAAATTAAGGTTTCTTTTTTTTAAGAGGTAATACACGACCTTGAAATTTTTCATTTAATTGTTAAAATGAAGAAAAAACAGCGGCACAATAGTTTTTCCTTGAAAGTAACTCTCTAGCTCGCACATCATTGAAAAATTTAAGAGTTTAGGTTATTAACTTAAACTTCTTTACAAACATCCTTTAGGTAAATTTTAACCCACCTCAATAATATCAAATATCGAATTTTTGAAAAGTTTAATTCATTATTGCTGCCTACAGTGGTAGTATTTCAAAGGAAATTTTGTTCATTATAAAGATGATTAATGGCCTCATTTTATAAGATGAAGCGATTTTAAACGTTTCACAACTGTATTATAGATACAAAAATTATATTTTTAAATTTAACTTCCGGGCGCACGATGTTGAAAGATATCGTTCTTGTGGGACTTTACATGCAAAAGAAAAACAATTTCTAAAATTTTGTTTTTGTTTTAAATGTAATTCCGCAAAAGAACGATATCGTTCGAGATCGTGGGTCAGGCAGTTAATGTTTCGATACAAGTTTCAAACGTTTAAGTATAAGTAATATTACAGAAAGAAGCCCTTCCGTTTTTTAAGGTAACTTATACAAATTTATAATAACAAATGAAATAGATTTTTTTATCAAGATAATTAGATTAGGAGCGCAATAAATTTATCAATTTTGTTGTACATCTCCACCAAAACATTGCATATTTTCAATTTGAATAAACAATTCATCACATCACCAGTTAACATTCAAGCATTCAACACCAAAAAAAGCAACAACATAAAATGACATCAGTTGCAACAATGAAATAAAAAACATTCATAAACTATTTTTGCTTCATGTCGAGAAATAAAATAAAAACGTATTTGCAGAGTCATTTAAAGAAAATAACACAAATATTTCTGTTCAATGCAAATGAAATAAAAACAGAGAGCAACGAAATGCTTGATGATGCTGGTTCTGTTAGTATCCGCACCAGATGCGAAATCCATTTAAACTTTCAATACTTGAGGCGAAACAACAATAACGACACAAAGAAATATGTCGACTGGTTGGCTGTTCTTGTTGTTTAACTCATTCGCTTGGACTGGGTTTCTTCAGATGCTTTCGCCTCTAGTCGTCATATATATTTTATTATATCACAATAAAATATAAATATATCTCAATTAATGTTACTGTTATTAATATAACAAAAAAAAACTACATTATTATTATATTATTTAATTATCTTATTGTTGAAATGTGACTGAGTATCAAATATAAAATATTATTAAATAAAACAAACAAAGCAACTAAATACGAGTAGATAAATTTCTAACTACAATGTTTAACTTAGAAAATTTATTTATAATTATTGACTAAAAACTCATCAACAGGGCTTTAGTTATAAAATTTATACTTTTATTAAATATCGCCTTAGCGCAGTTAAATATTTTTCATTTTAAAGCTTATTTCGTAAGTCTACGTTTAAAATTACACACATATCTTCTTCTACATACAAATATGCAAAGATACATTTTTAGATCCCTTTTTCTTCTTTGTTTGCCAACCGATTTTCTTCATTCTTTTACTAAATGGTGAACATTGTTGAGCCTTAGTGACTCCAATATATATTATTTAAATCAGATCAGTATTACAGGAATGAAACGCTCATAAAGTTGATACCACTACAAATGCTAAAAATACTCACGTACACGCATTTACTTATGTAAGTATTGGTTCAAGTAAAAACATAAGCAAAGCAATGGGGAGAGTGTTTAAGATTACTACCTATATACATATGTATGTACGAGTTATGAGTAATGCGATTTTTTTTATAAATGTGCCTGTTTCAATGCAATTATATTTTGTTTTTGGATTTTTCCATGGGGAAGGGAATTAGTAAGTAGTTTTTTCTCTTTAAATGAATGCAACTTAAATATCTATACGTTTAAACTGGCGGTCGGATTTCGACCACAACGCGTGCTCTAGTGAACAGAAATCTTTCAATGCTTAAGAACACTAAAACATTGAGAAAAATATGTTAGAATAATTTATTCGATTTTTTTTGTTTAATTTATAATACATTTAACAAACTTCGATGTCTATTTTTAATGAATATTCAATGAAATTGATAAAATAAAATTATAAATTTCAATATTTCGCATTGTTTTTTTTAAGGATATGAATTGTTTTTGCAATAAAGTAATTAAAAATACATTAAAACAATTGTCAAAATAAAACATTAACAAATTCATATTTACACTAGCATAAGAGTTTATTTATTTATTATTTATTTATTTTTTCTGAGATATAACAGTTTGAAACTTGATAAGGATATCTAAAAATATTTGTGGTTCTATAATTATTGGATGCACTATTACAAAGGCGGTTTTATTATTTTAAATTGGTAATTATATAAATAAAACCAATTTATTTATTTAATCTTTTAATATTGATGACGTCAAATCTGTATGTTATTTAAAGCAATAACATCTTAATTTTAAAATAGTTAATTTCTTAAATAAAAATAAAGTACCTATTAATTAAGTTAAATAAATAGAAAATAAAACTAAAATAAACCTGTTAATGGAATACTATTCAATATTTGTTCGACGGTATAGTGTCCTGTTGAATGAATGAATTGATTATTCGAAAAACACAGGACACTGCGACCGAAAAGGTCTATTCTATCCCTTGCCAGGAGCTAGAGAACATCATCTAGACTTGCTGTCCTGAGGAATCTTAAGATTGCCAGTGGTTCTAGTATTGGCAGTTCCTAATCCTCCAATAGGTGCTTGCCCAATTGGATATATATTCTGTGGCATAAGGCTTCACAGTCTTTCAGAATATGCTCTGGAGTTTCTTCGTCGTACTCACAGAATCTGCACAGGCTATCATTCTCAATGCCAAATTTGTTAAGGTAATTTCTCAGTCTGTAATGGCCTGTGAGGAAGCCTGTGAGCATTCCTAGATTGTCTTTAATTAGGGTCATGAGAGCTAAGAAACAAGTTTGGTTATACGTTCAAATCATTAGCTTTGCGTGCCTCAGTCCAGGGAGATTGAACTAGAAGTGTCCCTTGGTACTTCTAGTCTCCACCGATAATGTCTTTCCGGATTTCATCTAATCCAAGCCATCAAAACAGATCAAGTCCAACCATGTGTCTACTAGCCGTCTTCCTGGCCATTTTGTCTGCGTTTTCGTTTCCTGCCACCGCAACGTGACCAAGATCCCAGTAGAGTGTGACCTTAGTCATCCTGCTTAATGTATTGAACTTAATGCAAAATTCCCAAGCCAGCTTAGAGGTGCCTTGATAGCAGTCTGAATATCCGAGGAGATGGCTATTTCACTTCCTCGTTAGTCCCTGTCAAGATTAAATTGCGCGCATCTCTCAATTTCATAAATATTCCTGTTATGATAACAGCGAAGAGACGGTTGTCGTTCTTCTAAAAGTTATAGTTTACTTTATTGCTGTCTGCATATCTCTTCTTCAGGGCTTATTCTTTATCCACATTACACAACACAAAGGAACAGGCATATCGCACCACGACTTTCCTTATAGATATCCGCAGTGGGCCAAAACTAGACGCAGTTTTTTAAGGCTAGTTTGCTATATAGTTTTTCATATAAGTCTCTATAGATACAGTAATCCACGGATAATTTGCATACGCTTAAATGCTATTCACGTTTATTTGCCTCTACTCTAAAATCCCCGTTGTTTTTAAGGTTTTTCTTATAAAATTCCACGCCTAATTAACCCACGCTTAAATACCTACTTCAGGTAATTGCCTGAAAATGTAAATCCCCAAAATAAAATTTTCCCTTAACATCCTTCGTTTAATTACCCAAACAACTTTTTAGCTACAACACTGTCAGTAACACTGTGTGTAATTTTTTAAGTCATGAAAAAATAGCCATATACGGACACCAGTACGTGATGAAAGACCGAAAAAAAGAATACCCGTGTCTCCCAGTTTTGCCCAAAGTCATGCAATTTTTTATTTTCGCACAATACTGATCATTTTCTCAAGCTCATATCTTGCAAATCGCTCAGAACTTTGATTTATTTCTGAGGCAGAATTTTAGGCCTTGTCATAAAGAACAAAAATTGTGAACATATTAAATCAAAAATTCTTCATCTTCAAGATGAAAATCCCAAAAAATTAAAAAAAAAAACAATTCTTCTTTTTACATTTTGTCCACTGTTCAGGTCCATAGGTAGCAAGCCTTAAAAATTAAAGAAAACAATCAACTAAAAAAAATCTACCTAAGACCTCAGTTAACAACTTTTTAGAACATATGAACTTTCTACGAATGATTCTTAATACCGTTTAGGTAGCGCCCAGGTAGTCGTAAAAGTGAAAAATTTCCCGATAATTTTGTGATTTTATTTGTTTTTTTACTTCAACATTGAGATACATACTATGCTATCTACTACAAAAATTTTCCTAAGATCTCAATAAACAACTCACGCGATCATGCACCGGCCGCAGCAGCACAGGTAAAGCAATAAGCTCAGCACACGAAGCACGCAATATAAGAGCGATACGACGCTTACCTTCAGGCATTACACAGCTTGATAAGTCAAGATAAGAATAATGTTAATTAAACTCTTTTCAATGACAGTGACATGCTGAATTGAAATAGTATTTTCGGTACTGGAACCAGGCCTTAATACTCATTTCATTTTAATTAGCATTAATATATTGTAAATTTGCATGCCCCAGCAAACCTTTATTACGAAGGTCGCGGATTTAATTTCACCAAACTCTTAGAAATAAAATATAAATTGTAATCACTATTTTTGTAGCAAAAAAAATTATAAGTAGAAAAAAATTAATATACAGGCATGTTCTACAAAAGTAGTGAAAATTAAATATGAAAAGTAAACTTTTCATTTTTTATGTTCTGAAAAACTAAGAGTAAGCAAGAGTAAGAGAAATAAATAATAAATAGAAATTTACTAATATTTTTATGCTAGAAACTCAAGATTGTTTTAGTGAAGCGCATTAATATATTAATATATTCTAGTTGTATTTGTAACCAAAATGGTCCAAGTCGGGTACTTTTAAATTATTTTCTTTTACAAATGTAGAAAACTACGCCACCTTTTTATATTTAAGACGTTGCATTGCGAAGTATGTTTCTTTTTAAACTTTTGATTCACCATTGAGCATTTTCCGCAATAAGAATTTTCTCTTATTATATCTGTATTCAGTCGGCTACTGAACCGCTATAGTAACAGGAAGTATTTTAGAACACACTAAAACAAAATTTTAATATTCCCTTGGGCATGCAATTCCATAAAAGACCAACTGATAAAATACATGCAAACATTTTTACAAGTTTTTCTTAAGTTAATGCTGAATTTATTAATTTTGAACAAACACTCATCATCATTAGAATCATCACTTGGATGGAAATGAAATTACTTTTAGTTAAAATTAATAAAACTAGTAGTAGTAAACGAGGAATGTTGGCGATTGAAGCAATTCACTGAAACAGTTTTATAAGCCAAAATACAGGAATTTATGAAGCGCTGTCGTTGTTATAAATGTAAAATGAAATTTTCGTTTACTATTAATCCTGCCTTTATTTAAAAATTGTTTTATTTTTTTTGTGTTGGCCAAAGTGTATTAACATTTGTATGCTCTCAATATATTTACAGTTGTTGCACTTTAGGAAAATGCAACATATTTACACACATCTTTAGTTTTAGTCTCTATACGATTACTTTGCGTTCCCCTCTTGAGAAACTCTTGTTTTGGAATTTAATGAAAATGGTTTTTATTCGTTACAAAAAGAAAAACTAAACTTTATTTTATGTGGGTGTTTGTGCTGTCTTCCATCCTTAGTGTTTGATGCAGCTTGTGTTCATGGAAAAATTTCACCTGGAAGCTCTAGTGGCATGATGGCATTCAAGATATATGACTATCTGACGTGCTCATAAAATTCTCAAGCTACATCTACTAATTTGCATGAGGTTTTTCCGTTTAACCAAATTCAAATGAAATTTATGATCATTTTTATTTATTTTTTGGTCTTAAAACATAAGACCGAAAACTAAAATTTGTTCAATGGCCATCACACGTTGATATAAAAATGTCTTTTAGGAGAGACTTCATTATATATTTTATATATGTAATTTATATTATAGCAAAAAACATAAAAGCCGGCTGAATTGGGAGTGCTTTAAGTCCATCGATAAAAAAATTATAGTAGGCATTAAAATAATTGGTTTTAAATTGATCCCTTTTAATATTTTTGTTATATATGGCCCTCTGTGCTCGAATAAAAAAATTTAAATAAATAAAAGAAAATCAAAACATGTTTTTCAAAATACTCCTAATAACAGTCAAATGATATGTGTCCCCAAATAAGCTGAGGCTATCACATATTTTGAATGAATTATATTATAACATTGTCAACAGGTAAGTCTACTTTATAGCGAACAAAGTTTACTAACTTGCAGAACGGGTCAGTGCTGAGTAGGAGGTTGCCACACTATCTCATCAGCATTCTTTGTTCGATTTTACCACTTTTTACGGTGGATTTTAGTGATTCGGAATATCAACTAGTTAACTACTCCGTACTGATCCGTGCTGCTAGCCTAATGAATAGTACTCTCTTAAAAATAAATAATGAATTTATCCAAAAATTTCTAAAAAAATTAAAAATAAATGGGTAAGCTCGGATTTGAACTTGATCCTAAAAAATCTTGTCAGTCAATATATACAAATATAAGTTCGACCAATTACTTACGCACATTAACTTTTTTTTAGAACAAACACAAACCGTGAAGCCATTTTGGCTTGTCTGCAGAAAAACCCAGGGGCAAGACAGGAATCGAACCTGCGACCCCCAGACTATTAGTTTAGTACACTATCTGCTAGTCCACGGGGGCTCCGTATATATTCAATGTATTAACCCTTTCAGACGTGACGCGAATTTTTTGCACTTTTTGGAATATATCGTCATATGAATTTATAAAAGCACTAAGTTACATTGAAAAAATTTTACAGGACAACTCACTAATATGAAAAGTAAACCAACAGTTTTCAAAATTTTTTCAGTTTAAGCTTATTTTTTATCAAGGAATTAGTACAAATGAAATATGTAAAATTTTTCAGCGACAAGTATTTTGAAATAGTGCATCATAATCAATCAAGGAGGCGATTTTAAATTTTTTGTAACTTAGGCCTTTTTGGAAATCATATGACGATATGGTTTCTATATCGTACGAAAATATAGCCAATGCTTATGATTCATCATTTTTACATCCTTTAACGATTTTCAGGACACTCACAATTGATGCATATCGGTAAAATTTTTACCCCAAAAGCTTTTTTTTTTGCATCAAGCGATTTCAAATGGCATTTACGTATAGTTCTACTGGTGGCTTTAATACATTCGACTTACATATACCATAAAGTACAGGAACGGCTGGCTAATCAGCCTCGAGGATAAGAGCTAATCCATCAAAATTAGTTCATGGAATGATTAGAGAAGTTTAACAAAACAGTTTCTTCCCAACATTATTTTAAGCAGTGTTATTAGAAAAGATTATGGGTAGACTCTTGAGCTCATAAAGTTGGTGCAACTTGACTGGAAACTAATGGAACCGCTAATTAAATGTTGCCTTAGTTGCGGAAATGTATAGCAGTGATATCAATTGTTTGCACAAAGACACTATTTATTAAAAAATTAGCTACCAAGTGGTGCTTTTTAAATGCAAAACTTTCATTATATCGCAACTATTAAATGAAAGAATGTACCATATATGAGAAGTCTCCATTAAATCAAATAGTACATGCATGTGACATATCGTCGTCCCGAAGTCACGTATCTCCAAATAAATTTTCTTTAGGAGTTTGAGTCTTCAGAGTTTCAACTTAACATACAAAAAAGTTATTAGATGATCCTAATCCGCACTACTTCCAGAGCACAAGTTCACGATCATAGACCCGGTTCACACATATCAGGTTTTACTAGTAAAGTCTAGAGTTCTTAAGAGAAACGCTCTTATCTTATTTTTATTTTTTGATTTTGTGATGAACGTGAAGATAACTTCGGGACGACGATATGTCTTTTGCCTCACAAATTTGGAGTCATGCCATTATTAGGTGGCTATTAGTTTTTAACAAAATCAACTACTTAACATAATTATTTAATGATAAGGCATGCAATAATTATTTACTTCTTTTTAAAATTAATTATATAAAATATTTTCCTGAAATCGTGATAATCAGGTTGTTATTCTTGATTTAGATCTCGCATTATTCTTATTATAATAAGAAGCAACTTTTACTACCTTGTTGTATTTTAAGTTTTTATTAGTTTGTATTTTTTTCTATCATAAGTAATTGAATTATTTATTTAAATTAAACTGAGTTCATAATTATCCACATAAATTTGTTTCAAATAAATTAAATAAAAAACAATGGCAGTCAATAAAATTTGATATTAAATCACAATAACATTTTCATTTTTATATATATATTTATATATATATATATACATATAACATGTAATTATTAACAAATATTTATTGCAAGCTTTAAAACAGTTAATTAACATTTATTTTCACAATCAAATATATTTAAACGCAATCAAAGGCATAACAAAATATTAAATTTAAAAAAATATTGAGTTGTTGCATTAAAATGAAGTGCAAAAAATTAAGACAAATGAAAATTAAATGCAATTATATTAAACCTATAGTAGGTATATAGCAACCTTTACATGATAGAGTCACATCTGTAGTTTATTTTTACTTTGGGTTATTTTCGACGGAAATTAAAATTGATCCATTTTCTTTTTTTTGTTTTATTAAAATTTTCCCAGAAAAATTTCATGTCTTCTTAAAGTATTTTATTACACTACAAGGTACTTCCGCTCCCACTTTAATGGATGCAATTAGATAAGCGAATGAAATTTAATGGTCTATATTTTCTTTCATTAAATACGAACGTCTAAATAAAAAATTGAGGAGTACAGCCCTTAGCTTTATGTTATAGTGAATAACTTATTAAATTAAATATATATGTTATCAGAAAACGGAATGATGTATTACTAAATTAATAACTGACCAAATTGAAATGATTGCCTCCATTAGAAGAGGACTAAATTTTTAAAAATTAACTCTAAAGTTTAAAATTGCTCTCCTGCAGAAGCAAAAAATCTGACTTAAGCACTTTTTCCTTATTGCCACAGATTTGGTTAAACTACCTTAAAGTTATGTTTTTTTCAACTATGATTTCTTTAATGTGAAATATCAGTGTTCTACGGAAACTTGTGAAATTTTTCTTTTTATTGAACAGTACCAAAATAATTTATATTAGCACCCCAGCTATGCCGGATTTTTCCACATACGCCAAACATGTAATTTTTAATCGAGGTTGTAGTAAAAATAGGTTAAATTATTTAATAAAATTCTACCGTTTAACAAGTTGCACTAATATCGCAAATTTAAAATGAACACCAACATATACTGAAAGCTTAAACGTCTTGATCATATTCTTTCATGACACGACCGGTTGGATCAAAAACTGCAAATGCATAAAATATCGTATTTTCTTGATTCAAAAAGAATATCTAAACATACCAATAACACTTTCTTCTATGTCAGAAAGTATCTTAAATATGTCATTTAGTAAGGCCTTGTAAAAATTCCAATAATTTTTTTATATATAATTTAAGGAATAACACCAATCGCTAACACTTCAGCACATGTCCTTTGTGTAAAAGGAGAAATTTTGCGTTGCAAAGTTTTGCTTAATTTTTGATCACAAAAGATGTTCGTTAGGTCTGTTATACGTTAGCATTTTCATTTTGAGGTCTTTTCTCTTTTTCATTTAGTTTAAAGATTTTAATGGTGATTTCTTTTCTGAAAAAAAAAAATTTGTTACATTTTACAACTTTTCTTGAAAAAATCGCAGTTCAATGTTTGTTGAAAACAAAAAGCCACCCATATGAAATACAAAATAATAATTTTTAGAAAATATACCATTTGATTGATATAAACATATTATTACAAACTTTTATTGCCGAAGAAGCGATATTGTAGTTTTCGCTCAGGAATGAGTTAAATATACTTAA
Source organism: Gymnocheta viridis (assembly GCA_956483585.1). NCBI lineage: Eukaryota > Metazoa > Arthropoda > Insecta > Diptera > Tachinidae > Gymnocheta > Gymnocheta viridis. Next base: position 45,868,132 of record OY101442.1, on the reverse strand, counting down.
ATATTAGTTTTTTCTAGATGTTAAAATTTTATTAACTATCTCAATTCTTAACCTCAAATATTACTATAACATTTCTATTTCTGAAATTTGACATTTGAAAACCATATGTATATACGTGTTGTACAAATATGTACATATGTACATATGTATTTATAAATAAATAACAACAATACAAAACTATTGTAATACCTGGTGATATACAACTCTGATAACAGTTTTTCAATTGAACCGCTGTATTAAGCTCATGAAATACATTGCAGAAAGTTTAACTTTTTCATCGTTCTGTCCTTCTTTTATAAAATATGTACTTATGTATATAATTTTTAAACTCATATCTCAATTTATAGCTTTTCAATTACAATATAACCCGTAACCGCATTTGAAACCTTTCAAAAAATATTAAGATCATTGAATTGGAACTGCGTTCTAATGTGACACATTCTGTTTATCATTCACTAATATCGTATACAGTGCCAAAATTGTCTAATAGAATCAAGCAAATTTTCTCTATGAAACGTTTTTAGGCTAAGGGTATCCCAGCAAAAATGGACGAAGATTTTTCTAAAGAAATTCCGTTTTATTTTCATGTGGTGAATCTTTTCAATTTTATTAAGAACGAAAACACATAAAATCAAGAAGATAACGTGTTGTTCATAATTTTTCTACCCGTTACTTTTGGCACAAAAAACAATCCATAGAGAAAAACTTCTTGACTTTATTAGGTTTTCTTTTGAATTGCAAAAGAAAGCGATTTCTTATTGATTTCATAAGGTTTTTATATGATCATGTGTAAATCATCATCTCAATTTTCTTAATAAGTATATCTTATTGCTTATATTAGCTTACTTTTTATTTCATATAAGATATATAAAAATTATATAAATCAACATAGAGGTAATTTTTTTCGTAAACTTTTTGTTTTTGTACTGCAACTTTGCTCTGCTGCAGAGAATTCGATATAAGTATTCACGCTTGTACACGTGTCGCCGCTCATAACTCTACTTACGTCTTTGCACTTTACATATTACGAGTAAAATTAACTGCCTGGCCCACTATGTGGCAAGAATTCGTTCTTTCTGTCAGTTACATTTAAAAAAAAATACAAAAGAAGAACAAAGAAAGGTATTTTAATGAAAATACTTATAACAACAATATAAAAATGCATAATTATTAAATTTAAAAAAATTTAATATTTTATTTATTGAAAGAATTTTATGTATATTATTTCAGTTCCATGCAAATAATGACGAACCAAGAAAGTTTGATTGAAGATGATCTTTTGCCTATTTCTTAATCATGGAATTCTACGATGAAACATGCAACATTCTTTTAACTTTTTGAATTACATCAACAACAACGAGTATATTAAAAAAATGGAAATTGATGATGTTGAAAATTTATTTGATAAATTGGACCAAAAATATTTTGGGGAGCTAAGTATGTTTACAGCAGTCTTACGGGAATGTATGAGGAAAATTGTACATACAAAATAATAATAAAAAATGCAAAGCCATTTGTAAGTTGTATAATGGTCCTAAGTACTTATAAATATTCCTAAGTAAATATATAAGTAATTAAGAAAAATATGATTATATTAAATGTATTATTAAATGTATTCCTAAATAAATATATAAATAAAAAAATCATTAATTTTATCAAATAAAATCAAGAAGTATTATTTTTCCAAAAATTAATAAGAAGGCCTCACAAAATCAATTGGGATAACCAAATAAAATCAAGGAGAAAACATTAAAAAAATCAATAATAATACCTAATAAAAACCCAAAGTAAATTTTTTTCAAAAAGGCTTTCCTTATTAAAATAATAAGATTTCCTTCTTGAAAAGAACCATAGAGATATCTTATTAATTTTGTTTCATTTTATTAGGTATTTATTAAGTAGTAGTTTTTCTGTATATTAAGTGTGCCAAGAAGTGCTTAAGAATTACAATTAAAATGAATTAATTTTACTGATTTCCAGTTTTTGTGTGGAAACTTGGCTCTGTGTCTTACATTGAAATTTGAGGTTGCATTTTAAATTATCTTCTAATTTATTGTTGGTTATGGAATAATTATCGCTTTAAAATTTGTTCGCGTTAACAATACCATCCATTTTGAAATGAGCTTAAGTTTAGGGTTTTTGTTGCTTAAAGACTTGTGGCCGATTCCTTTCTTCGTGTCTTAATTTATTTTGGGCACTTTTTGCGATTTAGGTAAATTTTCTACAAATGCAATTATAGATTATGTTATAAGTTAATTTAAAAAGTTGAGTAAAAAAGTCCTTCAGCGGAAGCAGGTTAAAATCGACACCACAAGCCCAAGACTGAAAGATCAGCACAACACTAAACTACTTTAATTTGTATCAAATAAAATATCAAAAATTTTGTAAACTCTTGCTTTTTATATATAAATAAATATATATTTGGAATGAATTTCCGTCATCCCACGTCAAATTTGGTTGATAAACAGACCGGTTTCGGCTATGTGCCATCTTCAGTGTTCTCTCAGTAACTAATCGTTTTTTGTGTTGTCCCTTGTCTTTTGTATAGTTTCCTTGTGTACCTAACTTCTTTTCCTCTCTTTCTCTCTTGTTCGTGTCTGCATCTCTCTCGTTACGTATATATTCGTGTGTGGTTCTCTCTCGTTCGTATATATTCCTGTGTGCTCTATATATATATATATATAATATATATAACATATTATGCTTTAAGCTTAGTACTCTGTTTGAATTTGCGAAAAATGTTGAGCAACATTGATTATTTCGTTTGAAAATTTTGACAACTAATCAGTGGTGACAATACCACGATTTATAACAAATTTATCGGTTTTATTGCCTTATGAGCAAAACATTGTTTTTCTTATAAAAACAAAAGAAATGTGTTTATTAAAAAAAATTAAAACAAATGGACAACAAAGTAATTTTAGGAGTTTGTACTGCAATGTATCAATTAATACATCTCGCAGCTGCTGCGGAGGAGCTCATTGAATACACACGTTCTGCAAAAAGCACTCACCTTCATTTTATATTATATTTACATTATTTTCCATTATTTTAATTATTTCTGGACAGCAAATTTAAAACCACAACGCCCAGAAATATCTGATCATCTGTTGTTTGCAATTCCGCACGAAATAAGTAGTGCTTACATTATTTCGCAGTTGGAAAATATGTTGCCAGAAACATGTTGTATTTGAAAAAATCATGCTGCCAGAAACATTTCGTATGTTTACACAAGATGAACAGAGTACAACTTCGGCCATCTTATTTTGCAATTATTTCGCATGAATTTTTTTTATATGGACTTTTGACAGCAGTTCGCACGAAATGATGAACAGAGTACCTAGCTTTATGTAAAGTCGGTGTCATCTTTATCTTTCGCTTTTTTTACGCTTGCTAAGTTTCTATTGGGTTTTCAAATACCAGACCTATTAAGTGTGCGAAGATTAGTTTGATGTTGCACAAACGAAACAATAAAGTGAATATACCTCTTATATCGTTGGTGGCGGTTAAAAAGCAAATACTAAAAAAAAAAGATATTTTTTAATTTCTCAACAATAATTAAAGTTAATCAATTAAAAATGTAAGCTAGTTTAAAATGTTTGTACGATTGTGTTGCTACAATAGATGAAAACAAAAGAAAAAATTAAAAAAAAATTCATACATCGTTAGCGCTAGAAGCTACTGCTCTTACATGCACAGCTTTTGCAGTATAGGAAGCAAATAATAAAAAAACAGCATGAATATGCATAATTCAAAACCAACAAATTGCACAAAAAGCGAATAAAAAAATATATATAAAAAATAACAAATCAGCAGAGAAGAAAGTTTTGAAATATTTTGCAAGTAACACAATATTAGGAAGAAGCAAAGTATTTTAAATATAAAGAAGTGATAAAGCAATTTGTTAACAACCGTGGTAAATAATATTGTTATCATATAAGTAATAAAACATTTGATCTAAATGATAATGCGAGCAAGAATATATGAATATTAGTTGCTTTAACTATAAAAGTGATTGGTTAAACAGAAAAAAATTAAGATGACTTAAATAGAAATATACAATAATTGAAATAGAAATGAAAGCAATTAAAGTTTTATTTTACGAAAATCAGGAAGGTTGTGTTTAAAAATTAAGGAAATTAATCATTATATATGTAATTACATTAGATATTCAAATTTTTTTTTAGAAGGTCTAACTTTTTAGGAAGCTTATAAACATTTAAATAAAAAAATTTCTTTGCCATTTACGAATAATGCCCCAGTCTTGGATATAGTATACTGACTTTGGCTTAGAGGTCGAAATAAAACTAAGCAACCTCTTTTTAATTTTATTAAAAAAAATCACAATACTAAACTAAAATGTACATAAGCCTCACCTACATACACACTTCACAAACTTAAGATATATTCTACATTTCATCTTTTAATTCAAATGTATTACTTTAAGTTTGATAAATATAAGCGGCGGTATCGAAGAAAAGTATTCTCCTTCGGGCAAAGGACCAGTGATTGACTAATTAAATTGTTATTATATTCAAAGCCCCTGTAGAAACACTTGAAATTTGTCCTCTCTTCCTTTAAGAGTAACTTTTATGCTGAAGAAGAGTTTTGATCTTGTATTTTTTCTAAAAGACAAAACCTTTAAGTATAATAATCCATGATAGGAGAAAAAATATCAACACTTAATTATTATTCCAAATATTTGATAAAACAAAATTTAAAATACTTAAATTTTAAATAAATTTACTGAAACATTAAGATTAACTTGCAAATTTCACTTTCATTTGTTCGCGTCCTCAGTATACTTCTTTAACGTTGTAGAAATCAAATTAACCTTTTTAACGTCAGACATAATTAACAATTTCCAGTATTAAATACATATATCACTTAAAACTAGAGTTAAGTGCACCGAAAATCAGGTGTAAGCAACTGACTGTCCTTAATATTCCTACAACACCCTGTAGCTGCAATTTTAAAAACTTTGTCAGAACTGGCAATTATAACGAGCATTATGCCATAAAACATATAAATAACACTGTGCAACAAACTTCGGGTCATCGCCGCCAGCCTCAAAAACTCCAATGGGAAATGAAAGTTAACCGTAAACTTAACAAAGCTGCCAAAGGGCTTTTAGCTCGAATATAATTTGTAGGGGATTTTGCAATTCGGCCGTTTTTGACTATGTTTTGCACTATGAGTGAAAAAAGTATAAATATATAAAAATATTTAATGGAATGTAATTGTGCGTACTTATCGTTGCATTGAATCCACTTTGAAAAAATATATTTTTCCCAACTTCACGAGGACATAAAAATAAAATTCGACCTAACTTTTCAAAATTCTCTGGCAATTCTGCTTAGTTAATGGTCTACTTTTATTCCCCATTGTAGTTGTTAGGGCTGGTTTTTCTTGTTGCACTGTGTAATTAAAACAGTAAAACAAACAGAAGATTTAAGACACAAACATGTCAAAGACAACAAACAAAGTGAAAAACAAGTAAGAGAGATATATTCGGCTGTGCCGAATCTTATATACCCTTCACCATAGTATGGAGTGACGAAAGAAGTCACAATCACGAAAATTCGCGCAGAATCGCGAAAAAAAATAATAATAATATAAATGGAAAAAATTACATTATAGCAAAAAAAATTGCCACTCACCGTGGGGGTGCGTCTCCCACGTGATGGACACAAAAAATTAATCACGATCACGCATTATTGGTTCTAATCTCTATTTCATAGTATAGACTGATTTCATTAGCACAGCTTCCAAAGCAACACTGGAAGCATGAGTTTACAAGGCATTCTTGTGTTGCTTTGCAAGCTGCGTTTATGAAGTCAGCCAAAAATTATGAATTTCGTAACAAATTTGTTACACTTTCTTGCCTAGAGTGCATTATAAAAATAGTAACATCCCCTTATTAGCGCTTATATAATTTTTCACACATCCAAGAAGTATTTCAACGTCTTTATCAAAAAGCCAGTGGTCCTCGACTAAACAAAGAAATGATTTGAAACGTAAGAAAAGGTTTAATAATAAAGAAATTCTCCCAAAATAGATAAAAAATATCGACATCTATTACATAAATCTGCTAGTCTAATCTAATCTAGAGTCTACAAATTTCATCACTATCATCCAACAGTGTAATAGCCAAAATATTTGTATGATTACTTAGTCAGGATTTGAAACCGTACCTTCTTACCCGGTGGCACGGTTTCGAATCCTGAACACAACACAATGCTATTTTTTCGAATTTTCGATACATTTTAGATGTTTTTATTACTTTTACTTTTTATTTGATAAAGTTTGTTCAACAATTTATTTAAAAAACCAAGCACAATATCATTTATAATGTTTTTTTTTTAATTTTTACCAATTTTATGAACGGTAAAAGGTTTATCAGATAGGATTAAGTACAGTGATAAAATAATTATATAATGAATTTAGTAAGTTGTCGACGTTTTTATTTTATATAATATAATATTAATAACAAAAATAAAAATAAAAATAACTTGACGGTGTAAGAAAAAATATTAAATTATAAAATATAACAACATATTTTAATTCATTATTTTAATTTAATTTTTTCTTTGAAACTCGTATGAAGTACGTATGTATGTAAATTAGTGGTATTCTGATAGTCGTCTTTTTAAAATATTGTTAACTTTTCCATTTACTTATCTGTATTGCGGTTGGACCACACGATAAAGGTTTTGGTTCAATATAACCTGTATATTTCTGATATAGAAACACAATGGAATTTCAACCACAATTGATTTAAAAAATACGAATTCGGTAATTCATATTCAGCCTGCTAAGAAAACAGATGAATTTAATTAAAACAAATTTTATTTAAATCTTCTTCTGCGTTTACTAAGAAAGACAGAGATTTAAATATGAAAAATTACGATAAAGTCGCAAACAGAAAGCATTTTGCTCTCAAATCCAACCCATAATTCGGCTTATTTTCGTAATATTTTACCATTAATCCGCGTCCAATGCCGTAGTACGTGCTATCGACATTCGATATTCCGCAAAACTATGATTTTTTAGGTGTTTTTAATGAATATAAGACCAGTTAATTTTATATGAATATGAAGAAGTGAATTTTTTATCTCCTAAGATCTTAACTTATCATTTTGCATATCTTGAATTGGAGAAAATACGAAAATATGAAAAAAAAATAAAATACAAATATGTATGCATATACTATTTTTAGACGCGGTACTATTATTGCTACGCCCTAAAAATGTTTTGGAAATTTTCCCGAAACTTTCCGATCTAAAATTCCAAAGTTCATATGTATGTATATGATAGGAACTGATTTTTTGAAAAATAGTTGCTGAATTGCGAACGATTCTTAGAATACATTTCAATTAAGCCCACATTAATTATTCAATTGGATAATGCAATCTAGAAGCTAAATATAAATTTGTGGAAAGTAGGTACTTTTATTCAAAATACAAATGAATTTTAAATTTTTATTCCAAATACAAAATAGCTTTTTAATAAAAGTGTAATTTTCACAATGGAAATGATATTTTTTAAAAATAAAATTCCAAACAACATTTTAATTGTCAAAAGATTTTTTATCACATTGTACAAATACAATATATATATGAATATATGAATATAGAAAATAATTGAAATTACACAAGTATAAAACAGGACATAAGCATCAATTTTGCCTTTCTTCTGAAATCACAAATAGTCATAAAAAATTAAAAATTAATACATTTTCAAAGCAAAACTAAAATTCAATTTCATTAATTTTTTGTATTTACTCGTACATAGTGTCTTGACGATGCATTACATTTCTTTAATATAAATAATATAGAAAATAATTATGGTTATTTATATACGAAAAGAAAATGTAAGCGATAAAAAATACTGTAATATGCATGCTTAATAATATGCAATAAACCTACAAAAATAAGTTTAAAGAAACAAACAAAAACAAAACTACAAATCATTGCTTTTCGATTGTTTAAATATACACATGTATACACAAAATGTGTACATGTGTCCATGAACCAGTGTTGCCACCTCAGGTGTAATTACACATATCATGTGTAATTTTTAGTTTCATGTGTAGCCCATGTGTAATTGGCTGCATGTGTAACTCATGTGTAATTTAAAATTTGTATTGTGATGACAACTGTGATGACGACAAACAAGGATTGGCTGTGATATTTAAATTTATTTATGAACATGTTTTGTATTTTTTTGCTTTACATATATTAATAGCCTATTTCTGATTTAAGAAAGAACGCCATCATTGATTTCGATTTCTTTACTTTATATCTCATCGAACAGTGACTCGATAGACAACTCGAATGAAAACGTAAATGTTTTCATATAAAATCCGATGTGGTTGTGCTTTCGCAACAAAATTTTTATATTTAATATAAATAAAGATAATTTAAAAATTATCTGGAAATAGCTGTCCAACAATTTAAATTCGCTTGGGCCTCCCACTGGTACTATTTGTTAATGAAAAAAAAGATTAGTACTTTTGTTTGTATGCTATAGAAGAAACATATTGACACTATCTGTAAAGTAAGTTCGAGTATTGTGGTATAGAACTAGAAGCTGAAAAAACCAGGATTGATGAATTCAAGATCTCAGAATTCAATAAATAATTTGATTTGCTTTTTGGAAGCTATGCAAAGAGGTGGTAATAAAAAAATTTAATAGTCGTGTGATTTACTTTTTTTGGGTTCACTGAAAAATGTCAGACATGCCAAAGAAAAGTGAAATAAGGTAATGAGAAACAGAAAAAATGAAAAAAACGATATGTTTAGATAAAACAGGTATTTCATTGGCCTGAACAGCATTAAAAATTCTTATGAAGTACTCTAAACTGTTAAGCTTAATTGTATTCCCAGTTACATAAACAAATTTGAGACATTTTTTTAACTACCCGAACATCACTTGTTACGGTCATATATCCATTCAAAATCACCATCGGCCACTCAACATTAACAGAAAAATGTATAACCCACCAATTTTTTCAATTGCTGGTTTATGGGTTTTTGCCCTTTCACTCAAATATTTATAAAACATGGGCTCCAAAGACTCTTTCACTTTCCTGAACGTAATCGAATTAAGCTTCAAACCAAATAAAAATAGGTATTCCACATTATTCGAACTTACTCTAGACGTGGGCAGATTTAAAGTCACAGACTAAAAAAATAGGGAAAACCAAAAGAGTCTTAGAGAGACGGGCTTATACAAGACGCTGTTTCTATCGCCAACTGAAGCACCCGTGGGTAAAGTGTTTGGTGTAAATCCACTAATCAATTGATGATTATTTTGTTGCAATGGTGGAGTCACCAACTAGGTGCATTAAAGCTGTTGCAGTGCTTACACAAAATAGTAACCCGGAAACTTCCCAGCACAAAAAAACTATGTAACAATGAATACTTGTGGCCACAAAATGGCCAGCAAATATATAAAAATTATCAAAAAATGTTACTGCGACAAAACATAACCAAAATTTTTTGAGTGATAATGAGCAAAAGGCGAAATTCGCCGACAGCTAAGAGTAGCAAATAAACTTGCGGAGACAGAAAAAGCTAATTCTTTAAAAATAATGGCTGATGCTGGTGAGGTGCAAACTGAATCAGCAAAGAGGATGGCTAACGCCGCTGAAACAACAGCAGCAGGTTTAATGAATTAGTTAAATCCACAATGAGGAAGAAAATATTTGAGAAAATTTTATAAATATATTTTTATTATTTTATTGGCATACGTATGTACGTAAGCTAATGCGAATGAAAGTGAGTGCCAATTAGAACTCCAAATTGGTCCGAATTCGACCGAGTGGCTTTCATTCGCTTAAGTTTACTTTCTTAAAATAGAAATAGGCTATAAGTTTTTGTTTGTGATTGTCCTTTTTACACAAAACAAAACTGTGATATTTTTAAAGATAATGATGTAGAATCGGTCTAAAGAAGATTATATATCTACAAAAACAAACAAATTTCCTGAAGAACTTGGAAAGTACCAATAATAATAAATAAATCGGAATAATATATAAAAATAATGTTTTATTAAATGACCTTGAAAGCCCAAATATTGAAAATATATTCATCATAAAATAATGTTGGAATTACATCAAAAAGGTCAAATATTTAATCTAAACAAATCAAAGCACGTTATATTACAAAAAAAAAAAGAAATCATGTGTAATTCCTACTTTCATGTGTAATTTTGGCATGATGCATGTGTAATTTAACATTTCGTTGGTGGCAACACTGCCATGAACGCATTTCAGTATGGATGGATGTGTGACAAAAAGGGAAGATTTACAACAACCACACCAATTTCCATCAAGAATTTGAAATTTTTGTGGTGCTCTGTGGTGTACAAGAAGCGGTTGTGACTACCAACCGGTAGGTTGTGTGATGATTGAATCCCCACGCAACTTTTTCAAAAATTTTTAAAAGTAAAATTATTTCGAATGCCATTTTTTTTGCTCATATTTTAGTCGTTAATGGACCGACTTCAATTATTTTCAGTCTAAACCTTCGTAGAACTCCATACAAGAGATCTGCTTCATAAAATTGACCGTTGGACAGTTGGGGCCATAAAAAAACAACAGGATAGGAAATATAAGAAAAAAAAGTCTCTTGGCTATATCTCAATAATTATTGGACCGAATTTTGTTATTTTCAAACCGAACAAATTTATGAAAAATTCCAAGAAAATGGTATAAATTTATTTCTCTATGTTGTGTTTTGGCCTAAATTCTAACTACACCAAAATGTAGCAGACGGACAGATAGACATCGCTCATTCGACTTCTCTATCTATAAGGATCCAGAATATATATACTTTATGGGGTCTTAAATGAATAATGAAGAAATTACATACGGAATGACAAACCTATATATCCCCTTTCCAAATTTTTTGGTGAAGGGTATAAAAAACACATTAATGTAAAGAAAGAATTCTGTGGTCACAAGCAATAACCGCCTAAGTCGAGTTAAGTCAATGTGAGCTATGTATGCTATCATATTCCACTAACAAAACTTTATATTTACGTAAAATCCTCATTTCTCTAACGATGTTCTTTTAAAAGTTATTAATAAAAACATATAGACCTAGGTCGTAATGATGCTTCATTTCATTTATAATAAGCGCCTAACTATACTTACGAAAATATTTTCATAACATATTAATTTATTAAAATAGCCTAAAATTACTTAAGCTGTTTTGCACTTTTTTCGAAAATAAAAGAGAGAGTTTTCATAAGAACCAAAGTAAAGATAAATGATTATTCCAAAGGGAATTCAATGTACAATAATCGCTTAATTCAATATATGACTGGCAACAAATGAAACATTACTTTACAATAAAATCTTAAGTAGACATATTCTTTCCAATTTCATATTTTCCATTCGCAATAATCATTTATTTATCTTTTTATTAAATATCTCCTTAACAAATGAAAATTTCATTGTCGTTTTTTGTCTTAGGATTGTCCGTGCACGTATCCTTAATTTTGCAATACATTTTTTCTAAAGCACATTCTCAATTTTTTCAGAAACACTTCTCTACATAAAAAGTGATTTTTCTCTAAAGTATAATTTTCGACTTAGGCTGTTATTGCTTGTGACCACAGAATTATAAAAAATGAATTTGAACATAGCATTTTAAATGCAAATGTCCACAATTTATCTTTTCCGAAAATAGCAACAACTTAAATTATTAACTGGTGCTGTTTTATGGGAATCGCAAAATTTTAGTATTTAGAATTTTTATTCGCACTTATTTTCCCAATATTAACATTTTACTTATTCAGTAAAACGTTAACAATTTTGTTAAAAAACTAATTGCAATTGATTATTGAGGGGTATAGCTTGTTCCTATGCGCATTTCACTGTTGCTAATGCAGATCATCAGGGAACTTTACCCAAATATTTCTTAGAACAACTGGAGATATTATATTAAATTTTCATTAAAACAAATGAAAAGTTTAAACAATATCAAAGTTGTAACAAGAACTCAATAATCAACCAATTGTTTTTGTTTTCTGACTTTACCATTACTACCTAGGTTGACTTTTTTTCAACTCTAATTGTAGTTGTAAGAGGTTTGTAGAAAATGTACAAACAACAACTGCTATACATTTGTATAGAGTGATGCCAAACAAAATTTTTTGTGACCGGGTGCTGTCAAGTTAATAATTGGTGCTGTTTTATGGGAATCGCAAAATTTTAGTATTTAGAATTTTTATTCGCACTAATTTTCCCAATATTAACATTTTACTTATTCAGTAAAACGTTAACAATTTTGTTAAAAAACTAATTGCAATTGATTATTGAGGGGTATAGCTTGTTCCTATGCGCATTTCACTGTTGCTAATGCAGATCATCAGGGAACTTTACCCAAATATTTCTTAGAACAACTGGAGATATTATATTAAATTTTCATTAAAACAAATGAAAAGTTTAAACAATATCAAAGTTGTAACAAGAACTCAATAATCAACCAATTGTTTTTGTTTTCTGACTTTACCATTACTACCTAGGTTGACTTTTTTTCAACTCTAATTGTACTTGTAAGAGGTTTGTAGAAAATGTACAAACAACAACTGCTATACATTTGTATAGAGTGATGCCAAACAAAATTTTTTGTGACCGGGTGCTGTCAAGTTAATAATTGGTGCTGTTTTATGGGAATCGCAAAATTTTAGTATTTAGAATTTTTATTCGCACTAATTTTCCCAATATTAACATTTTACTTATTCAGTAAAACGTTAACAATTTTGTTAAAAAACTAATTGCAATTGATTATTGAGGGGTATAGCTTGTTCCTATGCGCATTTCACTGTTGCTAATGCAGATCATCAGGGAACTTTACCCAAATATTTCTTAGAACAACTGGAGATATTATATTAAATTTTCATTAAAACAAATGAAAAGTTTAAACAATATCAAAGTTGTAACAAGAACTCAATAATCAACCAATTGTTTTTGTTTTCTGACTTTACCATTACTACCTAGGTTGACTTTTTTTCAACTCTAATTGTAGTTGTAAGAGGTTTGTAGAAAATGTACAAACAACAACTGCTATACATTTGTATAGAGTGATGCCAAACAAAATTTTTTGTGACCGGGTGCTGTCAAGTTAATAATTGGTGCTGTTTTATGGGAATCGCAAAATTTTAGTATTTAGAATTTTTATTCGCACTAATTTTCCCAATATTAACATTTTACTTATTCAGTAAAACGTTAACAATTTTGTTAAAAAACTAATTGCAATTGATTATTGAGGGGTATAGCTTGTTCCTATGCGCATTTCACTGTTGCTAATGCAGATCATCAGGGAACTTTACCCAAATATTTCTTAGAACAACTGGAGATATTATATTAAATTTTCATTAAAACAAATGAAAAGTTTAAACAATATCAAAGTTGTAACAAGAACTCAATAATCAACCAATTGTTTTTGTTTTCTGACTTTACCATTACTACCTAGGTTGACTTTTTTTCAACTCTAATTGTAGTTGTAAGAGGTTTGTAGAAAATGTACAAACAACAACTGCTATACATTTGTATAGAGTGATGCCAAACAAAATTTTTTGTGACCGGGTGCTGTCAAGTTAATAATTGGTGCTGTTTTATGAATAAGTAAAATGTTAATATTGGGAAAATTAGTGCGAATAAAAATTCTTAATACTAAAATTTTGCGATTCCCATAAAACAGCACCAATTATTAACTTGACAGCACCCGGTCACAAAAAATTTTGTTTGGCATCACTCTATACAAATGTATAGCAGTTGTTGTTTGTACATTTTCTACAAACCTCTTACAACTACAATTAGAGTTGAAAAAAAGTCAACCTAGGTAGTAATGGTAAAGTCAGAAAACAAAAACAATTGGTTGATTATTGAGTTCTTGTTACAACTTTGATATTGTTTAAACTTTTCATTTGTTTTAATGAAAATTTAATATAATATCTCCAGTTGTTCTAAGAAATATTTGGGTAAAGTTCCCTGATGATCTGCATTAGCAACAGTGAAATGCGCATAGGAACAAGCTATACCCCTCAATAATCAATTGCAATTAGTTTTTTAACAAAATTGTTAACGTTTTACTGAATAAGTAAAATGTTAATATTGGGAAAATTAGTGCGAATAAAAATTCTAAAAATTAAATTATTAACTTCTGTGCATTATTTTTGTTAATTTTCCCCCCATTTGTTTGGTTTAAGCTTTTCATTATTTGAGTATTTAATTTATTTTAAAATTTAAGCTGTTAAATTATATTCATAATTTACTTAAATATAAGTAAGCACTAAAGCACTAAAAGTGTATTAGAACCGTTTGCATTTAAAAGGTTGAAGTTAAAAATATAAAAAAAAACTCCCAGGTGTAGGTGAACATCTTTTGTTATGTTTTGCCAGCACAAAGGCAAAACAAAAAGCAAGGGGTAATAATAATAAAAATAATTTCAGAAAAATACTTTTAGGAAGTTTGACTATATACTAAGCATTAAAAAATAATGTTTTTCAATTGTCCCTAAAGTTAAAAATATATGAATTGATCCATAAATGCAGAAGAAGTAGCAAAAAAGTAAACCGATCAAATTGATAGAGTGACACAAGTTTAAATCGTAATAAAACCAGGAAATATATTTTAAATATCAATGAAATGGGCTTTCTTGGAAAGAAAATTTTATGAAATTAATGTTTAAATATGATTTCAGTCATGTGGCCGCCACGGCTGACGCGTAGAAGGCGCAATCTGGAACTCAAATTTCCAAGAACTCTTCGCAGCATTTGCGGCCGTATTTCGCTGATAATTCTTCAAATATCTACGTAGACAAGTGTCTTAATATAACCCTAAAGAAAATAATCTAATGGGGTTAAATCACACAATATTGGTGGCCAATTAATTTGGCCATTAGGTGAAATAATTTTTTCATCAGAAGTTTCTTGGAGTAAATTAATTGTAGCGCCCGCTGCATGGCATGTGGCTTCGTCCTGTTGGAACAACATATCAGCACAATTAATGCCACGTAATTGAGATACGAAAAAATTTCGAATCCTATATCCTTTACCATTGACAATAACATTCTGACCATTATCGGTTTTGAAGACATATGTGCCAATGACACCGCCATCCCATAAAGCGCATGTTTTGTTAAAATCTTGTGGATTCTCTTCACTACAGATGTGACAATTCTGCTGATTTACGTACCCATTCAACCAGAAATGGACTTCATTGGAAAATTAAATTTTGAATGGAAATTCAAAACCAATATCAATTTGTGCTTCAGCCCATTCACCGGATTGGCGGCACATACGATGGTCGTTTGGCTTTAATTCCTGCACAAGTTGAATCTTTAAATCTTTTATGCCGGGATCCTCTCGTAAAATCTTGGAAGAACACAACTCCACTTGCTGAGAATGACGACGAATTGATTGATTAGGATCATCATAAGTGCTTTCCTATGCGGAGGCTACAGCTTCTTCAGTGCACACTATTCGGCGTGTCACAGGATGCACATTATCAGTAACAGTAAATGTCTATTATGTTCGCCATAAAATGGAAGAAGTGCAAAGTTGTGACACTCTAAAAAATACACGTTTTACTTTTGGTTCTAGTAAAAATGTAATTTTATTATTACAAAACTTCGTGGTGGAAACAAAACCTTCAAGTTTTCGCTGAAATGTATGCGGAGTTATGTGCGCAAGACGGCAGGTCGCAGTCGAAAACATATGTTAAAAATTATATGAAGTGATACAAAAATTTAAAATATTAACAAATGTAATGAGAAATATTATCGAGCAATATTGCAGCAATTGAATACTAACATAGTTGCTAAACTACATACCAAAAAATATGTCAAATATCCGGAAACATAGTCCTGCTGCCCAAGTTGGTAGACAAGCAAGCGTCAATGCAATACAACAGATTAGGCATCAACAATGAATGATATAGAGATAAAGATTTAAAGAAAACAGACTTCGGAGTGTGAAATAAAATTTGGAACTTAAGCTATTAATATGGCTTCCTTGTCTTATACTATTATTTAGAATGCACAAGTTGACCACAGAGCTATGATGTTTCAAGAGCATACAATGACTTTTTTCTGCAATAACAAAAGATTCGTAAGCGAAATTAATAGTGAATGTGTTATCTGATACCTGCAGGACACCACTGGATACAGGTGAACACCCCGATTCAATAGTACAGCAATATACATTTTGAAAACGCCCAGAATAATAAGAAAATAGAATAGAAACCCCTACATGAATGCTAAACGTACGAGTTAAAATCGCGTGTACAACGTTTTAAATGCTTCAAATAAATGAAGTGATAACACTACTGTTATGTTACAATTATAAACTATGTTCTTGATAGCATTTTTCCCCTATAAATTAAGTTTTTGGATTAGTTCCCTCAATTCTGTTGCTACGATTATTTTTTAAAATTGTTAGGGCATTTCTTATCCTATTTTTTTGATTTGTCGCTTGATTACTCATGGTGAAATAAATAGGTGGCATTACTATTGCTACAACTACAACATTACAACAACAAAAAGGAATTTTTGTTTAGGTAAAGTCTACCCAATTGTTAAAAATTAACTTAAACAAAAATTAAATTGAAGCGCAGCATACATGGTGAAAATTGTTTTAATTTAAAGTAAATAGAATAAATTAAGATACAATCGAGATACCGTTTTAAGTGTGGACATGATGAAGCTATTTCATCATGATGATATTTAACCAAAAGCAAATGCTAATAATAATTGATACCGTTTGGCTTCTGGTGGTACCGAAGTCCATGTCTTATTTTGGTACATGAAACTAATATTTTGGAATATGATGATATTGAATTGAACAAAGAGCAGAAAACAAAGTAAAATGCTCACCGAATGGAGACGATGAAAGTTTAGTTTTTATTTGGCAACTTAATTAGGAAAAAAAAGCCGATGAATTTTTTGGACTCTACAAATGACCAGGACAAGGAAGTGTGGATTACTTTGAAAGTATTGCGGGACCATATTATCTTCTATATGGCACTTTAAAAATGTATAAGTATTAGAAATTATTAAATTTTATAATAAAAAATAAACACAAATTGAATATTTTGTAAATATGAACTAGAGATGGGATGGTGAACGCTCATATACGCTCACCATAAAAAAAAATTTTAAATAATTGAAAGAATTAAAAAAAATAATATTATTAGTGACCCGTTCTGTTAGTCTGATGAATAAATTGTTCCAATAATACTTTATTACAAAAAATTTTAATGTATCAAAAACATTGCTTAATTAAAATATACAGAATCTGACAAATATTTCTGCAAAAAAAATAAAATAAAAATCTGAAACCGATAAATATTTCGTACAAAAAAATATTTCTTACAAAAAAATATAGAAATAAAATATTTAAAAAGCATGTGATATTCTGAAAATATTGTATAAAACGATCAAAATGATGTGCTTGAATTATCTCTCCTAAATTTCCTTATTACTGCTTTTTTCCTTTAAAAATTCAAGAATAATTACTATTTTCGAGCCCTGCTTATTTGTGAATATAACTAATGGAGCAATATATGTATATTTGGTTATTTTTTTAAAAGAGTCTTAGTTTTTTTAAATGAGACATTTTGAAATTAAAAGAAATTGCAAGTATCTTTTTTACAAAAGTTAAATTTTACAAAGTGGGGCTGGCTATAAGTTACAAATAAAGGAGCTTTAGTAAAAATGCTGCAAATTACGAATTTGTTGTTATCATTTTATAAAGTGTTATTTAATTTAAAAAAAGGTATTGATCCCAATGCAAAGTTTTCTTTTGTATGCGTATTTTTTCCTTAATTCTTTGCAAATATTTTATTAAAGAAATAAAAATATTTCTACTTATTTAAGCCAAAAGCCCAATTGACTTTCATTAAAACTTCGATGTGCTAATTTTTCTTAGACAGCGAATAGGAAAGTATTATGAATGAATTTCAAATTAAATAATATACAAGCTTAAATGAATGTAAGTTGTGCACTAGATAATTTCACTACAAAGACTGTATATAACTTTTTATTCTGAATATATACGTTTTATGAGCCTTCTTCATAAAAGATTGAAAACATAATAGTAGGTTAATTGTTTCATTTTTATATGGAAATTAAGTTTTAATGTACATAATTACTTTATGAATTGATTATAAAAACGGTGGTATGATTTTTGAGACTTTAATGTCGGTGTGTTTTTGTAATATTAAATCAAAATATCATAAGAATTTGTTTTTGCTTTCAAAATTGTTTCTCACAGGAAATTTCGTTTTCATTTGATATCAGCCGGCTTAAAATAATTAATATTGAAATGAAATTTTTGACTTGAGTTCAAATTTAAGTTCACCCATTTCTTCTTAATTTGTAAGAAATTACTTTTGGATAAATTCCTTATTTTATTTTTTATGTGTTAAAAAATCTACTAGCACACAGGGCTAGTGAAATTTTATTCTCCTCAGGAGTGTCGAAAATTTACTTACAATAGTATCTTGCTGCCGTTTTCACACGGTTAAAGTGAAAATTAGAATACTTCCAAATAGTTATTTTAAAATATAATTTATTATATTTTTTTAATTTATTTCCATCCGCTTTTATTTTGAAACTTTCACTCTCAGAAGAAAGGTCACCATAAATTAAATTATTTTTTAAATAATCCTTTTGCTTTGACTAACAAAAAGAAAAATAAAAACCAATAATTCGGTAAAATCAGAGTTAAAGGAACTAAAAAGAATAAGATTGAGGCATCTGTTATTATGTTCGTTAATTTTATTATAGGCTTTATCATCTCCCATTGAAAAACGATTGCAGTCAAATTCGTGACCAAATATTAATTATTTTACAGCGAAATCATTTTAAACGCAAATCATAGAAAATGTGATCAAAGATTATTAATATTTCCAAATTAAAAACTACATACATTTTTAAAAGATTCATATCCTTATTCTAAGATCAGTGATAACGACAATATTATAATAAAACTGGAGTTAATGAAAATTTTAAAGCTGTGTGGTATTCTAAAAAAATTAAATATAAAAAATCTCTCACCTACCAAAAACCTAACATGCATTCTTAATTGAGTCAATCAGGGTTGTCACAGAAACCAATATAGTCGGAATTGGATTTGAAAAGACGACAAAAAATACTTTTGTAGGATGAATTTCAATATTATCGGTTTTATGTTCAAAACAGATTGTAATTTTAGATTGAACATAAAACCAATAACTTTGAAATTCATCATAGAAAATTATATATTGTCGTCTTTTTAAATCCAATTCCGACTATATTGGTTTCTGTGACAACCCCGAATATTCGGTTTATTGACAAAATTATTTTAGTGTTCAGATATAATAAATTTAGCTTACTCAATAATCTTTTGAAAGTTAGAAATTAAAATTGTTTTTATTTTGGTCGTTGGAATTTGTTTTGAGAATTACAAAAATGGAAATAAATTCCTATTTAAAAAAAATTAATATTATGTACTAGAAACGCCGAGCTGTTGCGTTGACGTAGACGGCTCAGGAGACGGAGAGCACGGTGATAATAGCGGTGATGGTGCACAAGGATACAAAGCCGTTTGTGAATTGGAAGCATCTGCATAAAAACATTCAGGAAAAAAAGGATTTTCTTCTAATGAAAATGATTCCAGATACTCCCATTGCCGCCTTTTCTTTTTTGCAAAAAATTTTAATTTTAAAACATTTTTTATAACGTTTTTTATGTACTTGTATATCCCATGGACTACAAGAGTAACCCCTGCTGGATGAACTCATCAGCCATCTCTGCGTAGATGTGGCCATTTGTCCTGTGTCCACGAAGCCCATCCATTTCGCTTAGCCAAATATGTATCTAGAAGGGCTGCCTCACTGGTCTCATTCCAGCCCATTATCTTCTTCTTAATTTTGACACCTACATATTTATTTAAAAAAGAAATTGGTTTATTTGTTTTTTATTATAAATCACAGATTTAATGAACTTACCCGCAACTTTAGTCGCCATACTTTTAACGTGTTTTTTCAATATTTTCTTAACATTTGCCACTGTAGATAATTTTGCTCACTAAACACACTTTTGAACAGTGTTGTCTTTCAAGTTTTACTCAATTTTATAGCAATTTCGTACTTATTGAACAATAATTAAATTGAAATTTTTTATGAAATATTGTGCTCAATAATGGTATTTACTGTGATAATTTCAATAAACGTGTATGTGTGAACACCGTATAAAAAAACAAATTTTACTGCCTGTTTTTAGAAATTTTATTATAAAAAACAGTGCATTTTCATTACTTCTTTTAGAAAATAATTTAATTTCTTAATTGTAGTAAATTATTATTATTATTATTATAGTTTTAGTAACAGCTGTTGGCTGAAGTAGTTAGCGCGTTGACTGCAAAGCAAATAATGTCTAAGAACGTGGGTTCGAGCCCAGCTTCAGACAAGTCATAACATCCAGCATTTTTCAGATGTGCATTAGTATGCGATTGTATTTGTTGTTGTCAGACTGTTTAAGTGATGAAGGCATAGCACTGGTCACTGAACAGTTCTGGCAGCAATTGATACTGGTGTATGCTAGCGGACATCACAGCGCCCTCCTTCGTCGGTATTGTAGCAAAATCGCCGGCGAAGTAAAATAATTAATAAAATGGCTACAACAGCTTAAAACACATTTAATGCGCCTACTTGACATCAGAGGCGCTGCAACACTGATCTAAAAACTAACACAACGCGCAATATCAGAGTTGTAAAAATTAAGCTTTCTCTCTTTCACCATCTGTCCTCTCTCACTATCCCTTTCCCAAAGAAGGTAACACACCTACGGGTTGGTAGGCATACTAATTGCCTGAGTGTTACTTCTCTTTATAAAAAAAAAAAAAAAAAAAAAAAAAAAAAAAAAAAAGCTGCAATTATGTATTTCAAATAATATTTTTTTATTGTAAAAGTTAGAGTGTTTATTTCACATTTTATATTATATTTTACACTATCAGATTACTGGTTTAATGGTATCACTCGATAATAGAATTTCTTTAAAATAAATGTCCTTAGCTTCTGTGTGGATAAGATATTGGTATTTACAAGTTGATGTTATCGATATTATGTGTTAAGATTAGAAAGAGCCCTTTTCCCCGATCAAAGTTTACTTTGACAAAGTCTTTTAAATTTTCTTCTAAACCTTGCTTCACTTCTCCACACGCAAAGTTTACTTTGAACAATTTTGTGTTCGTTTGTTGGATGAACATGCAAACCAAACACCCACATGCAACCAAGTACAAGTATGTGTAAAGGACGAACGAAGTAGAAAGCAACTTTGCGAGTACAGCAAAGTGTGTACTCACCCGCTTTCGTCTTTCCCTTATCACCCTCAAATACAAGACTTTGCAAAGTAAACTTTAAGCGTGGAAAAGGGCTCAAACGGAAATCATTCGATTTTGTATATCTTATAAATTGTGTTTAAAAAATATTTTCTTTTCCACAGGATAGTTTTTAAAAAACTTTTAATGAAGATACTTAACCTTGTATGGTTTTTTCTGTCGTGATTCTTCAATGATTTTAGCAAAGTCACCAGATGCGTATATTTCTCGAGTTTTCTTACGTCTCTATAACAGAATCACATTTAATCAAATATTTTTGTTAAATGTCAACGTTGTTTTTTTGCTGAAAATGAAAAATCTGAAGGTAACTTAATAAAATATTTGTTTAATTTAAAAAAAAGAAGACTATGTCTTCTGTGTCTTTATTTAATTAAATCTAATTTAATACAAAATTTACTTATATTATTTCCGGAAGGCTATGTCTTCATATTCGGACTTTTAACTTATTCTAATTATTAAAATTTTTTCTTACTAGCTATTTAAATAGTATCGAACAGCAATCATCACATTGAATGCAACGTGAGCTATTTTGGGTGCATTCAATGCAGACATGTAAATATTGCGAAAGGGGGAAATAATTAAATTTGGAACAACCAGCAATGTGTCAGCAATTAAGCACTTTGAGTAAATGTTGCGAAGGAAGAAAATAATTAAATTTGGAACAACCAGAAATTTGTCAGCAATTAAATTGTCCCAGGGGCGATTGAGCTTTATCAAAATAAATATGTTAATTATTAACTGGTACAATAGATGAAACTGATTTATTTAAGTCTCCAATTAATATTCCCGTAGTTCCATCTAAATGCATTTTCTCAAATCGTCAATCGAATAACTTTTAAGACATCCAAGATTAATCAGAATGCCACATGTTACATAAAATACTTCTAAAGTACTACTAAAGTATATTCTGTTGATCAAATTTATTCTCACTCAAATTATTACAGTTCATATTTTCATCGTCCATTTTTTTCCTTTTATATTATTTTATTTTTGATAATAGAATCTTCTGATAATATACAGAAGAAGGTGCAAAAACATTAGAATGATAGGTTGGAATTAATTTTCGCTACTTAGCGAAATATTATTATTTGCAAATATAAAATAACAACTTATTGTTGAATGTACGAGTTTGAGAAATGAATTGACGGACTGTAGAATAAAATTAAGCAATAATTTGAATGCGTTGTTACGAGCACACTCCTTATGTAATATCAGTAATGCCAGCGATTTTCGAAAAATATTAGTATGAAATCATCTGAAACCATAAGTACATCTCCGAGACAAAATTCGGTTTGACATCACTGTGCGCTATCTTTTACTTTAAGATACGAGGTTATGCATGACATATTTTCATACGTTGAGATACGAGTTTGCATAATGTTGAATAAAAAATAAACTATCAAACATATTTACTTATTATATGATGGTTCACTTATTATTTCGCAAAATTGTGAGTCTGCATTTATTTATTATTTTTCCGGTTAAAACAAAAAAAACGTAAAAAATTTAGTTACGAGGTTTCGTTAGAAAATCCTCGATATGCAACTCAGTAAGCAACACTTTGATTTATTTTCGCAAAAATAAAAATTTCCGTAAAAGAACTTTTTTATTAAAAATGATTTTGCGCTACTAAAAATGTAAGAGTTATATTATACTTTATACATTCAATAGAGTTAAAATTATTAAATAAAAGCAATTTTATAAAGAGTTTAAAGATACATTTTGATTGAAATAAATATTTAAATTTGAAATAAATATTCAGCTTTGAAAAGCTGAATCTACACTACAGTGTCGTGAACAATATTGAAAAAATAATGAAAACTTGGCGGCCGCAGTTCGAAAATTGCATACAAAAAATGGTCGGAATAGTGTTTTAACTTCGTCTACTATCAAGAGATTAATTGAATTATTCAAGGAGACTGGATCCGTTGGAGACGCCAAACACACTGGTCGTCCACAAGCAGGCCGTTCAAATGCCAATATCGATCAGAGCGTGAGAGTATCGGTGACAAACCAGGAACATCGATTCGGCGTCGTGGACTAGAAATGAAAATTGCAAGAAGACATCTTTCTGCCGAAATTGGATGATATTGATTTGGCCAATATGTTGTTTTAATAAGACGGTGCCACATACCATAAAGCACGTGAAACAATTCAATTGCTACATGAGACATTTGTAGGTCGTGTACTTTCTCGTTTCGGTGAACAGAATTGGCCCGTAGGTCGTGTGATTTAACACCATTTTAAGGCATTATTTTAAATCACAGGTCTATGTCAACAAGCCCACGATCACCCGTGCATTAAAGGAGGAGATTCAACGCTGCTTCAACGAAATTCAACCACATTTTTTCAAAATGGTCAGGGAAAATTTTTGACAAACGAGTGCGTATGTGCATGCAAAGCCGTGGATGCTATTTGTCCGATGTGTTATTCCATAAATAATTTTGGGACACCTTTTACATATGAGCACATATGTGCTGTTTTAACTGAGTCGAATAGATTTATTTAGAAAAATAAGCTTTGAAATATAAACATTTCTTTTTTAGGCAGTTTTAGGATCAAATTTCAAATCGCATATGTAAACGCTTACTTCGGAATACAGCTTGTATCATTTAGTTCAGAAAAAATTATATATAATTCATTTAAAATTGCGTCTCAATTCTATTTGATATACAAATTTATCAATGTATGTTGAAAGCTTTATAAGCTTTTTCTTGTCATAAAAACAACAAAATGCCATGACAATTTTATTTCAAAATATATAAGAACAAACATGATACGGCCTTGCCTCAACGAAAATTCTCATATTTTATTCGATTATGGATATTATTCTAAATACAACTTAAAAAAATTCGAATAAAATTTTGCTCTCATATTTAAAACTACCCATCTATCTGACTTTTTTAGAAAGTGCATCCTTGTCGCCCCTTGCTGATCAAAATTGTTTTGGTTGCATTTTCGTGAAATTTACACAAATTTCATTATTTGTTCAACTTCATTGTCATGTTTTTTTTGGTTTGAATTATTATTTTATTTTTAGTTTTGTTAAGTTTCCTTATCTTCCTTGTAGTCGCGACTAGTCGTTGCTGTCTGCTTGCTGTTGCCGCATCTTTAAGTTGTGTGTTTTGTTTAATTTTTTCTGTATATTTTGGTTTTTAGCACTTGTTACCTTAATAGCTTTAATCGTAAGTAGATAAAAAAGAAAACATTTTTCAACACTTTAACATCAGTCTAATATTTAACATTTTATTATATATATTTTTAAACTACATCAAACTTCATTAAAAAGAGGTTTTATGTGTGTGTTCAGTTTTGTAGTGTTTTAGCAATTTAGCTAAACAAGACCTATAAAGCAAAAATAATTTAAATGACCTGTACACGTTTAAGCAATTTACAGTGGTCTTTCTTGGTTGATCACATCGTTTTGGGGAGTTCATTAAACACTTGGCAATTGCTTTGAAGTGTCATACCAATTTAAAGCTCTTTAATTTGAGCAAACTGAAAAATTAATATCGGTACATAAGAAATTATCCTGAACAAAATGGTATCGCTTGGAAACAATTTTAAAATTCATTCAACTAATGTAGATGGCTCTCGATTTATTCGTTCGCATTCTAAACTTAAATTAATTAATAATCCTTAATTACTCAAACTCAACGATTCAAAGGCTCAAAACTGCAGGACATAGTTGTAATCCTTAGCCATGTAACATATTTTTCCGTCACGGTACCGCCTAATATCGGTCGGAATGACTCCTTACTTAATTTTGATGTTTTAAATATTAAATAAAAACAACACGTAACACAAAAAAATACCTTCACATATACATATTTCAACTTTTATTTAAAATATGATACGAAAAACTTTACTCTAACACAAGTTTTATAATCTTATAATTTATTTTATTCATTAATATACAAGTTATGTAAGAAAAGAGAGACCTTTTTATTTAATTAGATCTCAATAGGAATATATATATATTTCACATGCATTCTGAGGACGACTACTTACCTTTCTGTAAGAAAATATTTAGTTTGGTATTGTAGACCAGTTTTTGGTGGTGATGTGGGATATTGGTTTACATTACCCGCAAACAGAAGTTATGGATTAAAATTAAATTTATTTATTTTAACTTCGGATAACAATAAAAACATAAATAAAAAATAAAATATATCTTTTTTCAAACAGCAACCAAACATAAAGTAACATAAAAATTCCCTCCGTAGCTTTAAACTATTTTCATAAAATAAAAGTTTAACAAAATTAAAGTTATATATAATTGGGGATTCAAATGATAGTCATAAAATCATATTGTAAAACGAGAAAATATGACGAGGAAGAGGAAGAACAAGAACTATGTAATTTCAAAAGTGGCTTTTTTAACTACATTAATATTTTTTATTTAATTTTGTAATGATAAAGGTAGTAAAGCACACCGGTTTAAACTACTTAATTATACAATAGAATTGTGTACATCCTAAACAAAATATTACAACAACAAAAAATTGGTAAATGTGTTTCATTGCTAATCAAGCGTTTAATGAATATACATTTTTATTACACGCTTATAACTCAAAATTTGTTTAAGAACTATAACACAGTTTAGCACTGAAATAAGAAAATTTTATGAATTAGACCATAAGATATTATGACAATACACCGTTTGCATCCCCAAATTATTATCTTAAATATTATAAGATAGCACATGATTTACAAAAAACAATGGCATTGATTCTGGGGAGACATTTGTCGTGAGCCCAAATTAACTCGCATTGCAAACATTGCAACCAGATTTTGTGCTGAATGTCTCTATTATATGAAATATTGCAAAATTTCCACAATGTGTCCTTATTTTGCGGAATATTTTTAACAATGGAGTCATCATCAGAGTCTGTAAAAGCAGAGTATAATCTTATTCGCTTGAAAAGGAATAACTTATATTTTTATTTTGACATTCTTTTTATTTTTTGCATCTTTTCTCTTTATTTCCAGTTTTTTATTGTCTTTTGCCGCTTTTGGTTCTTGCTTAATTTTTAGTGACCGAAATACTTCTAAATCGTTTTTATATGGAGACATCGACAGAAACGTTGGTTTTATTTATTTTTCACTTATGAGTGGCTAAACTAGCTTTAATTTTAGGAGCTGGATATAATTGCTAGTGTGTAACATATTTTCCTGTGCTTGACTGTAAGTCTAATGAGAAATCGGTCTTAGTGCTATGTGTTGAATGCTGACATTCAATTATTGTTACGGTTTCCTTGTCTTGTGATATGTCTGCTCATTCTTTTACTTTCTGTTCAATTAATTGGCTACCAGTTTGTTGAGTAGCAATATTTACATTTATTTAATTTACACTTTGATCCTTAGCTATAAAATCTGCTTCATTAAAAATATACCTAACGAATGGATAAATGCCCGTGTTCTTATATCCGTTCACAGCAATTGTGCCTTGCGGGACTTTGAGATAAGCTTTTGAAAATGTTCTTCACTGTCAAAATAGGTTATTTTTCTTGCGTTCTCATGTACAAATCTTCTTATTTCTTCACTGTAAAGTAAAGAGTAAAGGCAGTAAAGAAATTATAGTTACACCGTTTTCTCGGGCGAGATTCAATAGATATATATACATATAGTGTGACTAAAATTAATAATATTGGCTCTTCAGCTGAAACTATTGTTATTTTTAAAAAATGACGAAAGCAGTTAGTGAATATATCGGTTTGAATCCATTCGGATAAATGACAAGCACAGTCGGATCCAGGTGGTGCGTGCTTCATCAGGGGTAAAGTTTCATCAACATTCCATATTGATGTTGCTGGAAAATTTTGCTTATTGTATTCACTTTCCAAAATATTAAAAATCGATTCTACTGTAAAACATTGACTGCCACGTCGGACACATATGTGTGACACTGCACTATGTTGTTTACGCCGCGTTGGGCACATATGTGCGACGCGATATTCATTATCTCTAGCCATGTCACAAAATAGTGGCTGACGATAAATAGGATTTTATTGCAGTAATATGATGTATGTATGGCCCCCATGAAATTTCTTTAATAATGTTTTTGCGCAGCTCAAAAATTAATTGAAAAAAAATTGTTCTTGAAAAAAATTTAATTCATTTTATTATACACAGTATGGAAACAAGTAAAAGAAACGTTATTTTACATATTATTTGTAAAATGAAAAGACACACATTAACACGTTATACGTTATACTTGTTTTTCGTGATCTCCAAAGCATTCTAAACACATAAAAGGCTCTTGCAGACAATCCGGGCAATACTTGTATATTTTTTTTGCCATTTTTAGAAGATATTACGGAAATAAATGCTCTGGCCCCCAGCATCTTATATGCTGAAAGTGTTTTGGCAGTCAATGTGTTAAGACAATAGTTGTCGTCATGCATTTAAAGTTCATTAAAAATTTAAAGCATACAAGCACGCCACACGGTAAAAACACTTAAAAACAAACGATTTCACAAACGATTAATAAAGTTTATGTGTGCATTAAAACCGGGTTTCCCATATTAAAATCCAACATTAAACCTACTATAGCTTTATTGGTCGTTTGTGAATAAGGTCATTAATTTATTATAAATCGCCTAATTAAAATATAATAAAATAAATAATAATATATAAAATAAAGTACTTTGTCGAACGTTTTACCAAAGCAAAACTTGGAAAAGAACGTGCTAAAAGTTACCATATGGAAACCAAAGTGCAAAATCTTCATGCAAATCTGTTATTTCACGTTGCTGATGAAATTTATTTTCCAAATATCTGAAGCATTTCCTAAAGCATATCGTTTTGTGCTTAACTCACTTAATAAACACAATTATTCTTATATCACAAGATCTTATTCCACTTGGCGTTTGATAATAATTATCTACAAACAAATGTGTAAGCACCAGGACTAAAGCAAACTTTTAAATTAATGCCATATGGATTTTTTTCAAAGCACTTCTCTTATCTGTACTCGTTGATGTTTCTGAAGGTATTTTCCGTGATAGATATTCCGGAATGGTGATAATATTTGTAATACTTATTCCGTGCTTTTTAAATATGCTAAGGGTACCACTTTGATTTCGTCTTTTTAAGAAATAACTACTCCAGAGACCACACAGCGCGAACAAGTCGAGCAACCGCCATTCGTGGTTCATTACCTACTTAACCCTGGTTCTCGAAACGAGTAATTAAGCTTCCTACCATGTTTACAGTAAAAGCTGTTGGAGTATTAAAACGTTGACTGTATTTTCTTAATGTTATAACAACTGATCGTCCGGATACATTATAAAATTGAACATATTTTGCAGGTTCTTGCGCTGAGTATCATGACAAAAATTTTTATTAAATTGTTTATTACCTGCAAAAAAATTGTTTTCATATACTTATTTGCAACCTATTTACACACGTTTAAATAATAACCAAATTTTATAATCCCTTAAAAATAAAAGAAATGTTATGTTCCATTTTGTTAAAAGTAGAGAAGGAAGGTCTAATAAGTGTCGTCTTTTTAACTGTCTCACTTCATTAGTATCTTCTAGACGAGCTATAATAAGGATAAATTCATGTTTACTAAGTCTGTTCATAAGATTGAACCTATATTTTTTAAATTTCTTTTTCAAAGTCCAGGTCCAGGGTGGTTTTGTTATGAGTCTATAAATTTTAGATTGACATTTATGAATAATGTCATTATAAGAGTATGACGCAGTCCCCCTAAGTTAAGGTAAGCTTCAACACTGTTTCATAAAGTATAATTTTTTTATTTAAACTCAGTTCTGAGTATTAACCTAGTAACCAGTGCATTCCATTTGTTTTCATATCAAGCTGTTTGCTTTTCAACTGTAAATGATTTTTTCCAGTTAATCGTCTATTAATATTCAATTTCATTTGAGAATCTTTCAAAATTTGGCAAAATATTGCTGGATGCCTTAAATGACTTAAACAAAAATATTTAAGGACCCTTTGAATAAAAATTTAAAAAATGTCCTTGGAATAAATTATTGTTTCATTTCCTTTAATTTTTTTATACATCTTTGTTAGATAATATAAAAATACGTATATCTCTATGTATGTGTGTAATAACATCAACTAAACTCTACAATACACACACATTTTATGATTCTACAACTCTTTTCTAAAATTATAAGGGTGCTGTTTAGATATTAATTTTATACCTAAATTTTCTGTAGAAATTAATTAAAAACAAGTAAGAGAGATATATTCGGCTGTGCCGAATCTTATATACCCTTCACCATAGTATGGACTGGCGAAAGAAGTCACAATCACAAAAATTCACGCCCACAAAATACGAAAAAAAATAATTTAAATGGAAAAATTACATTAACCCATTCCCTGCCATTGTACTCGCTTGAGTACAGAAAAAAGGCAATATTCAAATACGCATAATTTTGTTTGCAAATGAAATTTGTCAATTTTTATTATGTGTTTGCATTAAATACATTGTGCATAAAACACACTCATAAAAACTCGTAAAGAAAAATATACCGTTATTTTGTATTTTGTTTTGTTTTTACAACACTTTTTCATTTTTGTGATTTTTACGTAGGTCAGTAG
Organism: Gymnocheta viridis; assembly: GCA_956483585.1. Classification (NCBI taxonomy): domain Eukaryota; kingdom Metazoa; phylum Arthropoda; class Insecta; order Diptera; family Tachinidae; genus Gymnocheta; species Gymnocheta viridis. Next base: position 45,838,159 of record OY101442.1, on the reverse strand, counting down.
CAATTGACTTTAGTAGAGTAAAGTGTGCTTCGTTGAAACAAAAGTTTTTTATTTTTTTCTATAGAAGAGTGTATGTGTATTTATTAAATTAAAACCTCAAAGAGAAAAAATTTTTTTTCTCAGCGCAAAGTGAGTACCAAATTCACTGTACCCAAGCGAGTACAATGGCATGATATGTATAATTTTTTTTAGAATTTTTCTTGGATCAAAATGGAATTTAAAACAATCAAACCGTCAAGTTTCTATGGCAGAACTTTCAAAAATTTGAACAGCGCTCTTGATTTTGTAGGAATAGATTCTCACAAGAACTTTGACATAGCGATCATTCCACCAGACCCGGACTGTAATACCGATGAAGAGGAGGGAAACGCTGATGATATTGTCAACGATCGCATTCCAAATGATGTTCCTGGTGAAGTCGAAATATTTTTCAGTAGTGATAGCGAGGATGATATTCCTCTGGAACAATTGCGAAAGAGAATTAAATCTTCAAGTTCAAGCAAAAACGGTCCAAAGTGGACAAAGAGAGCATGCGATATTGAAATGCAGAAAACCAATTTATTTATAGAGAATGACTTCACTATGATCGCTGAATTGAAAGGAAAATCTCCAGCTGATGTTTTTGAAACTCTTTTTGATGAAGAGGTTGTAAATTTAATCGTTAACCAAACTTGCATTTATGCATCACAAGCAAACGAACACAATTTTTCCTTCAATTCTGCAGATTTGAAAGTATTCATAGGTATTTTGCTGTATAGTGGATATCACTCTATGCCTCGAGAGGATATGTATTGGCAGCTCTGTGAGGATACGCATGCCCCAATCATTTCCCAAAATATGTCTCGCAACAGATTTAGAGAAATAAAACGTTTCATTCATTTGGCTGATAACACCAATTTAGATGCTACTGACAAAATGGCCAAAGTTAAACCATTATCAAAAATTCTCACAAAAAAATTTTGCCAATTTGGTTATATGCATGAAAAGCTTTCAGTCGATGAATCCATGGTCCGATACTTTGGTAGCCACTCTTCTAAACAATTCATAAGAGGCAAGCCAGTGAGATTTGGATTTAAAAACTGGATGCTGACGAGTAGCTGCGGTTATTTATACCAGTTTGAAACCTACTGTGGGGCCAAAGGACTAAGTGTTGAAAAATTAAAACTGCCACTTGGATCTCGGGTTGTACTAGATTTCTTGGACAATGTTCCCAACCCTTCAGATCATGTTGTGTTTTTTGACAATTTTTTTACGTCATACGATCTTCTTGTAGAATTGAAAGAAAGAGGATTTCGAGCAATTGGGACCGTTCGTGAGTCAAGAACAAAAAAATGTCCACTTGAAACAAATTCGTTTTTCAAGAAAGAAAAGAGAGGCTACTTTGAGAGCAGATATGACAAGACCAACAAGATTATATTTGTTAAATGGAACGACAACAGCGCGGTAACCGTAGGGTCGAATTTTGAATGTGCTGAGCCAATGCATATGGTTTCCAGATGGTGTTCAGCTGAAAAAAGCAAAATTAGTGTGAGCCAACCCAGATTGATCGCAGAGTATAATACTGGAATGGGTGGCGTTGACCTCCACGATCAAGCTGTGAGTAACTATAGAATAAATTTCCGAGGAAAGAAATGGTGGTGGCCGCTATTTACCGCAATGTTGAATTCCACTGTAGTAAATGCTTGGAAACTGTTTAAAACTGCAAACAATTCTCAAATGGACTTGCTTGAATTTCAGCGCAACATCACACGATTTTATTTGCGAAACTATACCCAAAAAGTCAGTATCTCCAAACGGTCTTTGGCTCCCGGTGTTGCAACTAGTGGAGGAAACCACTTTCCTAAAAGAATAAAAAATCAACTACGATGTCGTGAGTGTCATAACAGAATAAGATGGTTATGTGAGCATTGCGATGTAGCTCTTTGTGTTGAAAAAGAATGTTTCAAAAATTTTCATACATAAAAAAATTAGCATACATATGACGCCACTGTACCCATCTGAGTACAGCTCTAAAAACATACTTTTCAGAATTTTTTTTTAATTTTTAAGTTTTTTCTATGTTTCTTGTCAGCATTTAGTCATAAATAAACCAATGAAATTTTATTTCTTGCCTTTTTAATGGTCTTGGCGTTTAATGGGTTAAAGCAAAAAAAAAAAATTGCCACTCACCGTCTCACGGACGCACCCCCACGTGATGGAAACAAAAAATTAATCACGATCACGCATTATTGGTTCTAATCTATATTTCATAGTATAGACTGATTTCATAAACACAGCTTGCAAAGATACACTGGAAGCATGAGTTTACAAGGCATTCTTGTGTTGCTTTGCAAGCTGCGTTTATGAAGTCAGCCATAAATTATGAATTTCGTAACAAATTTGTAACACTTTCTTGCCTGGGGTGCATTATAAAAATATTAACATCCCCTTATTAGCACTTATATAATTTTTCACACATCCAAGAAGTATTTCAACGTCTTTATCAAAAAGCCAGTGGGCTTCGACTAAACAAAGAAATGATTCTGAAACGTAAGAACAGGTTTAATAATGAAGAAATTCTCCCAAAATTGATTAAAAATATCGCCAACTATTACATAAATCTGTTAGTCTAATGATTAAAATGTCCCAATATTATCTTCACATTGAAAATAATTTAAAGCTATCAAAATTCTTAAAAAAACATCGAACTTTTTCAAATAAAAAGTAAAAGTAATAAAAATAACTAAAATGTATCAAAAATTAAAAAAAAAAATTAATAAATGGTTGGTCAGGATTTGAAACCGTACCTTCTTACCCGGTGGCACGGTTTCGAATCCTGAACACAACACAATGCTATTTTTTTCGAATTTTCGATACATTTTAGTTGTTTTTATTACTTTTACTTTTTATTTGAAAAAGTTTGTTCAACAATTTATTTAAAAAACCAAGCACAATCTCATTTATAATGTTTTTTTTTTAATTTTTACCAATTTTATGAACGGTAAAAGGTTTATCAGCTAGGATTAAGTACAGTGATAAAATAATTATATAATGAACTTAGTAAGTTGTCGACGTTTTTATTTTATATAATATAATATTAATAACAAAAATAAAAATAACTTGACGGTGTAAGAAAAAATATTAAATTATAAAATATAACAACATATTTTAATTCATTATATTAATTTAATTTTTTCTTTGAAACTCGTATGATGTCCGTATGTAAACTAGTGGTATTCTGATAGTTGTCTTTTTAAAATTTTGTTAACTTTTCCACTTACTTATCTATTGCGGTTGGACCAGACGATAAAGGTTTTGGTTCAATATAACCTGTATATTTCTGATATAGAAACACAATGGAATTTCAACCACAATTGATTTAAAAAATACGAATTCGGTAATTCATATTCAGCCTGCTAAGAAAACAGATGAATTTAATTAAAACAAATTTTATTTAAATCTTCTTCTGCGTTTACTAAGTAAGACAGAGAACTAAATATGAAAAATTACGATAAAATCGCAAACAGAAAGCATTTTGCTTTCAAATCCAACCCATAATTCGGCTTATTTTTGTAATATTTTACCATTTCCGTAGTGCGTGCTATTGACATGCGATATTCCTCAAAACTATGATTTTTTAGGTGTTTTTAATGAATATAAGACCAGTTAATTTTATATGAATATGAAGAAGTGAATTTTTTATCTCCTAAGATCTTAACTTATCATTTTGCATATCTTGAATTGGAGAAAATACGAAAATATGAAAAAAAAATAAAATACAAATATGTATGCATATACTATTTTTAGACGCGGTACTATTATTGCTACGCCCTAAAAATGTTTTGGAAATTTTCCCGAAACTTTCCGATCTAAAATTCCAAAGTTCATATGTATGTATATGATAGGAACTGATTTTTTGAAAAATAGTTGCTGAATTGCGAACGATTCTTAGAATACATTTCAATTAAGCCCACATTAATTATTCAATTGGATAATGCAATCTAGAAGCTAAATATAAATTTGTGGAAAGTAGGTATTTGCAATACTTTTATTCAAAATACAAATGAATTTTAAATTTTTATTCCAAATACAAAATAGCTTTTTAATAAAAGTGTAATTTTCACAATGGAAATGATATTTTTTAAGTTTTTTTTTTAATTTGGAAATAATTTCCAATACTGCAGTTGCAATTTTTAGAATATGCGCTATTTTCGCGGGGGTTTCAATTTTTTAGTTTCTTTTCTAATTACATTTTGGAGCTTGATATCAAATTAAATTCTTACATCAAAATTTGTTTTTATTTTATATAAAAATGGCAATTAATTGCAGTGCTTTTGAAGATTAACTCACTAATGTTACAGAATGAAAGAAACATTTCTTATCAAATTCTATCCGGGAAGAGAAAATAATTAAAATTACACAAGTATAAAACAGGACATAAGCATCAATTTTGCCTTTCTTCTTAAATCACAAATAGTCACAAAAAATTAAAAATTAATACATTTGCAAAGCAAAACTAAAATTCAATTTCATTAATTTTGTGTACTTACTCATACATAGTGTTTTGACGATCCATTACATTTCTTTAATATATATAATATAGAAAATAATTATAGATATTTATATACGAAAAGAAAATGTTAGCGATAAAAAATACTGTAATATGCATGCATAATATTATACTAATAAACGTTCAAAAATAAGTTTAAAGAAGCAAACAAAAACAAAACAACAAATCATTGCTTTTCGATTGTTTAAATATACACATGTATACACACAATGTGTACATGTGCCCATGAACGCATTTCAGTATGGATGGATGTGTGGCAAAAAGGGCCAATTTACAACAAGCGCACACCAGTTTCCATCAAGAATTTGAAATTTTTGTATTTTATAATAAATAAGATATATTATGTTCTTAAATGCGTAAACTACTACGAAAAATACAACTGCTCTGTGGTGTACAAGAAGCGGTTGTGACTACCATCTGTCGTCGTTAATGGACCGACTTCAATTATTTTCAGTCTAAACCTTCGTAGAACTCCATACAAGAGATCTGCTTCATAAAATTGACCGTTGGCCAGTTGGGGCCATAAAAAAACAACAGGATAGGAAATATAAGAAAAAAAGTCTCTTGGCTATATCTCAATAATTATTTGACCGAATTTTGTTATTTTCAAACCGAACAAATTTATGAAAAATTCCAAGAGAATGGTATAAATTTATTTCTCTATGTTGTGTTTTGGCGTTAATTCTAAATACACCAAAATGTGCAGACGGACAGACGGACAGACGGACTTCCCTATCTATAAGGATCCAGAATATATATACTTTATGGGGTCTTAAATTAATAACGAAGAAATTACATACGGAATGACAAACCTATATATCCCCTTTCCAAATATTTTGGTGAAGGGTATAATAAGTATAGTTATTGCGTTAAGACAAAACCATATAATTTGGAGATGTAATAAAATTTACCTGAAGCTGCAATATAAAGCTTCCTAAATGATTTGTTGAATGAAACTTTTAAGGATTTTTATTTTTTTTTGTTTACAAGAATTCTAGAATATATTTGCATTAATTTCTACAGAGCTTTCTATTTCATTTGGTATCTTTTTCACAATAAAAAATATACATATATGTATATATACATATGGAAAGCATAATGAGCATGTTAAAAAAATTCAACGTCCCTTAGAAAGGAAAAAAATGGGAAATGAAAAAGCAAGTACACCGTTTTCTAATGATTTATCTCTAAATGAAGAGTATGAAGTAGCTTTGGGCCAAAAAAAAAAGAATAGTGTTTGTGTAATATGTATGACTCATCGTCGTCGTTGCACACAAAAGTTTAGAATTTTTTGCTTTTTATCGTCACTTTTGGTTGCTTTTAGGCAGACATATATTGCATTATCTTCCATTCTCGTGACTCGATTCAGAACGCGTGAATTATTTTTTATTAATATGCGAAATTACTTTGGTCTTATCCGAGTAATTATGTATTCATCTAACATTTTTTTATTTAAAGCTTTTTTTCAAATTGAATTCAATTGTTAAAATGATAATGAACATATGAAATATACGCTTTTCAGAACTTGTACTTTGACCTTGTAAAACATTACTTTGACACTGCGATGTCATTGAAGACAAGTACCACCCACCTGGAATTACAAATAACGACCTCCAAATTTCAATACTTAGAACTCATTGGCAAAAAATTACATTTAACTTCCGCTAATCAGAATGTTCCAATAATCGGTGGTTGAACTTTAAGAAAATCAATCTTACCAAGTTTGAAGTCTCTATGTGACACACTTTTAATGTTTTTTTATAATCTTTTGTATTGTAAATTCTAATGTAGACAAAGTAGCTTTTGAATTTTAAATATTTTAAAAACTGAAAAATTTTTTAAATGTAAACTCAACTCTTTTGTTACACGGTGGATGCGGACCTAAGAAAATCGTGCAAAAAGAATCATGTGAAAAAAAGCATGCAACATATGGAAAATTTAAAAAATGTTAAAAATTTACTATGTAAAACGTGCAAAAAAATCATCAAACTGTTTTATTAAAAAAATACATAATTATAAATCGAAAACAATGCATAAGAAAAATAAAATAAAGCTTGTTCTGAAATTTTAATGATTGAAAAAGTAAATTTCACAATTACTCACCCGGTTTCTGATAGATGGCGTGAACGCTTATTACAAACAGGATTCAAAATACTGCTACCATCAATAGATATGTCTAGCAGATCAAATGAGGAACTTAGTTCGTTATTGACGGCCTCTATTTACAACCTCTATTGATTTTTCGGCTGATACAAATTCGGTTATTAGTTGTTATTTGTTTTGTTTCTCAAGTTGCTTATATAATTGTTTATAACCAGCTACAGAAAACTGAAGATTTCGAAGAAATTTTGATGCGCGCTTCATATCAGGATCATGAATAAGAAAATGTTGTTCCAAACTTGTAGCAAATTCTAAGCCCTTGCGAATTAAAACAGATGTTAAAAGCGGAACTTCATCTATATCATCTTCACTATTCTCAGAATCTGTCATTAAGTCAATCAAATCGTCCTCATCTAATGCAACAGTGAAAAGAAGTGCCATAAACTTTTCATTTCTCACATATATTTTTAGACTTTTTTAAGGGTGAAAATGGGCAAAGCATCATTTTGCAATCCCTCAAACGGGAGCAGAAACGAATTTTCAATCAATTATTTAGAGCACATTGCCAACCATAGTAATAATTTAAAAAATTAATAACAATTGTCTTTTGAAAATATTCAAATTGAACAAAATGGTGGGTTATATAATTCTTTACAACATCCTAACTGTAGGTATTAAATAAAAAGGTTTGACTGGAAGAATAGAGTACCCATTGAAAGAATGGCAAATCCATTATGGCTGCCAGAAAAATGGCGGATCACATATTTTTTCACAACCAATTAAATATTGGTATCAAAGTATGGAAGAATACTGTACGGCAAATTTTTTATCCATCACATTAAATCTAAAAGCTTCAAAATAAAATAAGCATAAAAAATTTGAAGTTGAACAGTTTTATTGCAAAAAGGATAATGTACTAAACGCTAACAGATAATTAACTGCCTGTTCGTCGATAGCGAAAGAAAATTTTCCTTCGATTATTACGTTTGAAACAAAAGTAACTTTAAAAATTTTATTTTTATTTTAAATGTAATTATACGACAGAAAATTTTCTTTCGATATCGGCGAACAAACAGTAAATCAATCTAGGACATTGATAAAAAAAATGGTGGGGCGCGTGAAATTTGTATCAAGAGTTAACTGAGGTTACGATCGCCCCACGATTTTTTTTGTCTGTTCAATGCCCTAGATTGATTTAATTATTAGTTAGCGTTTAGTACGTTATCCTTTTTTTTAAAACTATTTAAATTAAAAAATTTTTTATACTTATTGAATTTCAATTTTTATTTGGTTATGCGGATTTTACATCATTTTAATGAAAACGGGAGAAATTCCGTGTTGTGGTCCATACTATGTCTAAATATAGTATAAGCTTGTTACACCCAAAAAAATATTCAATCCACCCGTACTTAAATCAATCCCAAGCGGTGTTAAAAGTATATTAATTCTTAAATCAAGTTCAGAAAGATTTATTTAAGTACGAAATATTCAGTGCTCAATTTATTTTTTTAGTTGATTAGAGATTCGTCACGTAATTAAAGAACTTTGTACCCATTTTAAGAAACTCCAAGATTGGGTATCTAAAGTAATTAAGTCTTCGGCTTGATTATAGTACATTTTATTGTTGTTTGTACTCCAAATTTTTAGTACAAATCGCACTCAAAGCAAGTAGAAAATACTTGCATTTAGTACATCGTTTTTGTTTCCGTGTAGTAATACGAAATATTTTCAATTAAAAATCGGACAAAAATGGCTAAAAAATTGCTCAAGCATTCGATATCTGCATTTGACTTTTACAATTTATTAATAAATATACAAATGTTTCACGGCTGCAATGGAATGAAACACTTTTTTATTAAAAGAACGGGAATGGCAATATGAGTAACGGTGAAATGATAATATGAAAAGCTCTTATGAAAACGAAAATAAAACGTTTTTTTTTTCATTTCAGTTTCACAGAAACAGAATCGACAGCGGAATACCCAACAACGATGTTTGAAAAAGCCTACTGTCATATGTAATGTGTTTTTACTTCGATAAGAAAGAGATTGCAAAATTGGTAACAGTAGCATTTTCTCTCCCTTTCATACATACGTAGTAATGTTCATGAATCAAGAAAACAAGATTGCGCACTCAACCGTACAAAAAAAATTTTCAAGGTGTTCGTTGTAAAAAGTGTAAGATATTTTTGGCGAAAAACTTTAAATAAGTTCGGGTTCACACAGTTCAACTTTTGTTGATCAACTCGTAATTCAGCTGTAAGAAAAAAAGGGATATTTGAATTTTCTTCTCCGTCTTTCTTAAAGCTGAATTATGAGTTGAGCAGCAAAAGTTTAGGTGTGAGATGGGGCTAACTAAATAACTTCTAAACATACCCATCGATTTGAAAAAAAAGTAAATGGACAGAAAAGAGATGCAGTCGGATTTCGGACTTGTAGTTATTTGAGGAAAATCTTTCTCGGGCTACCAAAGCTTTACATATCGGCTTACTTTCCATACAAAAATGTACGTCTGTTTACAAAATATTTTCTATGTCTACGTCACAGCTCAACAAAATATCGGACCTGCGCAATGCATTTTGTATATGTAAGTGCGTGTGTTTATAAAAATAAATTAGTCAATGCTTATGAGAATACGAAGAATACGAACATAGAAACTTTACAAAACAATGATATGTGTTTGTTTACAAATAAGAAAGTAGTCGTTAAAATATCATGTATATATTTGTGATTATAATCATAAGAAAAATAAAATAGACGTTAAAATTAACGAGGCGTGCTAACAGGGAATACTACATACATACAGAAGTTCACGGAAAGGTACATATCGTGCCTACCACTTTCAACTATCGAATGAAAAAATCGTTAATTTCCATGAGAACTAAGAAATCCCCGTTCATTACGAACTCAAAATTGTAGTATCTCTAAAATTTAAAGTGTTTTTCATATTTCTTAATGAGTTTTCAATTCCCTCTGAGAAATAATAATTTTTGCCTCATCCATTTTAAGTTAACGAATTAAAAAAAGAGGTTTAAACATTCAACAATTGAAAGGATTATACTAGAAAATACATGTTACTCGTATATTGAAGATGTGATGAACATTAGATTGAATTCCGATTTGTAATCTTATTTATCTTTCGGGAAAGAAACCGTGTTATTTCAAAATTGTTTAAAAAAGACCGTGTGAAAAAGGAGTTTAAGTGTTCCAAAGATATATAAATAGAAAACATTATGTGGATGCAATTTTTCTGATTATAAGCAGGTGTGACTTTTTTTATATGAGATATGAACTAGACAAACAAATAATTACTATAAACATAAATTTAACGAGGTGTTTGAATATTTAAATTAACAAATGGAAATCTTATTTTTACAAGTCAACGATTTTTTACACAATTAACCAAATAAAAAAGGAAAATATTATGTTATGAAACGATTATTAAATAAGCAAGCGGGTCATGAAATTAACAACAATAAAATTACAATGCAATCAATTTAATTTGTAGTATTTTTAGTTTTTGTACACTATTTGTTTGCACAATCGTCATGTATTCTTATTTAAATTATGCTTGTAATTGCCACATATTTAAATTTTTATGTTTTTGGCAAAAACAAAAAATACACTATTCAAAACCTCAAATAAGAAGTGATTTACACAAGATACTACAATTTAAAAACCATAATGATGGCCATTCTGTTCTTTATTTTCTCGAATTTAGTTTTTTTATTCATTTCATTGTAAAAATAAAGCAAACAAAAAATCGTGATTTACCAAAGAAAATAAAATAACAAAACTATAACAACACAAAATACAAAATGTATGTTGTAGTTGATTTTTTTGCATGTCGAAGGTTTAACGTGTGTTGTGGCACATTGGCAAAAATTTTCGTCAAAAACAAGCGATGCTTTGAAATTGGGTGACTATTACTTCAAACAGATTCAGGAAGTACCCTATACTAGTACGAGTACTGAAGTAGGTTTTATATCTTTAATGTGTGTTGCTGTTGCTGCGCTAGTCTATACATATGTGCTTCCTTGGTGCTTATGCCAACTTATCAGTAGTCGATTCAGTACATTTTTGATGAGTTGTCATCAGCACCAATTTTGAAAATCGCGAGCAATCTCAAAAGCGTTAATATAATAAATAAAATCTAGTTAGTTTAAGTTTTAGAAAATTATTTCCATGACATAAATAAGGTGGTGCCTGACAACCAGTGTTGCCGTTTTGGTTACTTTTAATCAAAATTGGTTATTTTTTATTTAATGTGTTTTTTTTAAAGTTTGGTTGTTTTTTCTTCAGCCAAAAATTTAGAATTTTTCGCTGATATACTGAATTCTCAAATCACGCTTCCATGTGCATTACATGCCATCTACGTTAGACATAAATCTACTAACATTAACTTTAAGGTAATGTGGTGGCTCCCGAAGCCAATGGCTTACAAGCAAAATTTAAAAACGATGTTATCTACTCGTTTATATTAAATTTACTTGCCATTCACAATATTGATGATCTACTTATGCTTGTAAGAAGCTTCATCATATTCAAATTGAAACTCTTTTTGGAAACATTTACAACTTCTTTGCACACCGCTTAATGCAAATTCTTGAATTAAAAGAATTCTAAGAATACTGCTGCGTAAAAGCGAATAAAATATTAGAAATTTTTCTAATGCGTTGGCTGGTGCTTAAAAATTATATAAATCGTTTAAGTGAGCAGTGGCCTGCATTGCAGTTATATTTTATATCAGTTTATTTAAATGGTGTAAAAACTTGTGAACTGGGAGAATTAAAGAACGATTCAGCATATTCTTAATATAGCAAATACCTTAGGCAAGGAAATACAATCAGACGCACTTTTTCTAATATAGACTCAGTCTGAAATAAATTTTAAAATAATTTTAAGCAATTTTACTAAAAGTAATTATGTCAAAAGTTTATCTTCTTTGGAAAGGGTAAATCTTTATGACGAAAATAATTAAATAATTACTTAAAAATGAAAAATATTTTTATAGGCCGTAAAGCTAAGCTGGTATACAATAAAGTTACCTGTAAGACTTAAAAATATAATACTTAAAAAGATATACAATTAGGGGATTCATTCGGTGTCCTATTAAATCATATTGTTATAATGTCTTAATATTAAAAAAAAATTTTGTGCTTCAAACAAAAAAGTCATAAAATAATAAGACTTTTTGAGGTATGTTTATTCTTTTGTCATATCCAAACAGTAGAAATTTGAGAGAATGTGAGAGAAACTACATACTGCTTGTTCTTCCTCGTCATATTTTCTTGTTTTATTTTAATTTTATGAGCACTATTTGAATCCCCCAAATATTTTTATGCTGAAATTTTAGAGCAAATTCTGAAACGGTTTGATTTTTCAATAAACGATTTAAATAAAGTATCAAGACTTAAAACACCGATTAAAGTTTTAAGTAGTTCAAAGATTACTTTGGAACCTTAATTGTTATCTTTTCGAAATTTAGCTTGTGGTAATGAAGAAAAAGTTTGTATCCCAATGGAAATTACTTTTCAAGCATGTATTGCAGAGTTTTGGTACAAAGTATCGGAACTTAAAAATGGCATGAATGAAAATGTTTTCGAAGAATCAATTTATTTTGTTCAAAACTTAATTGACGTGCTGCCGACAGAATATTTTCACAGCTTAGTTTGATAAAAACGAAATATAGAAATAAGCTTGAATTTAAAAAACAATTAATGCAATCAGAAGAGTTGTGCAAAAATCAAAATGATTCGCATTTCGTTATATAAATTATTTATTTGCATTTATCAGGCATTTTCGGTATTTCATTTAGAATATTTTAGTTTCGAATCAAAATCAAAAAAGTCCTGAATATCTAATAAAATTACATTTAAGCTTTTTCTTGTTACTTAATATCAATGTAAGAAAACTAAATTTTTAATATTTCTTTGCTTTATTATTATTCAACTGTGAAGTACAAATTTTTAAATAATATATGTAAAATATATTAAACTTAAAATCTATTTTAACTTAATCAATATGCATTTTAATTTTTGTTTATTTTTATTCACATTTGGTTACTTTTTAAAAAAAAAATTGGTTACTGAGAACTGCTGTTTAAAAACAGGCCCAGAAAAACTTCGATAGAGAAGTACTGAGCTAAAGTGCTAAAAAGTGTTAAAGTACAAGCTCTTGGCTACTTCTACTTTGGCATTTAACACACTCCTTTAACATGCCGATGCCACTGTATGCACGTACTTACACAACTGCTTACAAATAACTACATAAAAATTTCAATACTAAAAAATCTTTGAATGCACAAAACACAATTAAAATTTAAACTTTGCTGTCAGGTAAGTGGCCGTTGACATAAAGTTTAATGCGAAAAATCTTGTGCGATCTCAAATCTTGTTTCCACATACGCACAATTGAATTAAAATAATCGCTTTGGTCTGCCAGTAGCTGAACTGCTGATCCATATATAGTTATAATCATAGTAATTCATAATGCATTGTATATTGATTATGTAGAAGAGTAGATTCTTTTTAATAGAGATCATAACAACATTTTGCGAAAGGTGTGTGAAATTGGTCAACTGCCACAATTCTTAGGAAATGTTTTTATTTGAGTTTTTCGTTTTGATGTTGGTCTAAATCACTTCATAAAAAATTAGTTTTGCTAATTAAACTACTGAATTCAACTTTACTTTTAATTTTTAATGTTATAAATATGAGTCAATTTGTCAATATAACATTTATATTGTTTTCGTAATTTTTCGAATTGTTTTGATTTAATTGAAGGTTATTAAATTTGTTCGCCTTTGACCATTGAAATTGGTAAACTCAATTAAAATCTTTTGAATTTACTATTTAAAAAGAAAAAAAAAGAAGGGGAAAAGCTGATTACCCTGGCAGAACAGAAGATTTTTGCGTTTATTGATTCTTTAAGCCGGCTTTAAATTTAAGATCTAATTTATGGTATCTCGAATATTTTTCCCTAATGTTCATTCGTTTTAGAAGCCAAAAAACATTTAGAGTATGCAAATCTAGCTTTTATAATATTTACAAAATGAAACCCCGTTTTTGTTCTTTATAAACAAATTATCAATAACTATACAACAAGATGTCCATCTCACTTAAATCATCTGTACTACCAAGACTTAGATTTTTATTATTTATTTTAGTTACGTATCAGTTCTATGATCTATATTATTATTATTTGCATATAGTGCAAAACTCTTGAGGTTTACCAAATGTTTGAATATTGACATAAAGTTTGGTAGTAGTTTTGTAAGGTACTTATGTGCACTTTATTTTGGCATATTTTTCATATGTCTGCAGCCGCTCATAAATGCATGTAAATATGTTTGTATATTAATGTTTATTAAATTTAGTGCATTAAGGCAAATACAATACAATTTTGACAAGATGTTAGGAAATATATATCGTAACTACTACTAGACAATCAAATACTCGTACATATAAATAAAAAAATCGTTATTTTTTCTATTTTTAAGATGGTTGTTAACTCATACAACGTGACAGCTGCAGGCCTTAATATGGAAATGAAAATGCCGCCCAAGAGCCATAAAAAAAATATTTTTCAACACAACGAGGGATAAAGAATATTGTAAATGCTTTTTTAAAATTTGTAATTTCATAAATTTTGAATTAACTGAAAATTATTATTTTTTAAGATATAATAATTCAATTGGCTTGGGTACATTCTTCACAGCTTTGATGATGACTTCATAGTGTGCACTGATGTGCTTAACCACCTTTATCGCCAACTTTCTGATTAGCTGATTTACCGGCAATAATTTCAGCGAGCTGCAGAAAGTCTTGCCAGCTTTATAACGTAAGGTATCCGATATGAGGATTGCCATTCCACGAATAACTTTTTCAAATCGGAATGGGTATCAGTGATGCCAATTTAACTTTTTCTTCCCTTTTTTCATCTTTTAGTCTCTAAATTTACCTTTTGACTTTGTGGTTTCTTTTTAGATTTTTTTATTTTAAATTTAGCCTCAAAAATATAGCCTTCATTTAAAACAAATTTCATCTGCTGTACCCATAAAATTATTTTGAAACATATTAAAAAAATTTATACAATTTTTACTGTCATGATATAAATACATTGATTAAAATCCAAAGGCGAAAGCTTTTAAATTAAACTGGACAAATGTTGAGTCAACCGTTGAGTTTTGCGTGGAGATGCGACAATTTAAGAATGCGCTGCAAGAAATTCTATTTCTTAAATTGGTTAAACTAGTATTTAGTTATCATTTAAGCTGAGATCGAAGGACTTTTTAGTACCATAAAAAGATTTAAAGCTAACGAATTAAATCGTACTAAAATTAAAATGATCAACTCTTTTTTATACATTTGATGCTCTTCAAAATGGTTATAGAAATGTTGCTATGATTTTGAAATTCAATGATTTCGATGATTTAATAACTTATTAGACTCTCCTCGTTTAATTAAATGATAATTCCGATACTAATTTGCGATGAAGAAATTATGTATTATATTTAACACACACACAAACTTCGAAGCATTTTTTGGTTTGTTTGTAGAAACACCCAGGGTCTAGGCAGAAATTTAACCTACGACCCCCAGACTAATAATCTAGTACACTATCAACTAGCCTACGGAGGCTCCCTGTTATATAAATTAATAACAGATGTGCATAAGAGTATACAATATTTAAAATATATAAACAGTGCGGAACAGATTTGCACAAACACCAATTCTTGCAACACCCAACTTAACGCAACAGATAATTTTTTCACATTGCAGTTTTTATAAGTGCATTTTTTAGCGGTCTCGGTATGTGCAACTTTTTCTGTTTTATTAAATTTAGTTCATTTTACCTCTGAATTTTGCATGTGTTTTTTTATAAGTACTTACGGTTGCACCAAATTTTCGAAACTTTTTCCACACGTTAGTGTTGATAACTTTTAAAGACTTTAGGATTTATCAATTCGTTTATATTTTTTCGTTTGTAAACTAATTAAAAAAATGATAAAAACGTTAGTTTATTGAGGGATTTTTGGCTGGTCTATATACATGCATTTCACTGGTGCTAATGCCAAATCATCAGTAGACCTTAAACCACATTTTTGAAAAGTTTCAAACCTCTTATCTTATACAAAAACTTTTAAAAATCCAATGCGAATTTCAACAATTACAAAAGTACAAGCTAGTACGCTTTCAAACTTTTTCAAAAATCCCAACAAATTGAATTCTTTGAAAAAAGATATCGAGACCTGTCTCAAATAATAAATTTAATATAAAAAAAATATTTTTATTTAAAAGAGCATGCTTGCAAGTTGGTTCCATCATTTATTTTTTTTTATCGGACAAAATATTGATTTTTAATTATTATTATTGAAATCTCAAAATTTCAGAGAATGAAACAATTAGAAAAAAACACAAAAACTTTAAGTACGTAATGCCAGTTAAGCGAAAAACGTTTTAATAGAATTTGCAACAGAAAATGATATTTCTTATAGAAAATTAGTTGCTATTAAAAAAATTATCGAAGCTGCAGTTCCCCAAAAAATTAAAATTCAAAACAAAACTTCAATCTTCTGAATCATTAAAGCATTATTTTTGTAGCGTTTTTAAATCTATTAAGTTTGTATTTAAAATAGAAATTAATGAGTTTAAGTTAACTAGTGGTATATTTTTATATTAGGTTTATAATTGCCTACGGCTGCGCAAATCGGCATCGTACTGTATATAGATATTTATATATTTCTTTAAATATATATTTAAATAATAATAGTACAATAATTATTGCATCATACGTAAATACAAATATTCTAATTTATTTTCAATCCAATACTGGATTAAATTCAAAAGAAATAACTAATTTTCATTTCATATATTGATTTATATGTTTTTAAAATTATGTACATTTTTATTCGTTTTCTTTTTTATGTACTTGAAGTTGTTTACTTTAAAAATGTTTTTTGCATTTTTTATTAAAAATTAAATCGTTCAATTATGAATAAAAATTATAGCTTTTTTATCTTTTATTTTTGGGGCGATTAAACTTTTTCTGGCTTTCTTAAAAAGGCTGATTTAGCTTCTTTTTTCTCCAGCTCCTGGCAGCTGATGCTGCAAAATACAGCTCCATAAAGCAATTTTCGTTTGCTCATTAATTTTACATGTCAAAAAAATAGGTGGAACTATCATAAATCAAAATATACCAAGTATTTTATATTTTTGTTAAATTTATAAAATTTTCAATAAACAATATTTACAGAGTAATTTGTGCAAAAAAAATATATTATATTAATTTATTTAAAAAGTACTGTTAAACTTTTATTTAGAGAGCTTCCCAGCAAAAACTTAGTAATGACTCCTATGAAAAACAATGAGTCATCTCACATTTTTTATACATCTACTTCCAGGCTGTTAAGTAAACTGCCTTACGTTAGAAAGTGAACGATTACGTTTTAAATTGAGTTGATAATTTTTTTTAAGTATGTTCGTAGTCAACTATCAATTAACAATACTGTTGATGTTTACAGTAATTCAGAAAGATGTTCATAAAAAATCTCTTTTTTTGCGAGAAATAAACTTAACCCTGTCACCCTTAAAAGTAAATAAAAATAAAATTTTTATTTACTTAAAAAACACAGTGAAACAATGAAACAACACTGTTGCATTTAGTTTTATTTCATTGAAGATAATACAGAAGTTCGTCTACATGACAAGATTTATGAAATATTGAATTACGATTTTATAGATTTTTTGCAAAGTTTCGTGTTAACAAAGAAATACTCCAGATGCTTGTACAAGAAATGGAAGGAGCTGATTTCGGAAACTCTTCCCTTTAACTTCATTAAGACTCTAAGCTGCACAAGAAAATTTGTTTTTTCTGTTAAGTAAAATTTATGTAAATAAACTTGTTTTATACAAGATGAAATAAGCAGTTATATTTTGTTTTGTTTCGATGTAATTTTATTTTTGAAATATAAAAAATTTTTTTTTTATTAAAATTGTTTTTCATAAAAATTTTTTTTTTTATTAAAATTGCTTTTTATAAAGCTATAAACACATTCACGACAGCAGGCTACCGACTACAACCTGTTAAAAATATAATATATGTGTTTATTAGTGCATTTACATTGCCTCGAAATCTAGTAGATTTGATTTGATATCTTTACCAAAATCTAGTTCGTTTATGTGGCATTTACACCAGACGAGCAAAATCTTGTTGATTTTGACTAGATTTCCCATACAAAACAAAATCTACTTCGTCACTAGAATTCGTCAAAATCTACTCAGAATCTCGTAGTACTTAGTGATGCAACTATGGTTTTTTCTAAATTGCACTGAAAAATACTACGCTGTTCAATAACATAACTGTGAAGGGTGTGCTCGCCAGCCGTTTCGCATTTGAATGATAATTTATTGTTTAGAGCTTGACACTTGAAAATGAAAACTCCAATCAACTGTTTTTGTCATGGATACGAAATCCTAAACAATGCTATGAACAAACCTATGTAAACGGCAAAGATTTTGATAGAGATTTCAGTTGAAATCTACTAGATTTTTGACATTAGCAAGATTTTGTTTGAATAACAAAACTAGCTGGCTAATATTTAAAAGAAAAAAATGTACAAATAAATTTGAAAAGTGCGTTTGATACCAAACAATATCGGAAAATATGGGACATTTATTAGTATTTTGTTAATTTTTTTGTATAACACAAATGTAATATAGGGCATTATAAGGAAATAGGCATTTAGTAAATTACATTACATTTATTTACCATTTGCACTTCCTTTATATTTTCACTTCTATTAATTTTTTCCATTTTGTTAATTAAAAGGAAAATGCAGCAAATGAGTAATTACTGAGTAAATTAAAGATTTACTTCCTAGCTATTGCCCAAAAAGTACGTGAATGAAAAATTTTAAAAATTAGTAAGATTTGACTACTGAACTCTTTTTCTTGTTGGTACTCGATGCAATATTTATTATATCACGAACATTTCAAGAAAACATACACAAATTATTTTCTGTAATCTTTTTCATATGTTTATTTTCATTTTATTTGGGTCTGATTATTTCTGTCTGATTAAATTTATACAAAAGTTTGTGATTATTTGTTTTTGATATTGACTACCTTAAAAACAAGTGCAGTTCTATGTTACCATATATATATATCACAAAGAATATAAAGTCGTTAGGAGCCTAAAAAATTTAGACATAAAATGTTCTTTTGAAATACTTCGGAACATACATAATATATAATTATTATTTTTATTATTTTATTTTAATATATCTTTTTAAATAAGTTTTTCACAGAGAAATATTTGGGTAAAGTTCCCTGATAATATGCGTTAGCAATAGAGAAATGCGCTAGGAACTAGCTGCACCCCTCATTAATCAATTTCAATTCGTTTTTAATTAAACTATTAATATTTTATTACATATGTGAAATATTGATTTTGGGAAAAAGTGCCATGTGCTTTTTTTGTTTTACAAAATTTGACCAGAAGTAACAATTTATAACTACTCAGCCCTAAACAGTCACTTTACGGTCTCAATTTGTATTCCCATTTATTGTATTTATTGAAAAATTTTTGAAAACTTTTGGGTGCTCGAACGCACTTAATATATTTTTGTTTGATTTCTTTTTATTTATTTAAAATGTCAGTTATTATTCTTGCACAGCGTATTATTTTTTAGCACGATTTGGAAAAAAACATAGTTGCACTAAGTACTACTAGATTTCGGGTGGATTTTGTCTAAATCTAGTAAAAATGTAGATTTGGTTTTGTATGGGAAATCTAGTCAAACACGACTAGATTTGGCTCGTAAGTACTAGATTTCGGTGCAATGGACTATATATATATTATATATTATTTTCACGACTACAAGACTACACGGATGCAGGTTTTTGTCCATGCGGTGTAGTCAAACTATACTAAAAACAAAACAAAAAAGAGTTGACATAATAACAATATATATAAAGCAAATAATTGCTAAAAAATATTTTTGTTGTTAACTTTTTGTGTAAAAATAATTTTTGCATAAAAAATGTGTTCATCTTTTCATAAAAGCTTAAAACTTTAATAAAGCAATTAAAAGGTCATTTATATCGCGATAATCGGGATAGTGCGCAAAATTTTTCAATATATAGAAAAAGGCCTAAAATCTTCTGAAACGAGCTCCAAAT
This sequence comes from Gymnocheta viridis, assembly GCA_956483585.1. NCBI lineage: Eukaryota > Metazoa > Arthropoda > Insecta > Diptera > Tachinidae > Gymnocheta > Gymnocheta viridis. The sequence continues at coordinate 45,818,327 of OY101442.1, read as the reverse complement.
ACTAGGAATGTGAAAAACTAGCAAAAAACTGCAAAGAAGACGTAAATTCACAATAGCTTATAATCACTGGGGGAAAAATTGTTTAATATCATTAAAAAATCGATAAAACAATAAAATATAGATAAAGTCACCCACATTGATATTTTTCAATATCTTGAAAAAGCTGAAAAGTCTTCTAAAAATACATAAACGCCTGTTTCAAAATTTTTCAACATTTCGCTGTTTTTAGTTATTTTTGCGATGTGAGTGATTCTTTGTCATTTTATTGCTGCATTGAATAGTACTTTTTGAATAAACGCAATTTTAAAAAAGCAAAAACTCTGACATATAAATGAATCAGCTCCTTAAAATGTAGCTGTCGTTTTTAAAATAGTTAAGTTTATGATTAACTAATTTGACAGTTGTTTCCGTTTTTATATTGCATAAATGAACCAATATCTTAAAAGTTCTTTTGCTACGCTCAAAATAAATAATACAAGAACCAAAAGTTTGATTTGTTAGTCATTTTACGTATAATACATCCAAATTTAGGTTACAAAAACATACGTATAGCTATTTAATTTTGTTTTCTTTCTTTTTCAATTGTTATGATAGAAAGTTTATATGCTCCGTATTGTCGGTTTTTATTTAACAGTTTTTCGGGGATTATTACTTTTGTGCTGTAAATAGTACGCACATTAGAAATTATCAAACCAGAGACGTATCGTTCTTGTATGTTCAATTTACTGCATGGATTTTTAGATGATTCAATTTAAACAGAAATTTGATTGAATTTGAGTAAGGAATTTTTACGGACGATGTTAAAAATTAAGTTAAAGATGAAACTATTCAAATTCTGAAGCCTTTCAATAATCACCTCAAGCAGCGAATAATTCAATTATTACCGATTTTTATCCTGGCAATAAAGATGCCCCAACATGCTTTTGAAAGTAACAACACGCTCTGTTTAACTACATCGAATCCTCAAAATAATGTTGGATTTTCGTCAATTAAAAAAAATTCTAGATGCAACAGCACTTTCCTAAAAATTCCTTTCCTAAATATTATTTTAATATTTTTTGTTATCGCAATAATTTGTAGATTATGCATTAGACGAACTATTAAGTCTTGCAATTAATTTTTCATACCTAATACGACCAATATTAATTGTAGTTGCAGGCAGACTAATACTAAAGGTAGAAGTAGCGGAGCGCACCCGTACCTTACTGTATCAGCTGTTCGTCTATGTTATGGGAAAAGCAATACAAAAGCTTAAATAATTTAAATGTACCGTAGTTGCAACGTAACAATTTGTATAAAATAGAAATTGCTAACGTTGTTCGTGACATTTGTAAGCCAGTGGTGGGCTGTTTCTTTACTACAAGTTAAGGGCGTATTTCCGCTCTTATTTTTTGGTACTTTTTGATAATAATATTTGTGTACTTTTCACAAAACAACTTGAAATAATATATATTTGCATATTTATTTACACAGATATCGTTATATAAAATGCAAAACAACCTATCTATTTTATTTTTAATTTTTCAGGAGAGACAAAAAGCTTAATAAAAAGCAAACTATTGTGATCATAATAACTATTTTTTCTAGGTAGTATCATTAATAAAATGGGAATTAATGATACTATGCTGAAAAAGACAATATTTGTTATCAATAGTTTGTTTTTTATTAAGTTTTTTATCTCTAGTGAAAATTTTGTTATAATGTAGATAGGCCCTTTTGCATTTGATAAAACGATATACATGTTTAGATGTGTATGATAAACAAATATATATGTTATATAAATGTGATATAAACGTATATACATATAAAATAATTTAAATTGTATAAATTTTTTTGTATGCACATATAAACACTAATTTGTTGCTTATATTTTATATTATAATTTTATAATATAAATGTGAAATAATAAATAATGTTTATATACATAAATACACAAAATAAAGTTCTGATATCATTTAAATATCTTTGGTACTTTTTCTGCACAGGTCACCAATTGAAAATTTTTAATACCCATCACTGTGTTGTAAACAGCTGTTCCGTTTTCTTGCAATAAAACAAACAATATAAAAGTAACGTACGTTTTTCAATGTTCTATAAGTTGACCAACGTGCTAACCGTACGGTACGGTACGGGTACAGCAACGCTCGGCTAACGGGGCCTTAATATTAATAAATTTAAGGTTTTTTTAAAAAATAATAAAAAAAATATTTTGAGTCTTCGGAAGAGAGCTTCTGATTTTGAGGTAATTTTTTATACTTATTAAATTTTATTATCAAATTATTTTACATTATAGATTCATAAACAACTAAAACATAAGAAAACTAATCAAATAAATAAACTCAATAAAATATATATAAATTTTCCATTTTTGAATGCCTTAAAAGGATATCTAAAAGCATACGTGAACCAGACGTATGGTTATCTTTAAAATACATTAATTTTAATATATAATTTTTCGACCTTTTCCTAATATATTTATATTATTCTTCTAATTGAGCTTGAGGTGACTTTTTTATAAAAAAAATCCAAAGTTATTTTTCTTAATATTTCGTTACCCTTTGGGTAACTTCTTCAGGAGTATAAATATCGATAAACAATTTTAAGAACAAAAAATTAACAAATTACAAATCACAATTCCTTTTTCTGTTTTGGTTTAAAAACTTGTCAATTGAAAAATTAGTTTGAATTTTTTTTAATGAGGAAATGAACAAATCCATAAAATTTTAAAACATTAGTATTGTATTATTTTATTTTATTTTATTATATATTTACTCCTTTAGCCTTGTATATTAAGTGCTTATAATTCTCTGCTACGCTATCAGTATCAGCTTTAAAATTAATTCTTAATTCTGACGGTACATTAATTATCTGTGACTTCTCTAACATTCCTTTATTGAAGAATTCATCGGTAAAAACAGATTTAGCATACATTAAAAATAATTTTAATGTATTTGCCACAGGTAATCAAATTGGAAACCCAAGGACTTCCTTTACATGAAAATTTATCGTCCTATAAGACGTAAATGAATAAAATATATTTTTTTAAAACTTAACAAATTTTTTAATTGTTGGCCTCCAAACATTGACTAAGATTAAAAATAACATATACATTAACATCGACTGATCCTTCGATCGTTTTTTGCGGGAATCGAACGTCCTTTCAATTTGAAAACTTGAAAAACATATTATTATAATTTGTAATAAACAATTTTTTAGAGTATACTGATTAAAAGTTATTAGTCTGTGGTATTTACTTTATTTTCTTGTAGGTTTTCCTGATTCTCTCATGACATGGTCCGAATGAAAAGTGTCCTCAAATGGCCTAAGAATTTTCTTTTAAAAACAACAAAGAAAATTTTGGGACCATTTTCCTCCTTTTGCTGTAAGTTTTCACTTAATATTTTTTAGTTTGCTGTGATTTATCTTACAGTTTGGAGGCCACTTTTCATTTTTAATGTCGTTTTTTTAATGAAAAATTTATCATGCTTTAGGAAAAATTATCCCAATGAAAATTGGCTCCAAACTGAAAACTGATATTTATTAATGATTAGACATATATTTAATTTATATTGATTATTTTATTTTGTGACTCACATGTTTAAATAATTGCGAAAATTAGTGTATATAAAGTGAGTATAGAACACTAATAAAAGCAATTTAAAAATTCCTCTGAAAGCATCAGAAACAAATTTTCTTTTCTACGTTCAATGAGTCGCATAATGACAGTAAGACCCATGCTTAAATTTATTCGAGTGGTTTCCATACATATTTTCTACTCAAGTCGATTGCTTGTATTCTAGAAACAGCACATAACTATTGTATTTTATTTTTATTTATTGTATGTTTCTTGGATTGGCTGAAAGTCAACCTTGAGAAAAAAATCCCGAAATTTTCTAATATGTCTTTAAAGGATAAGTTTTTTGCTATATGTTTACATATTATTCAGAAAATATAGCGCTACGCTTATAACAAAAAAGCTACTCTATGTGGTATAGATAAATGAGTCACAAATGACTCTCGTTCGTCATGTATGACTTATTGGTCGGTAAAGTTGTTAAATATATATGCAGCCAAATACTTTATTTTAATATTTAAGACTCGTATATATGAATCGTGGACATGCTCTTGAACCGAGTTTCCCAAAAATAATAACAAATAGTTTTCATACTTGGCTGCCACCCTCGTTGAGTTTTTAGCTCAACAATTCACGAAGTACAAAAAAAACTACACACAAAGAGCCTTTGTATGTATTTTACTCGGAATATAAAATCATACAAAAAATACTTGCTCTAATTTGTAGCAGAAACTTTGTTGAAATTTTATTTAAAGTAGTTTAAATTTGTTTAAAATCATAAAAAAACTGACATTTAACGAAAAGAGAAGAAAAAATTCCACTAATTTGCATAATAGCAACTTGATATATGTTTATATATAGTTAAACTGGTTTAGCATTAAATTCATTGAATCGGAGCAAATTAAAATAATAAATTATTGCAGAAAAAACTGTATGAATCAAAGTGAAAAACAAATAAAATGTAAGTTTTTTATTAGCAGAATTGAAGATAAAGATCTATGATTAAATGCAATTCAAAATACTTGTTGTACAAAGCCATTTACACAAATGACAATATTAAGACTAATAGACTCATTCACTCACACTGTACGCAAAATCAAATAAATCGTTAATCATGCCACACATCTTATCTAAATCTTGTGTATATTCCCATATAATAACACTAATGAATTTTACTAATTATTACGAAATTTCTTCATTGAAAAGCTGTTAAAACTAAACTGATAAAAAGATAGATATTTGTATTTGCAACATTGCGGCACATAATTAGTAATAGCTTTATGTACTTTTATGCTTTTTTAAATGCTGCTAATTTTGTTGCAAGTTAATACTTTTTTGTTAGTGTTTGATTTTATATTATAAACGTATTAAACGAGAACTAGACTTTACTTTGTAATGTGGATTTGAAAATATTTATTAATGTCAAAATTTATTATTGCTAAACAAGTCTAGTACAGATTCATAAGTTGAAATATTTAAATAGGTATTTTTTCGGTGTCTACTATGTTATCACGATTTATTAGTAACGAAAATGGAAACGAAAAAAAATATTATTTATATGTACGCCACCTGACTTAAGTTCCAAAAAGGGTAGTGAGAAAAACTTTAAAAAAGGAAGCATTCCTGATGTGTTTAACTTAAGCTTGTGTTTGCTATGTATACATATGGATACAAATTTAAGAAGTGGAGATGATAAATAAAAAGATTTAGTAATAATTTGTGCTTAAAGTTTTATTATTTTTTAGATTTCTTAATATTTATACAATTATTTTATTATTACCCAAGTCTCGGGAATAAAATGAGAGTTAATCCTCAGAGTATACTTATATCCACGAGCTTAAAATAAGTCGTGCAAACTCAAATTATGAATGAAAATAGAGAACCTCTCCGTTTCAGGTTCAATTCACTTCAGTCTGCACACGTTATCTCCTTAAAAAATGGAGTCATCTTTCAGCCCAATCACGTCCCCAGACCACATAGCGCACCATACAGTGACACGTTGAACATGCAAAGGCTTCTCAATAATCGCTCTAGGATTTTCAGAAGCCCAAATGCGGCAATTTTGCTTGTTGACGTACCCTGACAAGTGAAAATTGGCTTCGTCAGAAATATCGAATTTTAGAAAAACCAGCGGGTTGTTCCTCAATGAATAGAGCGAATCCACCGTGATGTAAATAGTCCGTCATCTTTAATTCCTGCACCAGTTGAACCTTGTAAGGCTTCGAAGCCAAATCCTTAAGTAAATTTCACCATTTGGTGGTTTATGGTTATTAGAATTGTTAGGAATTTCGAGGAATTGACAAATTCTTCTTCATCACTGTGGCTCACGGCTGCAATGTTTTCAGTCGAGCACGCGTTGGTGTTGGCACATTTTATTTCGAGCATGTCGTCTCAAATTTAGCGACCAAATTCTTAATAGTGGTCTCAAAAGAACGATTACGTTGTCCGAAAATATCACGAATTTTACGAAATGTAACTTTAAAAGGAACACCATTTTCATAGTGGATTTTAATTTTTTTAATGCGATTTTCAAGCAAAATTTAATTCATTGTAACAATTTCCAACGCATCCACTACAAATACGTGAAAAAGCTAAATGGTGAAACTATGATGTTGTTTGTGTTGCCACAATTGAAAAAGAAAGTTCTGGTTGAAGACCTCTTTATATGCTTCGAGCCGCAACAGCAAAAGGTGATGAATTGTGAATAATTTTAAAGTACAAATCTGGTAAGCGACCACATGTTATTTATAAATATATTAAATGCTAGAAAAGAAAATTTAAGCTATGCAAGTTACTGTTTATTGTAATTGTACAGAATTGTCATCATTGACTGTTTTAGAGCTGAACAGCTAAAAGAATTGCATAATGGCCATGAATTCCGTATCATTAAATGTCATGCAAATCAACTAAGTCTGACTTCTTCAACAGCCCCATTGCCTTAGAACACCATTCTGGACAACAACAACATGAACAATAACATCCAGAACAACACTTTGAACAACAACTTCCTGAACAACAAAAAGAACCGCATTACAACCAACAACAACAACGCCATAAGGAGGACCCTAATTCTCATCACCAACCTGTCAAAAATAAGTTTTTGTAGCTACGATAAATCTGAATCCAAAGTTCTTAACTACGACGAGGATATAAGAAGAGCCGGGATCGCAAGCTTCCGGTTTCTGGCCCCTGACTAAACCTAAACAAGAGAAGATGTTGGCAATACCAAGATTTATTAGCGCCGTATACGAACTAAGAAGTTTTTATTATAAGATACACATATTGAGGCAATAAATTTTATATGATAAACTAGAAAAATTTCAATTAAAGAAATATCTTTTAAAAGTTAAATAAGTGTGTTATTCCAAAATTATAAAATATGTTTTGGAAAACAACAATAAGAATTTTGTTCTTGCTTTCAATTTGAAGAATCCCACTGCCAAGGAACCAATAAGATATATCCCTCGACAAGTTAATAAAGTAAAGCAACTTCTTTGGCTAAGTGTGCATAAAAAAATTAAAATAATATTTTGGCTGCACACTTACCTATCAACAGAGCTTTTACTCAGACCTTATTAATCGCCCTTGGCCTTACGGTATATGAGCAACTTTTTCCGTACTGAGCAAGAATGAAGTTTACGCAGTATAGCTATTCTTTGGAACCCTTCTAAATATGGCATCAACTCATGATGAGTAGGTGACCAAAAAATATAAATATGTATTCTGTCAGAGATCAGGTTCGAATTCTTGAAATAATATTAACAAGAAGATTATGCGAGGTTACTTGGAGAATCAAAAATATATACATCCATAGACACAGTAATAAGCAATGATAAATTTTAAACTTATCCTGCGGAGTTCCAAAACACATTGGAACCAAATGGCGTCCCAGTTTTGCTAATGCGTAATCTTGATCCACCGAGATTATGCAATCGCATCAGACTACGCCTAAAGGAGCTTGGCAGAAATATCATAAAGGCCACTATTAGTTTCGGTTCAGCTAAAGGAGAGAGCGTATTGCTCCCTCAAATTCCAATAATACCCAATAATTTGCCATTCAAATTTAAGAGACTTCAACTTCCTTCAAAGCTTGCCTTTACAATGACTATCAATAAGTTCCATAAGACAACCCTTGATTTCCACATAGACAGCTGTATGCCGGTTGCTCCAGAGTATCGAGTGCTCAAAACTTTTTTGTTTTGGCGGAAAATAATAAATTGTATAATGTGGTATATAGAAAAATTTTTAATTAAATTAATTAAAGTTACAAGAAACTAAATAAAATATCTGATAATTTTTCATTGTTCATACAAATCTTTTTCCGTACATCTTGCTCTGAATTTGCCTTAAACGAAGTCGTGGGTAAAAGTTAGTATTGAAATATTTTAATTAATGCTTACATATTGTCGTGTCGAAGTTATCTTCACGTATCTCCAAAAAAATTTTATTTGGGAAATTGAATCTAAAGTTTCAACATTATATACCAAACATTTACGTGAAAAGAGTGGTCCAGTGTTTGAATTTTTTTATTGATATATGTAAAAATATCCAAAGTCATAGAAACAATTTTTTAAATTATAGCCATTTTGAACTCCAAAACTTTTTGGCATTTTATTGTATAAGCCACTTTATGGAAAATAATTTTTACTTTATGGTAGAAAATAAACTTCACGTATAGTACAATTAGTAAGCACTATAGATGGGGTTGTGAAAAACTTGTCACTCACGTAGATGCGCGTTAACGATACCAACAAGTTGAGAATTTTATACTCACGTTACTTATATTTGCATTGACACAGAAATCACGTGAGAGGAACCAATTTGGAAGCACTTAAACAAACCTGCTTTATTCAGCCTTCAGATGCTCCCCCATTTTAACACTGCGTTTTTTAAATTTTTATAATATTAAAAACAAAATTCCCTTTAGATTTGATACAGAAATCTAAAAAATTATTAATCCAGAGAGATAGCTGCAAAGATTATAGAAATGCTTCTGACATATTTCCTCTTTAGCAAGTTAGTCACATTTCCAAAATATTAGAAACCATTTTTGAAAAACAACCACAAAGATAAATATTTTTGAAGATAAAAAGAAAAATAGTTTTTTTTTGATTCAGCTAAATATTTAGAACGAAAAATTATGCTCGAGTGATACTTTATATTGTATTTTGTAAATTTCTTTATTAATATTATGGTATTTTAGATGCTGGAAGCAAAAAAAATTTTATATATTAGTTGCAGAATTGTACAATAAAGGAAATTAAAGCAAAACGGACCTTTATTCTTTAAGAATCCATCGATATAAACACAAAATAACAATTAAATACTGTAACTATTCCATAAAATGCTCGAGGAAAGGATATTTATATTATAATAAAGATTTTTAACTTTTCATTTTTATCACATACATACCTGAAGATAACTTATTAATTATTTTCTCAAAAAAACGTGAAGATGAAACATTTTTTTACTAAAAAATAGCATGTACTTTTTATCGTATATCTATAATGGTACAAACGGTATTATAATGTAATAATGGCTGCGTAGTATTTTAAAACCCATAAAATATAGAGACCTGGGGATGGCGCAGATCTATAGATCTATAAAATTTACCTCGATAAGCGGTCTTATCTAATTTTTTTTTTGATTTTGTGATATACGTGAACATAACTTTGGGAAGCCGATATGTATCGTTTGTCGTTTATGTATGGTTTACTTTATACAAAAACTATGAATTTATTTGTTGTGTTATGTTTTCTTTAAATGAAATAGATATTTAGTTTAAAAAAGAGTTTTTTTTATTTTTGAATTTACCCCGATTTCATCAGGCAACTGTGGTATCAAACAGAGTTTTTAAATATATATTTTTTTCTTTTAAATATTGGTCAGCTGTTTTTGTTATGTAAATGAAATCTTGCTAATGTCAAAAAAAAAATTCAATGTAAGCGAATTAGATTTTGAGAAAGATTTTAAATCAAATCTACCAGATTTCGAGGTAATGTAAACGCACTATACAGAAAGTTCACCTGAGTTCTTGAAAAAGTTTTAAAGACAGACATAACGAATAACGCAGCCTTAGATTCTTCTATAAATTGTTTAAAGTCCTGTTTTCCTTGAACATTCCAAATGCGATTATAGTTTATTTATGCATTAAAGGCTAAATATAACTTTGTCTGTATTGCTTCAATTTATTGATTTTTTATAGATAAATTCACATATATTTTCCTCTTATTTCTTGAGATAATCTCCAAATATAATTGACTTGAAAATGTAATTTTCCACTAAATAATGGGGGTGTATTTTATTTTAGTAGTATTTTTTTTAATGGTGGATCAACATTTTCTAATTAAATTTTATTCATTTCGAGTCTAATCTTTCAGCTGGACATCCATCAAATTTAGAGAGAAAGCATGGATTCCACATTTAGTCTATTTGGAAGTTTAGCTTTAAGTATGTTGTCGAATAAACACAAAATTATTTCAAAATAAAATATAAGTGCTACTTCTAAGGGGTTCAAAAAGTAGCACAAACGAATTAAAAATTAAACAAAATGATGATTTAAAAGAAATGGCCATAAAAAGTTTCAGGGATGTCAAAATGTGGTCAAAATGATTTTTTAGTATCACAAAGGTAACCCTTCTTATAATATGGTCAATATATTATTAGTATATGGGAAAAATTATTCTTCATTTAAATTACAAAATAACTCATACATGGGCATTGTTTGGATAATAACATTTTTTACTTTAAACATATAATTCGACCATTATATATTGCTGTTTGATTATGCGTGTAAGAATATCATAAAACCATTCGGAAAATATGCAAACATTTCCCACAAATACACTGGTACTTTGCAAAATGATTGTGCACATTAAATAATAATATTTTCAAACTGTTTTGTATTCGCAAAATCAATAGTGCTTTAAACTAACTAAATAAAATTGCTTGAGGTGCACTCGAAGTGTCTCTGAGACAATTCATTACTTTTCCCAATATACTATTTATTTAAGCACACCATTGAACGAACTGTTCAAATTGTAATTACAAACATGTTTCTTTTACCATCTATGAGTAATATACTAAATATAGTTAATATAAAATATTAATTCATTAAATTCATTAAAAGGCGTAACAATTCACAAACTATTATTATTATTTTTTTTTAATGAAATGTAAAAAATCAATAAAACTTCCCAAAAGGCTTCAAAACAGCCACAGCATATTGAAAAGTTTTATGTATGATACACACAATCTGACCAAATGAACATGGACTACTTGATACTTACAAACAAAAGAGCCGCGTCATAAATTAAACATGTCCCTTGAGGACATAAGTTAACAAAAACAAAAAAGCTTAACTAAACAAAATTAACAAAATTATTATACATCTATTTTTGTTAATACAAAGCGTAACGAATCAAGGCACTGACTGTACTTGCCTGTGAACATGATAGAAAAGCACACAAATTCATTGAAATGTTTAAAATATTAAATTGATTGAAAAAATAGTAATAATCAATATGAATTGAATGTGTTCAGGAGCGTGGAAAAACTGTTGCTGCTTGGCTTAAAGAAAATGAGAACCGCAATAAGAACTGAAGGATTCGGTAAAAATTATGGTGTAAAATATGTGCAATTTTCGGTACTAGTTTTTTGTCACATTTTTCGATTTCAGAATGATTTTTTCAAGTTTTTTTGTTCTTATTTATCAATATTATAAAGTTGTCATATGTCGTATGACTTTTGTGGTATCAGAAAACTTATACATTTGACAATGATATTTTATTTATCATCCTCTGACTGGTATACATGCATATTTTTGACTGTGTTGAGTATTTTAAATAATATATTAAAAATGCAGCATATTCGATGATTGTTTTTTATTAGGAATAGTTTTATATTTAATTAGGCAAAAGTGTACTTGAACGGCATCACATAAACACTTGTAGATTTTAAATAATCAGAGAAATTACTTAATGAAGACCTGAGACAGTCGCAAGAGGAAATTGTGGTAATTGAAGCTCATGAGTACAATTCGAAAAATAGGCAAGTCAGTCAGTACCTTGTCAACTGAAACAAGGTTCATTGAAAGGATGTTGTTAATTTTGAGTAGCAGAATTAAGCAACAAGGAATGTGTTCGCTTGCAGCAGATCGGTACAACTCAACTTTTGTGATCGACTTTAATTATTCATGATTTGATGAAGAGGCCGTATCTGGGTAAGAAGGACGCGGATGAATACCTCCAACAGCGGCTTTTTCGGTTTGGCATAGAATTAACTCATATAACGTTGACGGAAATTTATCTAAGTCAAAGTGTTGTACAAAATTTTGTATATCTCGAAATGTATATATTGAAGTCCGCTTTTGTCATATCGTTTAATAAAAAAATGTAAAAAAAAACTAACTAAACTTATTCATTGAAATGATCCAGCAATCTAGGATACGTTTAAATTAAGTGGTCAACCTAACCTTATTGACTCGTAATCTTGGGGCCTTTTTGGTACCTTTATGTTCCTTGAAAAGTTGCCAGGTTGAGCTTTAGAGTTATTTATTTTAAAAAAATTGAGCTTATATTTCAAGTCGATATCTGGTATCGTTGCAAGTTAGCGGCAAAAAACAAAATTTAGCCTCATTTCACAAAATAATTTGATCAGTAGGGGAAAGATGACAGATAGAAATGATAAAAAGTAAAAATACTGTGTACTACAACTTATAAGGCTGACCAAGGCATTAAACTGCATATCGCCGCAATTCTTGTTGAAAACGTAAGCGCCATTTTTTCAAAAACTACTTTTTTGGTTTTTATGGTGGCAAATGTTATTTTCTACCATAAAAACCAAAGTAGTTAATTTCGAAAAAATTACGCTTCGTGTTTTAAGAAGAAGCGCGATTCCATTTATTTTTGGTTAATGAACGCAGCGAGAACTTAAGAACTGATAACCAGGGTAACATATTTGCTGACATATACCAGTTGCTGATGCATTTGCCATTTTTTCAATAGTTTCGTCGAAAATTCTTTTGAAATCTACTTTGCCGTAAAATGACACTTTGCTCCAAAAAAAATCTAAATCGCATTTTGGAAAGTAGAAGTTTTTAGAGCATATAACGCTAATCAAACATTAGAATATAGCAAACCAAGAGCATTTCATTTAAAACTACCCAAAAACCCTGTTCGTAAATTTAATAAAACTTTTTAATTGAAATGCGTCACAAATGAATATCCCCTCTCTTTAAATTTATATAAAACTTCACGATTGTACTGCACAATCAAAATTTAATAAAATTTAGTGGTATTTTGCATACTTTTTTAAAAAATGTTCGTGTCATTTTAATCATGCACTGCTAATAACATTTCTGACCTTGCATCATTAGATGGGTTAGTAATTATATCGAAATAATAAATTCAGAAAGTTTTTATTTGTTTGGACTAAAGGTTGGTTATAGTAGAAAATATATTAAATGACATGAACGTCTTTTAATAACTAATGAATAAAATAGGGAGTTTGAAGTTTTTATATAAAAAATAAAAACAAAATAAATTGCTGTAGAACAGGTTTTGAAATTCGTTCTATAATGTGGAAACTTAGCTCACTTTTGTCCGAAAAAAAATTTAAATAAATTTAATGCAAGCTGAAAAAATCAAAGCGAATTCATACAGGTAAACTTAACACTACAAAAAGTACAACACTACAAAAACCACAAGCATTTTGTTTATTTGGTACGTTATCTCAAACATTTGACTGAGGCGAAAAAATAAAATATTAAAACTTATAATTTCAAAAAGTTTTGTATGAGGTTTTTTTAAATCCTTTGAAATAATAACTTTAAAATATATTATTATTGTTGAAGAAATCTATTTGAAAAAGTTTCAAAGATCCGTTGCTCCATTGTTGGCTCTTGCCATCTGTGATGCCGTTCAACGTCGTTCGTTCAACCGGTGATTTCCTCACAACGGAGTGAATTATGATTTTAATCGTAATCCAAAGTCGTTTTTCAAATTTGTTGATTAAGAGAGAAACAAATTGCTTCCCTTCTTCTATGAATTTCAACAAAAGGAATCCTGAGATTATGCCCTTATAAGTAATTTATGCAACCTACGACGATTTGTTTAATTATCCAGTCAACAATGTGCAAGGAATTAAGACACCTTAAATTTTCGTTCAACTTTAGTCCTGATAAAATTCCTATCAACATTTTGATTAACTGTGCGGACAGTATTGCTCTCTATTTAGCACTTTTATTCAATGCGTCGATCATTTATTGTCTCTTTATTTGAATCGGTAAATAAATCTTATGTTGCAAACTATACTGGTATTGCAAAATTTAATATTATAACTAAACTATTTGAAAAAATTATCACCAATCGCTTATGTTATCAAGTATTAAATTTGATATCCCCCTATCAGCATTTGTTTCAAAAAAGGTGCTTTACTACAACTAATCTTCTTCATCTTTCAACCGTAATATATCGTTGATTTGTTCAACAACAACAAACCGATGTAATATACACTGATTTTAGCAAAGCCTTCGATAAAGTCAATCATATGCTTTCGAAAATTAAGCTGCATTTTCTTAGTTTTACAGAAATAAACTTAAAAATCTATGCTACCATTTGGTAACAGTTAATCTTATCGACTCTCATTATTGCAGTGAACCTGCAAAATATGTTGCTACTTTGTTGTTGGCTTTAAATATGATGCAACGCATGGCCTCATGTCTCATGTTAATGTTTTATTTAACGCTGATTTGCAAAAGAAACATGAAGAAAAATTACATTTTAACTTAGTTTTTTTTATACCGATGTTTTGGACTTGAAATATTTATTGGAAGTTTTGGATGATATCCTTCAGAATATATTAAAAACTATCTGCGATCATTTGTTCGATGGTATTTTTTCAAATGTTGGATTCCCGCAACACTCAAAGTATGCTGCGTTTTTGAAATCACATACATAAAGTGAATGTTTGTATTTATAAAGCTGGCGAGGAATAAGGTGTTAATGCTTTGATGGCCTATGCTGTGCGTGCTAAATCGGAGGCATCAAGGCAATCGAATGATATAGAGCCCTATTTGCAGAATGAAAAGTAAGTGGAAGATTCATTAAAAAAGAAATTAGCTTTATTTTGCACTGTAATTTAATTTAAGAAATATTCTATAATTGAAACCTATTGTTAAGAAATCTTATCAATACACATTTCTTAAATTTTTATGGAGCGTTTACTTCGTTACCCTTAATTTTTCTAATTCAAATAAAATAACTTTTACAACTTGATATAAAAAAGCCATCATTAAACAATTTTTATCGTATTTTGCTATTTTTAATTTTATCTAGGCCAGGCCAAGTTCCGGCCACAAAGTGTTTATTATTACACGAATCCATTCGAGCTGTTTTTAACCCCTCATAACTTTGCTCCACTTCATTATAAAATAATGAAACTTGAAACATAAGGTCTCCCTACAGAGGTAACGTCATAGGTGAAATTTCTTTCATGCTTCGCAACATTTTTCCCATATTAGAATTGCAAACAATTTTGCTAAGCTAACAGGTTGCCTAGAAATATGATGGTATTGTAACTATCAAGAACTCAGTACTTTTTACTGCCGAAATTTTTGGATAGGAACTTAGCCTTATTTTCACATTTATATATTTGTGCGGATTATTGTTAGTTAAATAAAAATGAAATTGATTTAACATGTAAAAATGAATAAGTTTGTACTTTTCGTATTCTAATTTGTTAAATAATTGATATTCCTGACCACTAGTATCCGCAATTAAAAGTGGTAAAATTGAACAAAGAACGCTGATGAGATGGTGTAGCGACCTCGAAATCAGTACTGATCCGTTCTGCTAGTCTGATGAATAATAAAAATTGTTCTATAGTACTCTTTTAATAAAAATAATGAATTTATCCAAACAATATCTAATGAAAATGAAATAAAAGATTAGAATAAATAAATGGGTAATCTCGCGTTTGAACTTAAGCCAAATTAATCGTTTCAATATACATATATAAAAATGAAATATTAATTTGTATATGATGTTGCATAAATTTAATTTAATAAAGAATGTAAACAAAAGAAATAAAAAAATTATGACATCCAACCTTAATTTGCCTAGGATAAAACAAAACAAAAGTTATCAGGTCAAATTCGCCTTGGACAAAATCATTTCTCTCTCTCTCTCTTCATAAGAATGATGACAAAAATTACAAAAGCATAATCTTATTAGGCTTATATTCTATAGTCAAGGAAAATTCATAACAGGTAGACTCGCGTCAATTCGCTTTGAAAATAAAACTGCTTTCTTTGTCAAAATCAGTTACAAGGCGAACGTCAAACACTATCTATATATCAAATATAAACAAATTTTGACAAACAAAATAGATTAAAATGCAAGGAGATGCAAGGAGCAAAGAATAATCATCTGAACTGTCAAGACCACCTGTTATGAATACGGCTTGTTCGATAGTAATCTATTTTATTTATTTAAATTCCACAATTAAACTTAAATTCCTCGTTGTTGTACTGCAGCAATATCATTAGATTATGAAAGCTTTTGACAACGATTCTAATAACAGTATCTTGTATAAGATGACACAAATTGTATTTAATACTTCTTTAATCAAACTTCTCCAAATGTGTGTTGTGGTAATAACACCACGCACATTTATATAATAAATTTAGGGACGATTTTCCTCACACTACAGCAAATTACTTTAGAATAGCAAATTGTTTTATAGACAATTATGTATTCGTACATCATTCTGTTCTTTGAATGTCTTTCGTCCTATGAAAACCATGTGTTAAATTCATTGTTATTTCACCAGAAATTGAACAACTTAGAGTTAGCTTCATTGATGAGGATTGATTATGTTCATTTGTTGCAGGGTATTGTATAAAATAAAGCTTAAGAACTGTTAATATATTATGATTTAACCAAAATACGACAACTGGAGATGCAGGGCATCGATCCCCGTACCTCTCACATGCTAAGCGAGCGCTCTACCATCTGAGCTACATCCCCATATGGATAACAGTTGTCAGGAGCTTTAAGATACAAACTGCTACGTTCAGGTTTTTATATTTAGATTACAAGTCATTAACCCTTAAGCGGCTCAGTGGTCTAGGGGTATGATTCTCGCTTTGGGTGCGAAAGATCTCTGGTTCAAATCCCGGTTGAGCAAATTTTTTCATTGTGTTTTTTTTTAATATAATAATTTAAGCTAAAAAAATATAGTTCCTCGTTGTAGTAAATGGATATAAACTTGTAGTTTTTAAATGAGTTAACTAATTTGTAAAAGACTGCATATACTCCGGTTGCATAAAAACTTAAAGAGATATATAAATCGATGCTATGAAATAACTTCTAAATTAAATAATAAGCCCCAGTGACAGAAGCACCAATAAAATAATACCCAACCAAACGAAATAAGTTTTAACCAGATATAATGAAATAACCTAAGTTGGTGGTAACATTAACAAAAAGTCATACAACTCCTAATACAAAATGCCAAAAATATACATCAAAGCTCCGAATGAAATATGTAAGTCTAGATTCTCAAAGAAGTCAAAATCTATTTCTTTAAAAAATCGCAGCTGTAATGAAATAACTCCTAATGAAATAAGAGGCAATACAAATAAAATAGTTTGCAGTAAAAATTATTGATATATTCACAATGTTGTGCATTTGAGATTGAATTTTTTTTCAATTATAAATATTTTCCAGCAATCATGAACGGTTATTGGTTTAGATTGCAATACTTTTGTGCAAACACGAAATTCACACTCAGCTGTGAAAAAAGATTTTTATTTATTTACATTTACATATCGGTATTCTGATTTGCAATTAAGTGTTGCATACGTAGTGCAAATATATACTACGACATCTAGCTGTGGTAGCAAGTGCATATCTTCAGCAGTATTAAGTGTTTGATGCGAATAGGCTTGCATTAGTGCAAATGCAAAATATCGTAGCTTTTCTTTTCAAGCTAACAAAAAATATTAGAATTTGCATATTCAACGTTATTGCAATTTAGCAAAACTGCTTCTTTTTGCTATATGCATTGCGTTGTCATCCCTCACAGCTTTAAAATGTCATTTGTAAAGAAATTATTTTATTTATTAAAAATTTTTAAAGCAATGGAATCGACTGATGCAATGATGATGGTGAACATGATCCGTTGTGTTTTTTAATGGGCATAAATTGTGAAGATATGACTGCTTTTTCACGGTCAAAGTTTACTTTGCAAAGTCTTGTGTTTGTGAGTCATAAGGGGAAGAAGAAAGGGGGTGAGTACACATGGGGAAAATAGAATTGCTCTACAATTAAAGTTTACTATAATTATTATTGCATAACACAAGCTCTAAACATGGATTTCTCAATAGTTTTCCAATGTGTTTTAATGCTTCACCTGTTACAATAAAGAAAATTGGGATATTTTAAAGAAAATTTTACGATGCTATGGGAAAAATTGTTAATCATATTCTAAACAATATTCAAATCGCTTTCATTCAAATATGACTCAAGTCGGGCTACTTGTTTGTGATATCTTGAAGAATCGTATAACAAGGCCTACGATTCAGGAATGTAATATTTTCACAACAATCTTCAGCGCACAAATGATTTTAATTGTCCGAATATAAATTGCTTATATCCTTTAGGCTTTATTAAAAGAATCCTGCAAGTTTTAATTTAAATGTCGGTATATGTACCGTTTTGCACAAACGTACATTCGATTCTCATACAGGTAAACAAGCTTTGACTTAAGCTTAATGCTTTATCTGAAGTTTACTTACGTATTTCGTTTTCCATTTTAGTCCCAATTATTAAGATTGTTTAAGGGAATTACACTCATAACATGCATGATCCGAGAGCAAGAGCGTAATCAGTACTTAGACTAGTATTATGTATATAATAAATTTAAACTTTTCGAACTTAAGTTTGGAACTGTACTAAATTTGTTGTAGTTATGAAAATAGTCTTAAGTTTCCACTGTTATTATATTGCTATATCTACTTATATCGATGAAAAAGGGATTTATTAATAAAAATCAAACAAAATTCGATTAACTTTTAAATGCTCAATGACGTGGACTTCGATCTAAAAAAATATTATGTGTAAAATCATGAAAAAAAACAACAGCATAGCAGAAAACATTTTATTAAAGTTGTATCTGCGTGAGCAATATTCCTTTGCTTAAATCTAAAACTTTTTTTGTTTTGCTCGTATTCTATGCGCTTCTTTGATCGCTGTAAAAATTTATGAACTCATTGGATGCACCTACGAGAGGGCAATAGCGGGGAAGGAGCCTGTAGTGAAAACCGGGAAGAAAGGTAGTTGTGCATTTTTTAAGTTAACCAAGCAATTTTTATTGAATTTTAAGTAGAGAATGATCCGAATGAGAACAAACAATCCACTACACTTATTTATGAAACTCTGAAACATAATTAGCTAGCAAATGTTTTGTTTAGTGCCTCGATAACAGGTTAAATAAAGCAAAGTATATCCATTTTAGGGTCACCGTGGAAAGCCTGTTAATTCTTGAAATTATAGCAAATCATTTTCGAAATTTATTTAAATCGCCTTCTTTGCTTATTTCTTACGTTTGGCTTATGTCATTTAAATGGTATATCAATATAAATTTTTTCAGATCATATTTAAGAGCATATTTAAGAGTTTTGTTGCCCCAAAGTTTAGGAAAATATAGAACTCCTTCCTCTACATGTTCCGGCAAATAATTATTATCTGTAAATTTTAACTAATGGTAATTAAAAGGTACGTGGCCTTTTTTCAAGTAACTCTTTTATATTCAGTTAATTTACAATTCCTTTATGAATAATGAAATATGGGAGGAAAGCAATTCCAAGTACTTATTTGGTTAGAAATTGAGACAGTTGTATTGTTACCTTTAAATGATATTTTTAATCTGAATCAATTATATCTCCTGAATCTATTATATATAATCTGAATCAAAAATATTCCTGAACAGGCAAATTTATGTTCAAAAAATTACTTTTCGAGATTTTAAAAACATTAATCTTAGTTTTTTTGGGCAAGAATTCTTTTATATCAAATGGAACAGCTCATATGTTGACGATCAACTCTCATTTTTCGAATATAATATAAATAATCTCTTCAATTTAACGGTTCCTCATAAAACTAAGATTATCACCAAAAAAGAAAATCCGTGGTAATCTAACGAAAAAAAGAATATATATTCCTAAGGGACCTTGCGTATGATAGATGGAAAAGATTTAAAACATCGGAGCTTCGTAAAAATTATCGTATCGCTAAGAGAAAAGTCAATAGCTTCATCAAAAAGGCTAAATCTGAATTTTATTCTGAAAAATTCTTTTCGGCGCTTAGAGAGGCATGCCCAATTGACGTTGATTGTTAATGAAAATTTTTTAAGTTCCACTGGTAAAAGTTGACCAGAATTATTACTACAATCTTCTTAGCTACAACAGTGAGTCCGTTTTTCCTTTTTCATTTTCCCTTTGTTGATCAAAGTGACGTCCTGGAAGGCCTATTGTCTATTAAATCCAATGCTGTGCGGTGCGGATGGAATTAGTCCGAAATTTGTAAAAGTTTTATTACCACAACCAATTTCATTAATTACTTTAATATTCAATAAATTACTTACCACAAGTCAATTCCCTTCGAACTGGAAAATAGCTAAAATTGTACGCATTCCCAAAATTGGTTCTGATTATACACCTATTGCCATACTACCATTCATCTCTAAGCCGTTCGAAATAAGTATACATAATGAAAATTCTAGATGCTAATAATTTGCTTACAGATTGTCAATCCGGCTTCAGGCAAAAACACAGCTGTATAACAGCCTTAGTAGATGCTGCTGAGGACTTACGAAAGGAAGTTGATAATTGTAAAACTGCCTTTTTGGTAATATCAGATCATTCCAAGGCTTTCGATACTGTGAACCACAACATTATTTATCACAAGCTGAGTAGGTTCTGTTTTTTCTGCGACTGCCACTCAGTTATTGTCAACATACGAGGGCGGATCAATAAGTCAGTGTTAAACTGTGTAAAAAACAATGTTTTTTTTTACAAAACAAAAATTGATTTTTCAACATAATCTCCTTTTAACTCAATATTCTTAGTCCAACGTTTCTCCAGTTTTTGTATCCCTTCCAAAAAATAGGATTTTTCGAAGTCCTTAAAATAGGATTTTGTTTGGTCAATAATTTCATCGTTGGAGCTTAATCTCTTTCCACCGAGCCATTTCTTTAGGTTTGGAAATAGAAAGCAGTAACTAGGCGCTAAGTCCAGAGAATATGGCGGATGAGGTACCAATTCGGACTGCGGTTAAGCAACTCCAAGCAATACTTTGAAGTTGTCACACGTTTACGTGTATGGTCAATTGAGAGCAAGCGTGGCACCCATCTTGCAGACAACTTTCTTAAACCCATCTGATCACTTAAAATCGAAACCACACTGCCATATAAAATGCCTATTTCATCAACAGTCTCAAGCACTTTTACTCTGCGATCGGCGTCAACACCATATCGTGGATTTTTTTCGACTTTTTCGGGTGTACTGACTACAATTGGCCGTCCAGAACTTTCAGCGACATTTGCACTTGTGCGACCACAACGAAATTTAGTAAACAACTTTTTTACCACTGAAATCTTTGGATTGATTGACGGTTTTTTTCGCACTCGAAATTCACTTTTTCCCATTTTTAGAAAAATACACGAGATTGTATGTTTTGAACAGCTGTTAAATGCAAAATAAATGACGACACTTGCTCAAAATTTGGCAGTAGTTGTTGCATTTCATATAACTACGAGGAAAGTTCGAAAAATCACGTACTTACTGATCCGCCCTCTTACCTTTGTGAAAGATACCAATATGTTGAAACTCATAGCAAAAAATCAAAAGCGCTTCCCGTGGCAAGAGGAGTTCCGCAAGGATCGGACCCTCACTTCATTTCAATGTATTCAAATGATCTCCCTAGCATATTAACAGACTATAAGATTAGAATGTACGCTGATGATGCTCAGCTGTATACTACTTGCAATAATAGCATGATTGATCAATGCATTATGTCTTTAAATCAGCAAGTTCATCGTATTAATAATTGGGCTTCAATTAATGGTTTTGGGATCAATCCCAAAAAATCTAAATGTATTGTAATTCAGAAACTACTAATGCAAAACAATATTAACCCCAATATATTTATTAATATTTAGGCAATTGAAAACGTGAATGATTCTAAAAATCTAGGAGTTCATTTCCACAATACACTTACTTAGTCCGATCACATAAGTTATGATTGTGGTCGTACTTTCTCAATACTAAGGACTATTTATCCAACTCAGCATTGTACACCTATTAAAATCCGCATTCTTCTTGCAAAAACTTATTTAATTTCAGTTTTACTGTACGGATGTGAACTGTTCGCTGACTGTAACTCCATTAGTAATTGAAAATTATGTATATGACTGGAAAAGACGTTCTAGAATATCCATATTTTCTTCAAGGTTGTATGGAATATCTTTGGAGAATTTGCTTAAATTAAGAGTCTTGCTCTTCATTCACAAGGTAGCTTACGCGCACTGGCCAAATCATCTCTTTAGTAAGCTCTTCTTTTCAAATAATAGTAGACGTAAAAGGATAAGGTCTATTGGACATAAAAGTCTAGTTTCGAAATGGCATTTTAACATCTTCGCGATATCTCTCGGGAACTCAATTCCTTATAGATTCCAACTTTTAAATAACGCACGACAATTTAAAAACAATATTATTAAACTATTTTTTGAATAATATATTTTTTTCTTCTCTTCTTTGTTTCTAAAAGTATTGATAATTCTTTTTTTTCTAGTCAATGTAAGTTTTATTTACAAGTCTTTTTACTATTTGATATTTTATAAGCTTAACGATATTACGTATGTTTTTCTCCATTATATTTTTTTAATTATTTACTATATTTTCTAAAATTTTTCAATTGATTTAGTATAAAAATTTGTTTTTAAGTTCAAATATTGATTTGTAAATTTTTTTATACTCAGTTCCTCACTGTAAAATAAGACCTATGGTTTTGTATGTGGAACGCTACTAATTAAATAAATAAACAAAATAAATATATCAATATTATTATTATCTATATAATCGTCTTCATAGGCAACTGCTTGCATATGTCCTTAGATTTTCTTTCCCATTTTCTTCACTATTGCTTTCGTCATCGATGTCATCAATACTAGTATCATCTATTCGTTCACTACTACCAAGTAATTCACAAAGCGTCATCTTTAGTCGTAATATATCTTTCAACCGGAAATAGTGTCATGCTTTTTCACAAATCGTTTGCGATAACTATGAATGAAATATTCTGTTTTAAAAAAATGTACAATACATAACTTTTAGCAAGCCATTTTCCTGAGCATACTAAATGCCACATAAAGAAAATGAACAACATGAAATGCATAACATGAAATGCACTTTAGAAAATGGCTACAAACTTCCAATGCAGCTTTAAAGATGCAACCATCGCACAAATATTTGTGGCAGTTCTACGAAAAGCCATTGAAAATATTTTCGAACCACTTTATATTTTCTCTGGGCCTCAACTTCTGTTTAGATCAGTGAATTTATGTTTTATAATTTCTATAATATTTTTTACTATTTTTTTTGTGATTCCTAATCATGTTTGTGTTGTTTCCAGTTTTAAATTATGTAAAAATAAGCCGTGAGAATTTTCTTCACGGCTTTATATTTAAAAACACACGGAGCATTTAAGGGTTGAAAGATTTTTCCACACTAACATTGTACTTTTGAAACTATTTAAATAATTTTGACACATTTTTGACATATAAGCATTATATCCAATTTCCATCACAGTCTCGTTGTTACAAATCTCAACTCATATGATATAAGGACGTTCTATGATACCGAGTGATCTGACATCAAACATTTTTAAGTTTAAGGTTTCATATCACTACGCTACTGATTCAAAATGCCATTAAAGGTTTGGATATAACACATACCTGTATTCAATTATAATAGATTATTAGTTTACATTACAAAACGATAAAAAAAGTTGTGCTAATTTATATAAGAAAAACTACATATTCAAACACAACAACAAATCGCACAGCCTGTTAACAAAGCTACCATCATAACTACGCATACGTATTAGCCCACTTCAGGCGTAGCAACAACAACAAAAATAAAGGAAAAAAAACATTAAAGGAAAAATCAGTCCAATATGATTATAAGCGGCAATTTTTAATTTTTATACCTGAAATTGTGATTTACAATCACGATTATATGGAAACAAAGAAAAAACAAAACAAAAGACAACAAAATATCTAAATATAAATTATTTTTTTGTTGTTATTTATTTGTTGTAGCATTTTTCAAGATTGATCCATTAGTAGTGGGTATTTTGAATAAAAATATCAGATCTGAAGGCGCGTATTACAGTTGCAATTACATAAAATGCCACATCGCTGGTTCGTTGCCAGCCATTGGATTGGCAAAATTTTTTTTTATATTTGTGCTAAGAAATCGTGCAAGATTAATAAATTATTTAATAGATTATTGATTGTTACAAGAAGTGCCACAAATAAAAATGGTTAAATACATTTGGATGTAGTCCGTATTTGTTTCAAAATATAAAATAATAATAATAATAATAGTTTCATACTGACATCGATAGTTCCTGAGTTAGCTTTAAATGGTCAACAAGCTGATCTGGCGACTAATTGTTTTTAATCAAAAATTTAAGTTCCTGAAGAAGTTTTTTCTGAAATATTTTAATTTAATTTAGACAAAATATTTATTTAATGTATAAAGTACGAAAGTAATCCGATAACATTTATTTATTTAATATGAATGTATTTAGCTTAAAAGTAAAGAACTTGGGTATTCTGTGTTCATTTGAACATTTTTTTAATACACACATTTTCGTAATTTATTTTTAATTGCTAATTATAAGCAAAGATTTTCCCAGTTTTATTTTAACACAAGTTAATAATAATAGAAAATACAACAATACCATATCGATCAAAATAGATTTATTTGACAATAAAACATAATCATGCAAAGTCTTTTGGTTATTAATTGTTTCTTTCAGATTGACTTGCCTGTTAGAGTTATCAAATAGTCGAGAACACTATCGATAGCACTGTTTCCAAATAGCAATTGTTGGTTTTTTTTGCTAGCGGTAGATACTATCTTTGACCTTTTTTTTAAATTTCTAGCAAACTCTGTAAAATTTTACGACGGCAGCTTATTTATTTTTGATGAACTCAAATTTTGGTTTCTTTCTGCTGTTGTAACAAAACATTGGTGACGATATCATTTTATGTATGAAGTCTATGTAGTCTTATAAAAAACTATAAGTATTTCTATATACATACATACATAACTTCAGGTGAAACGGCTTTAAAAAAATCAGAAAAGCGTAATCGCCCAAAAAGAGCTAACAAAAGGTTAATAAGTTTTTATATACATATAAATATAAGTTTAATTTATGATTAATAAAAAATGCACAAATCATTTCTAAAAAAACTTTTATTGGTTGAGGATTTTTAGGTAGTCTACATACATGTATTTCATTTTCGCTTATCCCAAATCATCAGTAGGCCTTGAACTTAACCTTTATATGCTCGGGATCGAAAACTTACGTGGGCGGTCGTAGTAATATTATTTTTGTACTACTTTGTCCTTATAAACAATAAAAAATGGTTATATAATTTTATTTTGATTTTATTTGTATGAAAATTTGAACAAAACTACACAAAAGCTTAAATTTCTTTTCTTGAGCAGCATTCCCCGAATATGTACGTGGTGGAATGTGGATCACACACCGGTTTGTTACACCAACTGCAAATCCTTCGCGTGGTTTTGCGCTTTCGCATTTCACATGCTTGACATCGTACAGGATGCATCGGCAGCTTACCGTCAGATATTTCAGTTAATTGATAATTTGGAGAATATGAAGAAGTTGAATTTTTCAAGTGCCATTTCGATAGCTAGGCGTTTTGGAATGTAGCCCATTACCCTTGAAATTTCTGAGCGCTTTTCAATTGCTGGCATTAACATCTGTTTTGCAAAACTTCGCAAAAACTTTCTGCGTTTGTCTGTATGCTGAATCTGGTTGTTATTTTCTATGTAGATTATTTATGTATGCAGATAAGGCGGATATCTCTGATAAGTTAAAAAAACATTGCCAACGGCCAGCACAATGCTTAACTTTTAGTAGAATTTGCAGGCATCATTTTGTCCAATGCATTTACTCCTCCTTTGCTTGCTTTATGGTCAAGTGGTAACTGCAACTTATATTTTTTTCTGGCACAAAAGCTTTAGTCAGAGTTGTACTAGATAATTTTATAACTGCCTTTCCCTTTTGGCACACATTGACTTGTATTAGGGCTGTTTCCTACGTTAGTTTCGCTATTGAGAGGATAAACCAAACATTAATACCATTATTCGCTGGCTTTGCAGGAATATATTTGGTTAATTTTGTTCGTTCACGATATGCAATTAATTGTTCATCCACTGTTATTTCTCCATATTGCTTATAATATCTGCGAAAGTTTTGGTTCATTTGGTTCCGAATGGTTGAAATTTGTGCTGCTTTATCTTCCAGTAGTACGCTGGCTACCAAAACGAATAAATCGAAGTATTTATTTAAATCGATAATTTGAAATTGTTACTCGGTAGTTGCATAATGCTTCTGAGCTCAGAGCAAAAATAAAAGCAAAAAAATTACCACAAATGCAATCAGTAAAAAATAAAGTTTCTTTGCAAACAAATCACATAGTGACTACAAATGTAGACTACCGGCCATGCGATGGTCATTTTAAATAATCTGCTTAAAATAAGGTTTTAGGAAGTTACTCAAATTCTTTTACTAACAATTTAAATATTTTCCGCTACATTTAGTCAACATGTTGTGTTTAGCTCCACAGATGATCAAGAGAGTTAAGCGCTTTTATATTCTAATGCAACGCCGTTTTGTGGTGGCGACTGCAAATTAATTTGTTAAATTTTGCGGTACAACTGCGAGAAAGTAACGAAAATAAAGAAATAAAATTAAAATACTAATTTCATTAAATATACGTAAGATTATTATGGTGTCTATTTATTTGAAATATATAGTTAGTTCATTATAAGGTTTAAAGATTTTTTGAACACAGTGGCGGCTTAGCGTTGAAATATAAATACTATCGGCGCAGGTTTATCATTTTATTGTAGTATTTTGCTGTGCATTTTTAATTTTGTGAATATTAAATTTGTGATGCAGATTTTAAAATAAAAATGAAAAATTTCTGCCAAGAAATAATTTATTGCAAATTCTGTGTTATCCATACTTTTTAGTATAAGCCAAACTAATTAACTTTGCAAATTTAAATTATGTCATTTGCAGCACTTTTATTTCTTTATAATTGTTTACATTAATCAGCTGTTCATTATACAATTATTCATCAAGACGTTTCTAAGACGTAACTATTTGACTCAACAGTTGACAACAATTGAGCTCAACAGCTACTTCTTATGAATGCGCACATTGTAAGTGGCTAACTGTATAAAGGTGTAAAGAAAATAAAATAGGTTCATATCGCATGTAATTTGTTTGTTGGGGCTTGTGAATAATTTTCAAAGCCTGAAATGCTTATGTATACTTTTGTAATTTATGAAATTCTCATTTGTTTTCTGAAACTTTTACAAAATATGGTTTTAGATCTACTGATGATTTGACATTAGCACCAGTGAAATGCGTATAAGTACATAAATAGACTACATAAAAAACTTCAATAAACAAAAGTTTTTGAAATTCTTTGGAAAAAGATATCGAGTCTATCTCGATTAATAGATTTAAAAAATGCATAAATCACGTTAAAAATAATCAAACCAAAATGCATTACAAAAAACAACTTATTTATTTATTTTTTAATAAAATATTTTTAAAAATATATGACACAAATATTAGGCATTACTTTTGACTTCAATTATTTCTATAAGAATATTTTTATAACGCATGTAACTAAAAACTCAAATGTTGGATCAATATTTTTTCGGCTATAACTTTAAAGACTTCACCATTGTATTTCAATTAATGTAATTTTGTCTTCAGTGCACTTATTTTGTACATTGGATTACGTGTTTTAAATGTTTAAAAAGGAATTTGTAGACTCAGCAGAAAATTAAAATTTGAATTTGAAATGACAGCCACAAAAAGTCTAAATTTAAAATAAATATGAGGCTGAAAAAGCATCAAGGCAAGAACGTAAATTTCTAGGCTAAAAGACAAAACAAATACTACAACCAACATCAGTGGGTGTACGACTTATCAGGCATGCAACTCAAAAGGAAAAGCAATCCAACCTTACTTAAATCAATCTCAAGCGGTGTTAAAAGTACGGTAATCTTAGATTTACTTGAATCAAGTACTGAAAGATTGATTTAAGTACGGACGGATTCAAATGCTCAATTTAATTAAATTTTTTTTACTAGATTCAAGATTTTTCACGTGTTTAAAGAATTTTGTGCTCATTTTAAGAAACTTGGTTATCTAAAGTAATCCCGTTTTCGACTTAATTAAAGTACATTTTATTTTTATTTATTCTCAAAATTATGAGTGCGATCCGTACTCAAAATATGTAGAAAATACTTGAATTTAGTATGCGTTTTTTCACTGTAGATTAACTACTGGTAGAAAGTAGATTTTATAAGATAGATTATATATTTATCACATTTGGGCAGTCGTGCAGCTTTGCCAGTTTAACCTTTTTGTCCTTTTTTAATTTCCGCCAACTTTTTGAAAATTTGTAATATAAGCAATTAAAAACAAAATCATGTTTTTAAGGTGCTTAATGGCTTCTTGAGACATAATTCTCTATATATCCACAACATTAATATCAATATCTAAACAATGCGAGATTTGGCGCAAACTGCGAAAATGGCAGCCAATCCAAATTATATCGTTACTTTTGCGTCACCTTGTAAATAGTCGTATTTACTTGACAAAGAGAAAACTTTTTATACATTTTAAATAAATTTAAACTAGAAAACGCCAAAATTAAATTTTTGTAAATTTTTTCTGCCAGTTAAGGAAATATGTAAATTGTAGTTTAAGCTAATTTTTTTTTATTTTTAATTTTTTTCTCAGTTTTTTAAAGCCATCTCATCTTCAGTGTTTTGTAGCGCTTGTCAACATGGGTGTCGTGCCTGAGCGGTTCTTGAGCATAACTGAGGCTTACGCGCAAGTAGTTGTATGCTGCCAGTTTTGCGGATTCATTTAATTTTTACTACATTTCCATGTTCTTTTGGTCCACAAAACGTCAGGTGGAGTTTATCTGCTGCTTCGTTTCCTGATGCACCTTAGTCATGACCTATATAAACAATAATAGTAGAGTCAGCGGTTAACTACTCCACCATATGTCATTGTTCATCCCATCTTAGTCCCCTTAGTCATTTATAGCCCGACTAGTTTAGTCAACACTAGTCATATATGTAGCTACTATGGTTCTGCTTCCAAGCCTTTTGCTAGGATGAGTACTTAGAAACAATCTTCAGAAGTTGTAAAATTCAGTAGCATTCGATGCGAGCATAAAGAGTCGTCACTGTCGAGAAAAAGGATTCAACCAATTCTATTGTATAGGACAAGAACATTCCACAGAGCAGATGATAGCACGGCACTTCATGTAATGGCTAGTCGAACTGACTTGTTAGTAGTCGGCACTGCTAATAAAGTTGACCTCATTGAAACGAATGGACGATTGGAGCTAAGAGGTCTAAAAGTGCTCTAAGTCACGTCTACGTCACTCGAGCTATTCAATAATTTACATTTTAATGCGACTGCAACTAGAAGTAAATATTTACTACATTCAATCCTGAAATATTGTTAATTTTTTACTATATGTAAAAAATCACATATAATAGTTTATACAATTTGGTGTGAAATAATAAATAACTGCTCAGAGTTATAGTGACATATAAGGTTATTTAAAAATGTTAACTGTTAACTGTTAAATGTTAAATACATTTTTGTGTAAAATAAATTAAAAACTTTTTCAAAACAAAAAAACATCAGATATATAGCTACCGATTTCAATTATTTGCACATAACTCTTAAATCCTAGATTGTTATAAGAAATACGATAAAGCATGCCAAGTATATGCTTGTTGTAGAAATTTTATTATCATACATTTTTACATCACACACACTTCATGGAGCAGGAGTCTTTACAATGCGATTAATTAATCATCCTAAACTCAGTTGTATGATAATGTTAATGTCTAACAACTTAATTATAGCTTTTGTAATAAAAACAAATTGTTTTTTAATAAAAACACCAAAAGTATCAACAGTATGAAACGACAACAACATAAAAAAATATTTATAAGGAAAAGACAAAATCATATTCAGATTTTTTTTACTTAATTTTTAACTACCGAGGAAAACCGCACAGTGACGTTAAATGAAAAAGTTTCCATAAATATGGATTGAATGAAAACTTAAATATGTTTTTCAATTAAGTAGAACAACCAAGTGTTACACACTCTACACAGACAATAATTGAAAAGAATAGTTTCTCTGCGAATGCTTTCTTGAAAATCGGCAAAAAAGTATAGAAGTTGAATATTTATTATCTCGGATGTTTTATTTCACGTCACTGTAAGCCGTCAGCAGCAACATCTTGTTAAAAATTTTTGTCGAAAAATTAAAACTAAAAAATAAAAAAAAAATTAATACAGTCACCAAGCCAAATACCGTTGTCGTGTTGCATGCAAAATTATATTTCTATTATAAAATGGTTGTTTAGTGACAATTGATGCTGCAGCTTTTGGACAAAGTAGCAGTACCAACAACAGCCGGCGGTGACTGCGCCCACCGATAACCAAAAACATCATTTGACTCTAATAACAATAAATACCAAATATAGTAAATACACACTTAACTTATATACATGTTCGTTTTATCCATTCATTGACATCGTATTATAAGAATACCTAAGATTGGTGTGTCCTCTCCTTGTTTGTTCTTCGAAGACATTGTATGTGAGCAGACAATTGCGTGTGAATTAAAAATGTTATATGGAAAGAAATCTTCCTCAGTTTTTTTTAATAAGTGAAGTTTTGAGACACACCAGTTTTAATGCCGAGCCTACCATGAATGGTTTCTAAATTATGCCCTACATCAGTTGCAGTAATAAACGACCTTAAACAAGGAAAAAAGAGCAAAGGAACGTTTGTTAAAGACATGTGAAATGTAGAGCCTCCCGACCGCAAAAAGCTACGTACATGTTTTTCACGTATATATCGTTCAATTCGCTGCAAAAGTAAGTGGTCTTCAATGAGCTATAGTGCTTCTTCTGCACGCTTTTCATGATAATCTATATTATTAATAGGGAAACACGTTTTATTAGATCCATTTTAAAGCCAAAGTACTAAAGCGATTTCGAAAAGATTTATATATTTTTCTAAGCGGGCTTTTACATAGATGTGCTCAATCTTAATTTTATTTAAATCAGTGTAATATTTTTGAAGCTATAAGCGCTTAAAGTTGCTACAAACACATGCACACTTATTAGACATGCATCTATCAGCTTCAACCCCAGCTAGCATTTGGAAGATTATTTGACGAGCGCAATAATTTTTCGACTCTCTTTTTCGAGACATTCTGACCATTTTTGGACGATTAATCGTCGTTTACGCAGTTTTGGTATGAATTTCATGATTGTTGGAGGAGTGTTTTTTTATGTTATTCCCCGATCGGCGCTTAAGTATTCTGATGACGATTGAACGATTGCTATTTTACCGTACTCGTTTATTACTTTTGTAAATGATGTTTTTGCGAGTCTTTTGTTGTTTACGTTACTTCAAAATCGCCGCTTAAGCATTCTGGTGATAGTTAGGCGTGGAGAGTGATAATAAAAAGTGTTCGTTTAATCAAAGTGTTTTCTTTTTAAATTGAAGTGTTTTTAAAATGAAAGTGATTTTTTAATTAAAATACATATTTATTATTGTTACATATTTATTATTATTAGAAGACTCATTGCGGTAATTTATTCAAGGCTCGTTTGAAGTAAGAATAAAAGAGTCTTACGCGACTCTATAAGGCGCATCGCAGACGATTCAGACTGTTTCTCCCATTCTACTGAACTTGCGCGATCGGAATACGACGTCGTGTCGATTTATTTAATCGCTCGCTCCGATCACGGAAGATTCTTCTACGATAGAAAATGCTATCTGGGACTTAGAAAATAAACAAAGTGTGCATGTGTATTTGTTCAATTTGATGCTTCATTGAATTGAGATGCATTTTTAAGTTGTTTATTTAGAATGTTTTTGTATTTTATTATATGTATGTATTTAAATGTTTAATAATTATTTCTAGAATGCGGTGGATTGAGTCAAACGCTGGATACAAAAATAGTTATATTATTAGGCTATCTGACACTTCATTGAACGATTGTATACACAGCCGAAATTTAAAATTTGACCAGAATGAGCGCCGTAGAATACACACAACGCGAGCTACATATATTTACTCTAACGAATTCTTATTTTGTTTTGATCCACCGTGTGAGTTGCAATGGTTATTTGGCAGCTATAAAATAATAAGCATACGATTTGACGAAATCAACCAAATGAACATCCTAACCGTTTACAAGTTTCTTATATCGAAAACCATTATTTACTTTTTCTATCTTCAATTAATTTTCTCTTTATCTATAGCTTTATATTTTCATATTTCATACAGTTGCTTATGATGCAAAGCCGATGTGGCATGTATGTATTTGTTTTAAAATTTTTATAGATCCGTTCCAAATTAAGCAGTTGTCATAAAAGCATAATTTCATTATTCAGTAAATTTCATTTAGGGTGCAATAATGGAGCTACTTTTTCCATGATATGCGAGTGAATACAAGAATATTATAATCTCGATCAAAAGAATCATATGGTGAAAAAGTGATACCTCATATAGTTATAGTTAAAATGAAAGAGTTGGAAATTTAGCCCCACATATTCTTAGAAGCACATTTAAGCCAATGACGTGACCTGTTGTACGCTGTTTACATGTGTGCTCTAACTCTTTGGAACTCTCAAGAATTCTTTCATTCTAATTCATATCTTGTATACTGTCATCAGCAAATTATAGGTGTGGTGCGTTGACGTCCAAATTTTATTGTGGATTGCAACCGAGAGATCTTGATCAAAGAGTTGAGTACAGTAATGGAATGTTAAGGCTGTCTGGTGAAATTGAAGATTTTTCGTCGAAATTGATAATGAGCGATAAAGCCCATTTTCTTCTCAGTGGCCACGTCAATAAACAGAACGGTCGGTTTTGGGGAACACAGAATCCTCAATTAATTCATGAAACATCATTGAATCCACTAACAACAACTGTTGGTGAATATTCATGCTGGAAACATCATTGGTTCGTTTTTTTTTTTTTTGAAAATGTCCAAGGTGTTGGAGTTACTGTTACTGCTGAACGGATGTTGCAGAATGTCATGAAAAATGCCTTAAGAAGAGCCGAAAGTTGCATAGTGAACCGCGGTCACCATTTCGCCGATATAATTTTCCAATCGTAACAAAAAAAATTAAAGTCGAAATAAACTTTTCATGAAATCCATACTTACATATCTTTTCTTTGAACAAAGTTATAGGCAATCAAAATGGTAGCGGGACTTTTGCCCCACCCGTTATAAGGATATTACGGTTGCTTAACCGATCTCTGTACTGACTCCCGTTATGAGCATTATACAGCGCTTTGTTTAAATGGCAATCTGTGGCACATAATATAATATAAGGTTGTTATACCAGATCGATGCTACTATTATTATTATCATTATTTGATACTGCAGTCAACACCTAAATCAACCAAATATCTTAAACAGGTCTCTCTTATTACGCTTTCCGAACAACCTTAACAAATTTACCACTCGTTAACATCTTATTTTGTCAAAAATATTTCAATAACGTTGCTATTTGCACGTTTCTTGCATTTCGTAGGAGTGAAGATTATTAGGCAGTTAGTTTTTGTCCGTCTGACTGTCTGTATAACATTTTCATTTATGCATAAAAATGATGACATGTTTTTTTCATACAATTGTGATAGAAGCTACTCTTGCTTTACAGCACTTTTTTTATTTTTATTTTTTAGCCTTTATGTATAAAATGAGAAAACAACATTATCGAAAAATATGTTGTACAAATGGACAAAGTCTTTTTCGTTTTTAATTTTATAAAACAACTTGACTAAATGTCTAAAACGATCGAACAAATTTAAAAGGAGGGAATTTCATGTTATCATGGCTGGTGTTGACAAGATGTCTGGCTAAGTAACCACATTCATTAATCGTAGATTTTCTGACAAGCAACAGCATCATCAATGTCTCTTACAGCATTGACAATTACATGCAAATGAATTTTAAATTTGCATGGCTAATTGTAATCAACACCATTTTAGTTGTGATGTAAAAAGGATATTTTGAATTGTGTGATTGGTAGCTGATAGACTTTTAATGACAGCAAAAAATATTTGCTTTCTTGAATTAATTTTTAAGTAATTATCTCTTAGCTGGGGAACTAATTTCTAGGCAGAGACAGGAATTATATGTCCTAAAACCTTGTTCAATTTAAAAATTGTAGTAATATAATTTACAAATACTTCATATCACATTCTTTGAATGGTTTCTACATCTTGAAAACATCAATGCCACTTGTAAACAATTTTGTTTAGCAGCGTTTGTAATACACTTTTAAAACTAAGGATAATAAGAAATCCACTAATGTTTTTATAAACAGTTGTTGAAATTGCATAAGGATAATTTGTTTTGATTACATACAATTTTAAGATTTGTAGTGTTTTAGCGGAAGACAAACAAAATAACTCATGACTAAAAATCCTCGCAATACCAAAAAGATATCCTACACCAGATACTTACATGATGTCATTTAAATGAAAGACATTATTATATTATTATTTATTTTACTGTTCGAAATATAAGTCCCGCTATATTGGACGAAGAATGTCAAAAATGCTCTAAATTATGCAAACTTCAAATATCACTATTCTGTAAAACTAAAGCTCCTACTAACACACAACTACTAATGCTTTTGTATTCAGCATCCTTAATTTGAGAAATAAATACTAGTGCAGAATTGAATTCTTCAAAAAACTGCACAACATATTGTTCAACAAAATTTGTTTACGGCTTAGTCCAGCTTGCAATATCGAGGTGCACTTTCATTAATAAAAACTGATATTGTAAATTAAAATTACTTTTACAAATATTTATGAAAATTTCTATTACTCAGAAATACTTTAGGTACCCTTCAATATATTCAAAGAAAATTTGTTAATTAACCAAAATAAAACATACAGAATACAAATAATTTACAAAGCGTTAAAAAAGCAAAGATATTGAAAGAAAAAAATTACTTAAAATTTTACTAATTTTAGATTTCAATGCTATCATATAAACATCTAAAAATGGATTTCATTTGCATGTCTGGTTGCACCGAAAATAGATATAAAGGATATAAAGCTCCAATGCTGAAAATAAAATATAGCCACCACAAAAAATTTATAGAAAACAAAAACACGATTTTTTAACCCTCAAATCACCCTCAAAAAAACTTACGTTAGTTACCCTCGTGTGTGGTTTTTCACACATATGCAATATCTATGTATTTTGCTGAAGGGACATCGTTATTTTTCAATCAAAGTCATGATTTATGAGTATTAATGGAATATATATTTTATTTTATATTAATTTATGTTCAATACATTTTGCACAAACATTGCGGTTATGGGCACGCTTACAAACGCCCTTTTTGCAAAAACAGCACATCGTTTGGTGAATATAGTTGAGCTCCAGATGGTTCATGGATCAGTAAATCTTGGGACTGGGTTATTGAGCCGCTTGGTTCATCCTCTAAATTGCTATTGTTGATATACAAAAAACAAAGTTAAATTCAAAATTATTTTAAAACTAAACTTTCTTACAATTGCTATCAGAGAAAACAGTTTTCTATTTAAAATTAAATTACTAATTGCAGGACAATACTAACATATAGCAAATAAATAAATTAGTATTTAATAATACCTTGCTTTTCGCATTGCATTGAGATTAGGATCAACTGAGGACTGCAGAGAACGGGCCTAATAATTAAGGTGAAAATTACGAAAAATTTGTTAACAATAATTTCCACACTTTTGTCCTTTCCAGCTTTCTATTTGAAAAGGTATTGTATTTAGAGTGCTATTATTATTATGTTATAGTAAAAACTTACAATTGTAAGAACATTTTCAATAAAAAAAATTTTATTCTTAGTTGTAAAAGTTTTTCTTCCATATTGATTCACAAGTATTGTCTTCTTCACATAATCATTTTTTTTAAATCTAGTCATCCTTAAAAGAAATTTGAACGATAAAAATTCAGAAACATGGTTTTTGCTAACACATGCATAGAATCTTGCAACTGTCTTAAGTTTAGTAAAACGAAAGCTAAATATAAATAAGAAATCTGCCACCACCTGCTCCATCTAGTATTCGCTCAAAAAAATACAATTGCACAAATGTTTATGTATTAAAAATACATCACTTTCATGACACAATCACTCAACAGGTTTCCTTATTTCTATTAGGAATTTGCATCTAATAAATATTCCAAAAAATGTTTCATTTTGACACATGACTGTCAAAATAAGAAATACTTTTAAAAATTTATACAATTCTCATTCAAATATAAAAAACTATCGAAAAAATAAATCGTTATATGTATCACAAATCATGAAAACGATGTTTGAATATCTACGATAGTGAAAAATAGAAACGAAAGCCTAAATAAACATAAAAATAAAATATTAATAGAATTCATTTAAGATGCGCTTACAAATATTGTATGTATGTAAGTTTTAAGACATCTTTCTTTATAATACGATAGAGATGTTGCAGTTCAGGAAACTATTCTCAGTCCGACATTGCAGCTATTAACGTCATAATCAGTATTAAAAGCACACTTATTTTAATAATTATTTCTATACTTAAAATCCGATTAATAAAGACACATAACAAAAGTATGAATGTACCACGTATGTACTCGTATTTAAACATAAAACACTTTCCCAAATTTTGTTAAGTAGTACAGAGTAAGTGATTCACAATCTGTTTTTTTCAGTTTATTGAAAGAATTAAAATTAAAAATTAAAATTTAGTCATAGGATTCAGAATTTTTTTTAAACTAAATTAATCCTTTTATAATAAAAATGAAACGCTTAGAAATATAAAGCATAACATCATAGAAACTCTTGTTAAGCAGAACTTGGGAATTTTTGAGAGAATATTTCTTTCAGTAAATTTATATATTGAAATTTTTTAAACCAATATATATCTGTAGCTGTCGCACCGATATACCTTTGGCATGTAACAAGGGAGTCGACAGAAAAATAATATAAATTAAAAAAAATTTTTGGAAGTGTTTTTTTAAGATTTAGTATAGAAAAATTTTTATTCACAAAACTTATAAGCTAAATAATGTACAATGTTGTGAGATTTTACTTAATGGCACTACAACAATTAAATCTGATAATTAAGTAAGGAAACTATTAATAATGCTGTCTTGAGGAAAATTTATCACAAAAAACATCTTACAAATTTTAAAAATGTAATAATGAAATTTGGTAAATTAATCACTCGTAAGATTACTTTTAGCAAAAAAACATCAGTGACCGTTTAGTAAATTAAATCATTAAATTACAGATTCACTTCATTGGCAAACTCATTTATCTTTTTGAATTTAAAACTATAGAGTATTAAGCCGGTGGATAACAGAGGGGGAAGACTTTGAGTTATTTTGAAATGTTTGTTTTGAATAAGCTGAAGCCTTGTATGTGTCCCAGCAATTTTGTGAAACCAGGCAGGGCAGCCGTAAGTCATTGTCGATCAAATACACATATTATACAACAATAACTTATTTTTAAGGTTGACCTTAACCCTTCTATTAAGTATGGGTAAAGAGCACGTCCGCACTTTACAGCTTTATCACAAATGTAATTTACATGCTGTGTGATTTTAAGTTTTTTATCTAAAGTGATACCTAAATATTTAATATCATCTCTGATGGGGAAGGGATCACGTTCCCCCGACAGTTCAGCATTTTAGTAGGAATACATTTTCGTGACTTATTATATGTTATTATAATGTCCTGCTTTTTATTATCATTTACTTTAATTTCCCACTTATTAAATAAAATTTTGGCTTGTGGTAAGGCTCTCTTGCATTCTCTTGATTATTGCATTTGAAACTTTTCCACTGCATATAAAAGCACTTTCATCAGCGTAAAATGCTACTTTTTTTTAAACTTGGACCAGCACTCAGGGGATGACCCCTACATATGCAATGCATTGCACCGGAACTAGGAAAATTGGTTATGGGAAGGAGGATAAAGGGAGTAGTGTCTGTGGACGTTCGATTTGAATGTTCCCACACTAAAAGTAACAGGAAAGACTTCTGCAGGAAGTTTATTCGATATGCGAACTGTTTGGCTAAAGAACGAGTTTTCTCTGTAATGCGTGGCGCGATCCACTGGCATATCAACCAAAAATGGATGCGCTTGTTCGTACAAATAAGCGGGTTTCGGGAACAAGTTCCCTGATTTCATTAGAGCACATTCCATTGTAGTAACGATAAAACATTCAAAATTGCGTTGATGCTCCAGTGAGTCAATCGAGTTGGCTACCCTACTGTCACCGATGAGCTTCGCCCTCTTCTGTACCCGGTCGAGTATCTTCAAAATAGAGTTTGAAGCACCGGCCCATACATGAGAGTTGTATTCCATTTTCGGTCGGATATAGGTGGTGTAAATATTAAGGAGATCAGATGGAGTGAAGTATCTCTTACACCGTCCTAGAAAGCCGAGGCACTTGAATGCTTCTTTTGAGACCTGAAAAATATGAT
Source organism: Gymnocheta viridis (assembly GCA_956483585.1). Classification (NCBI taxonomy): domain Eukaryota; kingdom Metazoa; phylum Arthropoda; class Insecta; order Diptera; family Tachinidae; genus Gymnocheta; species Gymnocheta viridis. The sequence continues at coordinate 45,779,801 of OY101442.1, read as the reverse complement.
CAGTCCATCGAACAACACGTTTAAATTTCATGTCAAGAACATCAAGAGTCTGTGATTCCTCAATATCTACACCACCCATTATTACAGATGAAGCAGCATGATTGTTCGTACATTTGTGTGTAAGCATACAACACTGGGTCTTGCGAGCATTAAATTCGACATTATTCGAACGTCCCCATTCATAGATTACTTAAAGATCATTATTTATCGAATCATTCATATTTTGCCTCATTGTTGTGAATGAATACGAATGGCACATGCTGCTGTCATCTGCAAAGGAGTAGATGAGATTAAAAGTTTGAAGTAGAAGGTCGTTTAGGAAAATAAGAAAAAGTGCGAGAGAAAAAACGGATCCTTGCGGTACCCCTGAATTAATCTTGAACTCGTTTGATGAGAGCCCAGCTATAACAACTCGTATAGTGCGAGCTCTGAGAAAGCTTGATATAAATCGAGAGAAGACATCACCGACACCAAAAGCAATAAGTTTTGACAGAAGTGCACCATGCCAAACTCTATCAAATGCCTAGGATATATCTAGAGCCACCACCTTACTGTCGCCAATAGAATGACACCATCTTTCCGAGAGGAATGTCAGTAGGTCTCCCGTAGAGCGACCCCTACGAAATCCATACTGGCGGTCGCTAAGTAAGCTGTTGGACTCTAAATACCTCACAAGATGGAAGTTTACCATACTTTCCATAACTTTGGAAAGTGCAGAGCAAATTGCAATTGGGCGGTAATTTTCAGGGTTGTTAGCTTCTCCTGTTTTGGGGATTGGCGTTACATTAGCAACCTTCCAACACATTGGAAATTCACCAGCAAGGCACAATGTACTGAAAAGGTTAGCTAACAGACGCGCTAGCGTCGAAGAGCACTGCTTCAAGACCATTGCTGGAATACAGATAGGCTTAATGGATATTTGCTTAGATGGAATGGTACCTTTCATTCCTTGCAAAATTACGCGTCCAACAATTTCCGCCATGGCGTTGACTGCTTTTTGTGCACCTTTACATCAGACTTATATAAAGAGTAGAGTGTAGTGTGTAGAGTGAGTACCGAGCCTTGCGGCAATGACGCTGGGATTGTTATTTCTGTTGAGAATTCCCCGTCAACACATACAACAAATGTACGGTTCTTTAGAAAACTTATTAAAATTTTTTGTAAATATAATAGGAAAAACAATGAATTGAGTTTGTATAGCAATTCATCGTGCCATATGGTATCTAAAGCCTTTTCTATATCGGAAAAAACAACGCCAGTACTCATGCGATTTTTTTGTTGTTTTATAAAATTCACAACTCGCTTTATTTGGTGTACGGTAGAGTGTTTCTCACGGAATATAAACTGTTTGTGGTTAATAATTTGATTATGGTCTGCAAAATCCACTAATCTTTTATGATTTTTTTTCGAAGACCTTGTCCAGTGAATTTAAGATGCTTATCAGCCTTGGATTTTTTGAAAGTACGGAAAAAGAAGCCATTAATTAATGGCGTTTTTTTCTGAAATGTTACATATTCTTAGAAAAGAAAACGGCATAAGCAACAATTAAATATTTTACTTAGAATTTCATAAAAGCAATATGGCATATTTTTTCAAGGATAAAACTATTTATTTAGGATAACAGATGCTTTAACCTCAGTGGCATCTGTACATTCAATATTATTACTACCAATAGGAACGTTACTATTGAAACAATTCACGAAATCTGATACACATGTATCCAAAAGCGACGGGTTATATATAATAATAGTGTGAGAGCTAGCAAATGCAGCGGCAATTGCATTAGCTGTTGTTGCACAGGATTTTAAAACTTCATTATTACTAATAGGATCTGAACAAAACGAGTTCATTTCCTTTACAGATTCTATCCTTGTTAAGGTGGTATTCAATTAGACCACTAAACTGTCTTAAGATACCGTTTAAGTAGGCTCTGTAAATCGGATCTCTACATCTCTGAAATTTACGCTTAAATTTATTTCTTTGAGCAATAAGCATCTTAGATGTATTTGAGATTTTTCTCTGCCACGATTTTTTTCTCCCTACGGAAACTTTGCTAAAAACAAGAAATCTGCGTTGCGAGGAATACAGTCTGTTTGGTCAATGTTTTGGAGTCTAATTTCATTTTCCACCCAAACTCTGATTGATGGCCAGAGTACACGATTTTACAAAGTTACTGTATTTAATATATATTGAAAATGCCTTTAAAGGGAACAGAAAACCGGCACATGATGCGGCTATAAAATGATTGGATGTGACTCTAAGTTTGAAAAAGGGATATTGAAGTTAGATAATTATATGTCTACTGTAGCGGCTGGACCTGGGTTAAGGTTTGACGGAATCGGTTAGAAGAAAACGAAAAGTAAATGTAATAGTTTGCAAGCAAGCAATGTCTGTACAGCTATTTACCGGCTGTGTTATTAGATACACAGTTCTAATGTGTGTGATGTGCATTAAAATCATCAAAATTTTACACATTTAAAAATTTGTATTTCTAAAATAAATATTAAATGAAATATGAATAACAAGCATAAAACATATATTTTGCAGTTAATTTATATGACTTGTTTATAAATATTTAAGAAAATTTAAATCATAGTTTTGCAGATGGGGAACGGCAGACTTCCTTGTGTTTGTTTCCCATCGCGCTCCTCATATTGTAAAGGCTATCCCAGTTTTTTTTATTGGAAAGACGGCTTCAAATGTTTTAAAATAGTTTTAACAGATTATTTTACGAATAAAACCCCCCGGAAAAACATATAATAAATTATTTTTGTTGATGCTAATATATTGTGCCGCCATCGCCAGAGGTTTTTCGTAGATTTTATTCTCTGTTAAAGACATGATTAATGGAAAAAATTAATTAAAAAAATAACTTCCCATTAATTATACAGGGTTTATATCAAATTGAGAATGATTTGAAATCCTTTCCAAAGTGGTTTGAATGTAATGCAACACTTTGACTATCTTCAATAAAATTTGAGAATATCGTTTGATATCAAATGATAAAACCATCACATATCTCAAACCTTTGAGTTTAAGTTTGTTGGGTTTTCACATTGAAAAACAAGTTTATGTAATATGTTTATTCCCTGAACATGGTGTTAATTGTATAATTGAAACTATTAAAACTTTCGGTCGGTAAAAGTACATATTTAGCACTGCTGCCAGGTGCTGGGCAACAAAAAAGCTAAATCCGGGTTTGAAAAATGCCAGAAAAAGCTAAAAATAAAAAAAAAAAACAAAAAAAAAATTAAATATAAATTTAAAGATCTTATTAAAAGTACTGTAGGACAATTGTTCGTTACTTTTTGCTGAACCTCGCTTCGTTATAAAATTTTTTGTCATATCTTGCAGGACCAAGCTTCTTCTAGTTTACAAATACTTCTTGTTTTTATTTTCCATTTAACGATGAACGTTTTCAATTATCTTAAATCTCCTATACAAAGCTCATTTTCTGTTGAGTCTAATAATTTCTGTGTTGAAAAATGTATGTTTGGAAATTGGTCCTCATAAATTCGATATGTGGTAAAACTTTTTTACCGGGTATTTAATTAAACATACGAGTAAATAGTTGTCCAAACATTGAATAAAATGTTTTTGTGTAAATATTTTTGCCGTACCTTTTCTGATTATAAAGTCCAAAAAACTAGGCAAAAATAAAGAAATTAAGCAAATATAAATTGAAATAAATTTAGCTTTTTAGATGCTAAATCCAAAATGAAAAATGCCACGAAATTAAAACAAAAAAATGTTTTCTCCATAATTCGCAGCCACATTTAATAAGTAAAAAATGAGCATAATTTTTTCACAAATTCGAAATTGAAAATTATATCAAACTTATTAGGTTACCCAGAAAAAAATGGTAAAATAGCTATAAAGAGATTGGTCCTTCTCATGATCTTATTCCTTTTAACGAAGTGTTTTCAAGTTTTTTTTTATAAAAATTAATTTTGCTTAAAATAATGAAATTTGATGTTTATAAAGCTCAGATTTATCCGAGAAAAAACGTGTTAAAAACGTCTTAAAAATTCAGTTTATTGGAAAGAAAAATTTAAGTGTTTAACACTGAGTGATCCTTAAAATTATAATAAGAGTTTATAATCTGCACTTAGAAAATTTATTATACAATAGCGATTAATTTGTACTTATACGAAAATATATTTATATGTATATTAGATAAATCTATATATATAAATTAATGTTTGTTTGTTTGTCCCAAAATATCAACGTACGTTGGGAATGGTATGTAAATAGTTTTAATCAAGTTTGCACGAAATCGGTGCAGACGATGGGGCACCACCAATACAAAGCAATAACTACAATAGTAAGACTCTTCCCAGAAGAAAGTAAAAGTTCTCGCATTATGCGGGTTATTCTAAGTATAACGTGCTTTTTTTCATTACTTTAGCGATATGTTCACGTATTGAAATGAAGTACCAATATGCGTGTTCAATTGTAAAATTATTAGCTTCAATTACTAGACTTAGGAGATGGAAAGATGCTATAACATTTCCACCTGACTATATATATAATCTTATTACGTAATATTGACCCAGATCGACTTTGTAATGGGAGTCGAATTGAACAATCTTATCGAAGCAACAATAATAACAGGAAAAAAATAGAGGAAGATATGTATTGCTCCACGTATTCAATTGAAAACGACAAACATGTCATTCGAATTCAAAAGTTTGCCATTTTCTTTTCGGTTAGCGTTTGCGATAACAATAAATAAATTTCAGGGACAATCTCTTCAGTTATGTGGCTTAAAGTTAGAATACCGTTGTTTCGCACATGGACAGCTTTATGTTGTATAATCACGTGTAGGGAAACCCAGACATTTATAATAAAAAATATTGGTGTTTTCAATTTTTTATTCGCACTTTTTCCCAAAATGAATATTTTACTTATTCAGTAAAACATTAACCATTTTGTTAAAAACAAATTGCAATTGATTATTGAGGGGTATAGCTTGTTCCTATGCACATTTCACTGTTGCTAATGCAGATCATCAGGGAACTTTACCCAAATATTTCTTAGAACAACTGGAGATATTATATTAAAGCTTCATTAAAACAAATGAAAAGTTTAAACAATATCAAAGTTGTAACAAGAACTCAATAATCAACCAATTGTTTTTGTTTTCTTACTTTAACATTACTACCTAGGCTGACTTTTTTTCAACTCTAATTGTAGTTGTAAAAGGTTTTTAGAAAATGTAAAAACAACAACTTCTATACATTTGTATAGAGTGATGTCAAACAAAATTTTGCGACCGGGTGCTTGTCAAGTTAATAATTGGTGCTTTTTAAACTAAATAAGTAAAATATTAATTTTGGGAAAAAGTGCGAATAAAAAATTGAAAACACTAAAATTTGAAAGATTCCCATAAAAAGCACCAAAAAATATTGTATACAAGAAAGCATGAGAATAATTTTTAACCGACTTCAATAAAGTAGGAGGTTGTAAATTCGAGTATATTTTTTTAATTTTTTTAACAAATTTTCAAAATTTTTTATTCGTTTGAAAGGTTTCGCTTGCAGTTTGGTCACATAATACTTTTTTCGAAAATCAGACATGCGATTTGCACGACCGAAATATTGATTATTGCATAATTCCTCCAATTGATCGAAAGGCAGTTAGTTTTGTATAATTATTGGTGGGATATTTGTATTGAGACCGGGTTTTTCGCAGAGCTATGATTTGATTAACTATTATCAGAAATCTCCTTATTAAATAATATGCATTGTCGCCACTTTTACACACGGAAAGTTAACTTTGCAAAGTCTTAAATCAGCTGGAGAAAGCCAAAAAGATAAAGTATTCCTCTCACTCTATCTCTCTGTCATTTTACCAGCAGAATGAAGACGTTTCGAAGTAAACTCTCCGTGTCTAAAATAATGAAATTCCAGAAGTAGGATATAAAAATCAATAATTTATACTCATAAATCTTACTATAGTGTAACATATACTCGTATATAAGTAAATGTTTATTTAATTCATCCAGTACTTTATGATAGAAATTGCATTTAAGCCACGGCAATAAAATTAGATTAATCTCGTGTTCCGGAAATATTTTTAATTGATCAGCGAAACCGATTTTAATAGTATCATCGTTATCACGTTGTTTATTTTTATATAGTTTTGTTTCGTTTATTTATTATATATTCAATTCCTGCACAACAAAATTTAATCTTATATATAAAGTAGAAGAAAGCAGTGATTATAAGTTACATTAGAATATCACACATTTGTATAGATAAAGTTAAATTAAATTATAAATTATTAACATTGCAACATTGATGATTTACTGTGGTGCAGAGTAATTAAATAAGAAATTTTTAAAACTGCTGGCGTTGCTATTAAGTTGCTGAGCTTGAGGAAGACAATTGCAAAAGCGTGACGCATGTATAAAGAAATGCCTTTCAGATGCAAGAAGGCGGTGCAAGGAAATTATGATCTTTTTCCCTCTAAGTGATCTGGCGAACCTAATTTTATCGTTAAGATATCGTGGAATCTCCGAATAAATAATTTTATGCAATAGTAAGAGTACACGAATATTTAAAGGATTGTGAAATGAAACGCCGTATAGTTTTGAGGAGACATGTGACACACGATCATCTTTTCCCAGGCCATACATATATCTTACAATATTATTATATAAAACGTTCTGCTACCTTCTGCTAACAGAATCACAATTTGCGAAAAGTTCACAACCATACATTAAACCTGGCAGAAGATAAGATTTTGCAATCATTTGTCTAATATTTAAAGGAGTGCAGTATCAACCAAAGACACCTTAGCTTTATATAAGTTTGACCTATGAGTGCATTAACATGATTTGTCCAAGTAAGGCTATTATTGAGAATCAGCACAACGTTTTTGGCAGCATTTACAGAATTGATTTTTTCTCCGTTTATTAAAATATCAAAACCGATATTAGAATCATGTATTCTCTTACAAATTAGTATGCACTTGGGCTCACGAGGGTTCAAAGAAAGTCCATTTGCCTTGGCCCAACAGTAGATTCGATCCAATTCATCGTTGAGTCTCAGAATGTTTTCAGTGACAGATTGCACTGGGCTGCACATCATCTGCGTACATATGAGTTTTGCAGTGTAGAAGATATTTTGGCAAATCGTTTACATAAATTGTAAAAAGAAGTTGTCCAAGAATTGACCCTTAAGGTACACCTCTAAATAAAATTACCTCTAAGAAAATAAAAGCCGTGTTGAAGTTTCGAAAAAGTTAAAAAAGTTCATAAGCTTCATGGAAAGCATGCTGTGATCAACCGTGTCAAAGGCTTTTGAATGATCAAGTAGGACCAAGAAATTTAATTTACCTTCAACAAGTTCCGCCGTATATTTTCAAATACATCCTGTAGTGCAGAAAAGCAGCTATGATTCGAACGAAAACGTGATTGCCTTTCTGATAGCAAATTATTTTCACTGATTTATGATGATATTTGATAATAAAGTATTTTTTCAGGACTTTAGACAGGTAGCACAGTATAGCTATAAGCCTGCATTCCATTTCCACGGAAAAGTGCTAGTCATTATAATACTATTGTATAAATGAGTTATATATGGTAAAAGTACTGGCAGCTACATCTTTATAAATTTTGGGTGCATGTTATCATAGCCCACTGCATTTAACTTAATTAAATTAAAACATAAAACGACCTCGGACTCGCACAAGAGAATTGAAATGGGTTATTGTAACTTAAACTTGGAAAGTTGTAAAAACTGTAATCAATTGGCACCAGAGGTATATTCGTTTATGTTCTGTTAAGCTCATCGACATCTAGTTCTAAGTTGTTTACTTTCTCTGTTACACCAACCCAAATCTCTCTAATGCATTTCCATGTCTGCCTAGAATCGACCGCAGAGCTAAAACGTTTAAATTCTGCTTTCAACTCTGTGGTTCTGAACCGCTTCCTCCTAGAATACGCAATGTATCTTTTACTTATGAGAGATTTTATATTGGCCGGAAACCATGGTTTTATTCTAGAGGATATTGTTTTAGATTTAATTGGTACAGTGTCGTAATATAGAGGCTGTATATTATTTTCAAAAAAAGATACTTGCTCATCAACTGTAGGCATGTAGTACATTAGATCCCATTCGATAAGAAAAGCACTCTGTTCAAGCACGTTGTAACTTACGTTTTTGAAATCATGATAGTGAAATGTACATTAAAACGGTGGAACGTTAAAGTGATATGTTAAGAAAACTAAATCATGCTTTGAGAAACAGGGGGTAGATACTTGGTCATATAATATTGCGTTTGATATATCTGCAACAAAAAAATATGAAGTAAGGTTCTGTTGGTTGCTGTGTGATGCGTTGGATTAGTTGTATTGGTGGGGGTTAATCCAAGAGACAATTTATTGTCAATTCACATAGATTCCATTAGTGCATTCGAATTAAAATCGCCTGATATAACAACATCACCATATGCAATGGCCAGCGTTTCCACAGTTAAGAAAAAATTTGATAGAACAATTTTTTTATTAGCTCTGTAAACACATCCTACCAACATTTTCCTGCCATCAGAGAATACTTCTATAAGAATCTACTAAACATTTTCTTCGTATTGTAAAATTTTATTTGATGATTTTAAGTAAACTTAACAAGATATAATTTATTTTACAAAAATATCTACACCACCACCTATGCCGTTTCTGTAATCTCTAAATACTTTATACCCACTAAGACAAAAAATTCTAGCTGGTGTCATGGGAGAAAGCCATGTTTCGGAAACGCACACTTACACAATTTTCTTTTTTAGGTTCAGTAATAACTCAAACATATTCCGATTGTACGGAGTTATATTCTCATTAATCTAAAACGATATACTACTGTTGAAACCTCCACTGATTTTGGTGAATTACGAAATACAACTGATCACTTTCCACAAAAAAACATATAATTGACATAAAAATCAATCTATTACAATCTAACAGTGAGTTATTGCAAATGGGCTCAATTAATGATTGGTATTTTGTTTAAAAACTTTGAAACTTTGACTCGCATACATTTCATATATCCTATAATTAAAAAAAGAAATATTTCTTACAAATATTGTCCGAAACTGTTGAATTTTCAAGTCGTTACTTTAACATAGCCAAAGAAAAATTTGATTTCTGATTTAAGAATAAAGAATATAGAATTCATCGTATCGTTCTTCATTCAGACAAATGTCTTGTTTACTTACATCTTGAGGTGAACAATTTTTTTATTTTTTCTTTGAGGTGTGTGTAAATTAAAAACATTAAACTTGTTTTCTTAAAAAAATATTAATAGATATGAGTACGCTGCAATGAAGAAACGAAGAGATTCATAACTTCCATCATGAACTTTGACAATCCGTGCTCAGTCTGAATTCCAAATAGGGAAGATTAGAAAGGCCACCGAGTAGATCGGATTAAATCGGGTTTGTTCCTTACGGAAAGCTCTATAATAGACATTAGTACTGGATCAGGGGTGTTCTCCGAGGATCTTGAACTTTCGGTATCTCTCAGGTTCCCCGACATCTACACTGTAATCAAAGATAAGATTTAAGCGACAATTAAGGCTGGGGAAAGAATTGACAGGATCATCTCAGATGACAGCACTATAGATATTTTTGTAGATAGTCTTGCCAAAATTAGTTTCCTGAATTTAAAGGTAGTGAAATTAAAATGTGTACTGGGATGCAATGAATCTCCTTGTCGCTTGGAAAGACATAATATAAGAATTGTCTTGGTTCCCTAGCATGAAGGCGGTTAGGGGAAAAATGGTTCATGAATGCCTAAAAACAGGAACGTCCTAGGACGAAGGACTCTTACACTGGAATATTGCTCTTTCATTAGTTGATTAAGGGTTAGTAAGGGCCAAGGAAGGTGACAATCAGGTCGTCTACAATTACCACTTGCAGAGTGTCCAAGAATCGTTGGTCTTCGCGAATTAGAGAATGGACCAAGTAACTCTTAACTCTTAGAAAAATATAGCTTGCTCTTCCAGTTGTGTCAATTCAACCAATTATTTTGGTATTGTGCTGATGTGACACCGATGTCGTCAACTGGAATAAGGGTGAATATATTTGATCATTGCGTTCTTAATGAAAACTTTTTATTATTTGTTTCCGTTAGATTTCATGAGTTACATATCAGCTGGTCCAGCCAATTGACATCGCAAGTTGCAGCTTATAACAATTAATGGCCTTTCACATTATCATACAAATCTTAAGATATTATTGGATTTTGTTTGAAAGACGAGATTTGTGACTGTCAGAAAATATAACGTACCATTACATTTTGTTTTCACTCTATCAGAACTCAGGTAAAATTAAAAATATGAGTAGTAACTACGCGGCGGCTGAGCAGTTTCATGTAGGTGAACGTGCCGGCTTTTTAAAATGTTTAACAGTTAAATTACAACATTAAATAACAAAAAAATTCATTAATTTTTGAGACATGGTGTGATAAATACACATTCCAAATGTTGAGCCTGTGTATGACAACAAAAAAACCATCAGAGACGGCACGCTAACGGCGGCGAAACAATCGACTGTTCAATTTGTTTTTATGAAATTCAACCTAGATCAAATGAAAAATCTTATCGTTTAGAAAAATTTCTAAAAATGGCAAAGTCTTATGGTCTTATGGCTTCTTGACGATGGCTTAGGGTTTTCTATATTCAATTGGAGCTTCTGTAAGGCCCATAGTAATAAATGTAGCTAGTGGACAGTTACTTGCCTTCATTTTTGCAGAACTTTTTGTAGAAACTTGCGTACAACACTAGCAGTGTGTGGTTCATTTTGTCCGAATTTTCTTGTTATCAAATGCACAGTTGCAAGACAGCACTCGCATTGGAAATATGTTTACAATATTTCCCAAAAGTTTCTTAAGCGTAAGGCGACTCATTTGGGTCAACATAATGATGAATGATTTAAGAAGCTATTTGTATTGGGACCGACCGGTACGTTCCATATATATAATTACATACATACATAATTATGTGAATTTATTTCGATTTAGAATGCAAGCTGCCAATTTTTTTAAATTCGGTCTCTATGTCTCTCTGTATGTCTTTCAATCTGAATACGCATCACGCAAAACTATGAATTTCGATAAAAATTTGGAGTGGATATTTAAAATAATAATAATAATAATAAAATTAGCACACGAAGGAAGTGTGCTTGAATAAATTTAAGTTCATTCTTACTCTATTGGAACTTCTATTTTAACCAGTATTAAGGTATCTAAATAACACTTGATATCGGATTTTAATAAAATTTATGTTAATATTGAAAAATTTTTTTTTATTCTTAAATATGGAATTTGTTTGACAGTAACAAAATATTTTTTTTCTCTAAATCTTAGTACTCTGTTTAAATTTGCGAAAAATGTTGAGTAACATTGATTATTTCGTTTGAAAATTTTGACAACTGATCAGTGGCGACAACAGCACGATTTATAACAAATTTATCGGTTCTTTTGCCTTCAAATGAGCAACATTGTTTTTCTTATGAAAACCAAAAAATGTGTTTATTAAAAAAAATTAAAACAAAAATTAAAAAAAAATGGACAACAAAATAATTTTAGGAGCTTTTACTGCAACGTATCAAGTAATGCAAATCGCAGCTGATGCGGAGGAGCTCATTGAAGACAAACGTTCTGCAAAAAGCACTCACCTTCATTTTATTCTATATTTACAAGTACATTATTTTCCATTATTTAAATTATTTCTGGGCAGCAAACTTAAAATTAAAACCACAACGCCAAGAAATATCTGATCAGCTGTTGTTTGCAATTTCGTATGTTGCCAGAAACATTTTGTGGTTGAAAAGATAATGCAGGCAGAATCATTTCGTATATTTTCACAAGATGAACAGAGTACAACTTCAGCCATATTATTTTGCAATTATTTCGCATTATTTTTTTTTATATGGACATTTGACAGCAGTTCGCACGAAATGACGAACAGAGTACCATGCTTAACGGGATAACCTTTTTATTCTACCATGTTTTGGAACCAAAATGTAAGGTTATGTAAAATTTGGAGCTGCCATAGCTAAATTTATTGGTGATTGTTCACATTGAACATAGACCAACACAAAATCGAAAGCACCCAATATTTTACAAAGAACGACAACCCACATGAATAATCAGTCTAGCCAGCAATGGGTTTCTCGTCTGCTTGTGTCAAATAGCGGATTTCCTGTGTAAAGGATGTTTGACTAGACAGCCTTTGATCTGGGTAACGGGAGCTCAACGTATTCTTTATTGTACAAAAAAAAAGAAGGCAGAAAGATATTAGCCCCTGGCACCATAAATTCGCCTGCGTACGTTGAAAGGAAAAATATTTAAACCTGGCTAAAAGTTGCCAGGGATTCTCTGGTAACCGAAGTCGCTATATGACTTTTAAACAGAACCAGAAGATATTTTTAATATTTTGATATATGTACATACATACATACATCATAGTAATAATTCAATTTAAATGAACATATCAATTTTTACTGAAAATATGTTGGCAATTGCTTATTGTACAAATATACTTTATGGTATTATATGCCTAGACAAAAATTAGTTCAGGAGTTCTCAAAGTGTTTTTTTTTATATAGCCTCTCCTCTTCCAAAGATACTTTTTAAATTTTTATAGCATTGAAAGTTTATAAAATAATTTAATTTTATTTAGATTTTATTGAGACTTCAAAAATTATATCACAAATCAGATGAACAAAAATAACATAAATGATAACAATCTTAAAACTATACAGTACTATTTTAATAAATATGTATGACATTATTAGTTCTGAGGAACGCTACATGCTTAGTTAAGCTTGACTGAGATATGAGATTTTACATCAATAGAAAAACATAAAAATTATATTGCAAAAAAAAGGTTTTTAAAATAAATTGTTATTGTTATTTTAATGTATTTCTGTTACAATAAAAAATTGTCAGGTTACTAATTCTTTACATTTACAACTCCGGTTACAAATTGAAAACTTGCTTATCTATTTATATTATTAATAGGCAAACACGTTTTCTTAGATCCATTTTGCGGCCGTAATAGTAAACCGATTTTGAAAAGATTTATATGTTTTTAATGGGGTTCTTACATATATGTGCATAATCTTTATTTTATTTAAAGCGGCTTAGTATTTTGGGAGCTACAAGCGTTTGAAGTTGCTAACAATACATGCAAACTTATTATACCCCTGCAGATAACGCGACTAGTTCAAATACGCATGTAAAGTATACTCCATAAAGGACTAAGACTATTCCAATCGTAACCCAAATGTATGAAGAAGACATGGTCTATTTAACATTGCGATGTCGTAAGGCTGGACCATACGACACTCCATCGGACTAACCCAAAAACTACTCCATATCATTAAAAATGGACCAATTACAAATAGTTTGTTCGGCTCGAGTAATATCGTAAAAGCAAGAAAAATGACATACTCCATGACTGCATTACATAGGACCATGTTGTAACTAGTCCGTTTGAGCTATAATGGACCACATAGTCCAATATTATCTGAAGGGACATACAAAATGTGTGTGTATGTGTTTGTCCCATTTCTACACAAAGTAATTTGGACAGAGTTTTTTCTATATGTATTTTGTAATAAGAGAGAGATAAGTAAGAGAGTCTTAAGTTGTTTATTTATAATGTTTTTTTGCTTTTCTACTTTATCGTGCATATTTATATAAATGCTTAATATTTGAATACTAGAATGCGGGCGATTCGCCGTCGGCCGCTGGATACACTAGTATTTATTAATATGTCAGAATAGATCAGTTATAGTGATAAGGCGGATTTTTAGCGCGAGCAGCCTCAGGCACATTTATGTATTATGTTATGACACTGCTTACTATTTTGAAAAAAAAAATTAATTCACGGACACATTTTAAGTCTTATCCGTAAACAAATATCAGAGTTCATTTTTACGTTGGCAGATGCTGTTTGCGTTTCAGAAGCAGATTCGAAAAAGGGTTTTGGCCATTCCCATGAGTCCGTACCATGTGACAAGTCACACGACTTGTTCGAAGTCGTATTGTTTTATAATTTTGGGAATCTCTGCTGCAAGATGATTGTTAGAAAAATAAATTCATAAAAAAGACGGAAATATTGAATTCATTTAAAATGGAAATGAGATGAATTGCGTTTTTTTCTGCTTGACGTTATTAACAAATCATTGTACAACTACACCAGACATCAAAAAAAAATCTTTTTTATATTTTTAAAAAAGTACATAATATGTACAACTGTTGTAAAGTAAAATGGGGTTTTTTGCTCTCCGTGCAGTGATGGAAACAACAAAATCTTTATCTGCAACTGTCGGTTTGAATGATACGTTGCTGCTTTCTGTTTTTTTTTCTTCTTCTTTCATTGCTGATGATTCTGTTTCTGTTTGATACTGTCACATGTGTTGCTGATGATTTAAGTTTTTTTGTACAGTTTTACTATTTGTTGTTATTGTCGTTTAAAATACTTAAAGTTTGCATATAAACTACATACATAATATTATTACTGTGTGTTTTTTTTTTCCTACAATGTTTGAAATCATGTTGCAGGTGTTAGATAAATTTCTAAATAGTGCAAAAACGTGCAACCAAATTTGTACGTGCTTATGTTTGGCGACTATCAAATAGACAACCTCCCCGTTAAATTCTCTCCACTGTACTGATGGTTTCTGAACATATTTTAGAATGATGTTGTCGATGTAAATACTGTTTATGTTGATTTTAATATGAATGTTTGCAGATTGTGTGTTTGTTTCTATGACTGTCTGCCTCTCAAGTCAGTTTTGTCTTTTATGTCTCTGTGTGAATCCGAAGAACTATTTATGTATGTCTGTAAGTTAGTAGGAGGTCACAACTCTAAACAAGTTGCACATAAATTTTAGTAAGTTGTCTGTTGCTGTTTTATTTCATTTTGCTTGTGCAAATAACAAAACAGCAACACTATAAGTTTGCTTGTTTTTTATCTTCCTTTTGAATACTGGTGGCGCATCAATGAGTCGAGTATCACCATTCGCATCATGAACATTTGATTTTAATGTTGAGAGTTTTGTTTTTTATCATGTAGTCAAAATACTTAACCAACAACGCAGCCAGAAATTATACGTACATACATACAACTTTTTTGTTAATATAAAATCTTTTAAAACAAATATAGGAGTTTCATTTTTGTACACATGTTCTCATAATAGAGTTTAAGCATTAATATGTTGTATTTTCTTGCCATAAAAAGTTTATATTTAGGTTTTTCAGTTTATTTTTATGTGCTTTAGTTGTAGAATTTGTTGCATGATTTCAATTTGTTTTACTTTTTGTTATTGTCGGTTTAGTTAGTTTATGCAGACAACTTATGCTGTTTATTATGTCGCTTGTTGTAGACTTTTTGAAGATCTAAGAAATTTCGGAGTTGCAGTATAAGTTGTTGCATTTTCAACTGTTAAATTTTGTATAGCTGTTATAGAACAGGAATTTGCTAAAATGTAAAGTATTTTCATCCAGGACTACAGCACGCTGTACCGTCCGATGAATGAAAAATAAAATAGTGAACTTATTTACGTTAAAATGTTTTTTTTTAAATGTCATTTTAGGCTTCCAATTTTCTTTTTTAAAGACTTTAAAATATATATTTTTTTTAAACAGTAATCCGTCATTACTCTTTATTTAGTAGCAATTACTTTTCTAAATATTATGTACCATCCCAACACTTTAAATACAAAACTACATGTTTTATTGCCACAGCAGTGTAAATAAAAAATAAGGGTTTAGTTTCTCAATACCGCTACAATACTCCCAACAATAATTGTAATGGTCGATATATACGAGTATTCTAATAAAGGGATTTTTCAACAAGAACTTTGTTTTTCAATTGTGACAAAACCAACAACATGATAGTTTTGACATTTAGTTTTTTGACGTATTCATAGAAGATGCATTGGCAATTGTTATAATGGATTCACTTTCCTCGAAAATCGTATTAAAATTTTTAAAATCCACTATTAAAATGGTGGACCTGTTAAAGTTACATTTCTGAGACCGTTATTAAGAATTTGTTTGTTAAATTTGAGTCGACAGGCTCGAAAAAAAATGTGCCGTGTTTCTTGAAGACGAGGATGGAAATGCGGTAACGGTCAATGGATCACGCTATAGCGAGATGTTAACAACTCAATTTTATCCTATTATTGACGACGAACACTGGGGATTTTTGTATGGAGGTGAGGAAAAAAATATATTTGTCAAAAAATGTAGTGATTTCATCACAAATTTATTTTTATTTATATAGTAATACACAAAAGTAATCAAAATAAAGACAGTTAGAGAAATGTATTTGTTACCTACAATGTAAAAAGCCCTAACTAACAAAAAAATTTAAATGATTTTTTTAATTTTTTATTTATTTTAAATCTCTTTTTAATTTCATCACAAATTTAGTTTTATTTATATAGTAAGGCATAGAAGTAATCAAAATAAAGAAAGTTAAAGAAATACATATCGTTACCTACAATGTAAAAAGCCATAACTAACAAAATAACTTAAATGATTTTTTTAATATTTATTTTATTATTTATTTTAAATCTATTTTTTTTATTGTTCTAAAAGAGCCTTAACTTCGTCGCTTATAACACTATGCTTTTTCTGGCTAAACGAAGGAGTCAAATGTGAGATCATGGGATCCGATGTTACCATCATTCGGTGCATAATATCTTCGTTCGTGGCATTCGACTGCATTTTCTGGAGTGTCTAAGGCGATATTTTTTATAGTCTTTGTTACGACTTTCCGGAGCCTCTTCGAATAGTAAGCCTACAGGAAAAATACACTTTTCAATTATATCTTTTCTATGAATCAGAATTTTGTGAAGTGTAAGTGGCATATTGTACCACTTGTAGAGTGCAACAAACTCTTTTGCCGTCTCCAGACAAAAATCACCAAATTGCTTTGGATCTACTACCTCGGTGATTGTTATGCTTCGAGAATTATTGAAAACCTCTTGATTATGTTTTCATCTAGACCCGTGATTTCGGAAATCAAAGCAGGATTACCAAAGAATCTTCGAGACGTATTTCCTGACTTTGTCGCACCAGAGACTTGCTTAACAGTATCAACCTGTATTCTAATTTTCTCTTTAAGTTCACGCTTTATCAAACATTTTCGGGCTTTTTTTATCGGACGAGTATTTGAGTCGACTCTCCCACGTTTAAATTCAATATTATAAGCTACATGCAAAAGACACTCCATCAGCTTAATACGCGCATGAAGTGGTGACATACCAAATTGCAGTGCTTGTTCATTTACGGGCATAGCTTGAACTGCTTCGATTTTATTCATCTTCGATGTTGTGGCTTCACAAATAAAACAAGAAGATGCTGCTGGTGTTTCTGTAACTGATTGTTCTGTCTTTCCGTCAATCATTGTAAAATATAATTCATGTTTTACTTTAAAGTTACGATTATTTACTGTTAACTCAAATTCTTTTAATTGAGATATCTCCTCATCGACTCTTCCCTTTTTTCTCGTATAACTTGAGATGTCTCTTTAACGTATGCAAACTGTAGTGTTCTATAATACTGTGTGGAAGAAGGATTATTGTTGTTCCATACCAATTTATTTATGGAATCACTTAATTATAATTTAAGTGGTACAACTGATTTCATGTATAAATGAGAGTCAGAAACTTTATCATCTGAAAACCTCTGTTGGTATTCGCTTTGACTAGATGCCCCATCACATCCCCATTTATAGTACATTGTTAGATTTCCGCTTTCAATTTCATTTATTTCCTTTACTGACTTGGTCTCTAGGACTCTTTTAGCAGTATGATCCAACAGATTTTGCAGAGGTACACTGCCTGAACTTTCAGTAATAGAAATTCCTTGAGTTCTTTGTATGGTACGAGTATTTTGTACCCTTCATTTTCTAACCAATGCATTAGATACTCGTATTTTTCTTTAGTAAGTTCAAGCTTTGTAAACATCCCCAAAGTTTTTAATGTACACATTTTGTGGTTTGTTTTTGAAATACTAGAAGTAAAATCAATTATTTCTTGAGGAAACATAGCACGTATGTACTTCATCGCTTTTGTATCGTTTGGCGCGATCACAGCACTCCTCAAATGATTTACGTGGCCGACCAAGTGCAGAACTGGTAGAACATTCAGCCTCAGTAAACTTAATTGTAAATGTGCGTTCAAGCCAATTTGCATTCTTTTTTTCAAGTCGCGACTTCGTACGATTACAATCCTACCATCTTTGTTTGAAGTTAGAGAAAGAGCATTCATATATTGCATCCAAAATTTCACTTGCTCTAGTTTCGTTTAAGCCAACGTGCGATTGTTGCAAAAACTGCTTTAATTTTGTTCTGTCTTTGTCAAACTTCAGAAGTTTCGAGCATAAAACCCCATGAGAAATAGAAAAACTTTCCATTGTCGTAAAACTATTGGGCCTTAGTTTCAGTTATAATTAAAAAACCGCAGAAAAATCGCTAATACTTTTCGCGTTCGTCGGCAGTTGCTGAATGACAAAAATCGATCAATGGACAAAATACTACGTATTTTTCAATATTTTACTGACAGGTACTTATGAGCAATTTCTGTAAATAAATCATGCAGGCAACTAACGAAAAAACCCAAATAAATAAAAAAGTGCACTTTCCTTTTAATTGTGCACACAAATTTATTAGCGCTTATTACTTTGCTACTACAATCATAAAAATCAAATAACCTTTTGTTTATTACTTTTTTTTAGTTCTGAGAATAATCAAAAAATTCATCAATGTTTTTTCCAAAGAATTTTGTGCATATCTGGAGCAAATTTTTTAAATTCATACCTTTACTTAATTGCTTATAAAAGCGAAACGCGTTCATCGATTTTCATGATTTATGTCTCATTTTGTTCATAGGTTATGCGACTTTACGTGAAAGGACTTGACACTTTTGTACCATTTCGGATTTTTTATAAATTACAAAAAAAAATTTTTTAGGCAAAAAATATTTTTTTCTTCATACATTTATTTATAACTGCGAAACTGTTGCTTATGTAGCGAAACGTTATATTAACAGATGAATGTAATTGTAATTCTTGATTTTTTAATATTTGTTTAAGCAAAATCCGACTATTGGTTCTTGAGTTATGTTAAACAAAAAAGCCTTATCAGAATTGAGTCGCGAATAAGTTAGATGAAAAATGTTGTGCTGTGTAATACAACAAACTGAGAGGTGGCACCTGGTGGCACTTGAAATTTATTAAAAATGTAAAAACAAATATGAGACAATGTATTAGTAGTGATTTCTAACTGTGGGAGTGTATAGCTAAAATTGCAGGTCCAAATGTTTGGAGAAAAAAGGGATTTTTGTTATATGTTCATAAAAATAAACAATAAAAAACTTAAGTCTCTGCAGGGTTTATTTTTTCAATTTTAGTATACTGAAATATCCTACTTTAAATAAAAAATAAAAAGAAAAACATTAGCTCACATAATAAAATAATATTTGTTTTTAAATTCTTAGGTTTAAATTAAGTTGGTTCGGTAAAACATACAAGTACTGAGTTTGAGACGGCTATAAAAAAAACTAGCAGTCAGATCGGAGTAATTCTTTTTGATTTGATTGTACCATTTAGTTTACAATTTCAAAATATCACTGCATATTGCATGAAGAGTATGTTGACAATTTGACTTTTTTCCGCGAGATCGCCAGTGTGCGACGTGGATATCACTGATATGTGGTTTCAACTGGACTGTGCCACATGTCACACAACCAATGAAACGATCAATTTATTGCAAATCGAATTTCCCGATCGCACAATTTCAAAAAAATCTGCTGTTAAGTGACCAGAGAGATCGTGTGATTTAACATCACTGGTTTATTTTTTATGAGGCTGTGTTAAGGACAGAGTCTATACGGAATCGAATATCGAATAGATTGCGCACTTAAAACTTAAAATCCGTGATGTGATTTACGATATAGAGCCACCATTTCGCCAAAAAGTGATTTAAAACTTTGATGAAAGAATCGACATCTGTTGGCGTGTCCGTGTTGGACATTTACCAAACATCATTTTTCATTCATAATTGCCGAATTTTTCTCTTCGTAATAGCTACAATAAAAAATTTAATCATCTTTATCTAAATTTTTTGTTTTATTTTGTTTTAGAAAATAAATTTTTCTTGTTGAAAAAACCCATTATGTGCCCTTCATTTTAAAAATTAAGTAAATGTTTTCAAGATGCCATTGCATGTTTAAGTAGTCTTTAGTTGTTTTAGCTAGTTAAATTTTAACTATTTCTTATTATGTGGCCAGTGGCAACACACATCCTGTGAGGACTTGAAGTTGCAGCTCTATATCGTAAATAACATATTTTATTCATACAGTCCCTAATTTTTGTTTTTATTTATTTATTTTTATACCGGCCATAGCAATATAAATCTTGCGAAAACTTTCAAGTGTTATAGTATATAGAAACCTGTGAAAGAAGACGCGACGAATATCCATGCCAACAAAAACAACACATTTCCGTTTTTACGTTAGAACCTATAAAAAAGAGTTCATCGACATCTTGTTGCCTCCTATCAAATTTTCAGACATCGGCTTAAATGTAAGATTCCTTATTTAATTTTTCCAAACATATACTTTTTAGAAATAAATAAAGAAAACTATTATGATTATGGTTTTAAAAAGTCGCAGGCTTAATTGTTATGTACAGAGCAAAATATTATAGATGTATTGAAACATTTTCATGATTAGAAAAACTAGAATAAATATCCAGAACAGCTGATTTTTAAGTTTTTAAAAAAAATATTTGTGTAGAAAAATTTAGCTCGCGCGACATGAAATAACTACATGAAATAACCTCACAAAATATATGTATATAAAATAAAAACAAAAAAAATTTATGTATTTGTATTTTGAGCTTAATTTTATGATTTATAAGTCTATTTGAAATGAAATGGGTGTTTTTTTAACTAAAAAGTAGCACTTTTAAAGATACGCCTTCTTTAATAAAAACATTACAGAGTTTTTAAGGCAGCCCCGTAAGAGAAATTTAATATTAAGCGCTAAAAAGATTTAGTATTCTGAGGTTATTTTGTTGTAATTATTCTTGAGCCGAGACCACAATTTTTCTTAATTTGGGTGTGATGGATATCAGCTTCGCGGACTAAAGATTTTCATCCTAGATAATCTTCAGACGAATTTAAAAATTTTCTCCTCTAGGTCGTACAGCGGCCACAGATCAATTTCCACAATTATCTTGTGGAAAAGCTCTAACAGTTCCATTCAAACAATATGTACAGATTTTTAGCAGTCGTCATTTTTGCCCCTAAACTATAAATTTTATTTGTTTTTATTTCTTCTTTGTTTTGTTTTTCCTTAAAGTAATTTACATTTTCCTATTTATATGCAAAAGGTAAAATAAACATAAAACATACACAAAGTTAGTAGTTGAGCTGCTCTTTCATTTTTTGGTTCATGTCGTGTTTTATTTATTGGTTGTCTTGAACCTGTTGGGTCTTCATTTTAAATCTGACATACATTAAATATGTGATTTTGTCGTGTTAATGGCTGTTGCAATATTTCCTTAAGAAAAATACTTGAATTACTTAAACACAAAACTAAAAGTAAATTATTTAATGCAAAATGTTTACTTAGAAATATAAATAGGTTGATTTTAGTGTTAAAGTGCGCGGCATATAGCAGTTGCATCATGTTTGAACATTTTTTATATTTATTTAAAAAAAAATATATATTTTTTTTGAATCCAGGAAGCTTTTGTTTTTATTTTGCTATTTTTCAAATAACTCTTAATTTAGTTTTTATCCTTGCTGGGTGGCTTTACTACTACAATAAAAGTTAAAAGCCATTTTCATCTAGTAAAACAACTAAATAAAGTTGAAAAATGCACTTGAAGCCAAATTTGAGTGATTGATGATTTAATTTTACAATAAAATAACTAAATGTGATAGTGAGTTAAATAAAACAGGAGCATGGTACTTAAATGCTGTTCCGAAATTTTATTTTTTTGAAGCAGTAGAACACAAAATTATAAATTTTTCTTTAGCTACAAAAAGATTTAAGCAGCTTACAATCCAAAATTTACATAAAATGTCCTAAATCCCACTTTCATTCACTTTAAACTAGTGGCGCCTCTGTTAAAAACAGCAACATATTATTTGTAACATAAAAATAACAGGGGCAACATCCCAAGTTTGAATGTTTAAAAAAGTTTAATTTTTCCTTGCGATGTCTACCAACAACAATACACAGACGAATCAAAGAAATAAAAGAAAAACAATTTTAGCAACAAAATAGACACTTGATGAATAAATTAGTAAAGTGACACAATAATTAGGTTGGCAATAAATCAGTGTAAAGAAAGCAATAAATCAATCTGTTAAGTAAATAAGCACAATCTTCAAATTCATTTTTTTAGTAAAAAAAAATTAAAACTACCAAAAATTTCAGCAAAATCAATTATTAAGATTAAATAAATTTTATTAAAAAAAGCACAAGACGAAAATTAAAACAAAAAATAATATGGTTATTTTTTCAGTTTTAATTTTTTAAATAAGCATTTTTTACAAGCAAACTTATTTAAAATCCCTTTTTCAGAAAATTCAATTACTTAATTCTTTATTGAACGTTCAGTTACAGAAAAGATTTCGCATCAATTAGGATATCGCTTAATATTTCATATTAAAAAAATATCATATTGTAAAAATAGCAAATTGTAAAATTATCAAATGACTTATTTCATTACAATTTACAAAAACCATAAAATTCATAAAAAGATATATAAAAAATTATTTTGGATGTCTCCAGAAAAAAATATTTTAGTCGGTCACCCAATAATTATATTTCGCTTTATCCTTTGCTAACTAATATATGTTGGGTTTCTAGCTTTTAAACATCATGAGTTAAATATTATTTTAAATCGTGTCATAGAGTTTGAGAGGGTTGTCAACATTGCGTCTAAATCACTCATAACCCTAGTGGCACGTTATGCTATCCTTTATAATTTACACTAATTTTATTAATTTTCATACGATTTTCCATGGCTTTGACCATGCCAAAGGCATGGTTGTGACAGGGTTGCAGCAGCTTTATTGTGGTTGAAACAATCGTTATATTATCAAAAAATCATTTTCGAGGCGACCAGCACTTTTTTATTTTTCTTTTGCAGAAATAACTTTTATTCAAAGGCCTTGGTTTGATAATAATATTAATTAACTACAACCATACAATTTAACATATTACGTTAATCTTAAATTATGATCCCTTCAAACATTTTTATAAGGGTGTGTGAATATAAAGAGATTACTTAGATTAAAGTTCTATTCGATTAAATTTATTATTGCGATCCTGAGCGAGCACAAAGTAAGTGCTCCATCGATTACTTTTGGCTCTTATCTAAGCCCCTCTTACAATATTCTTTATATGGGATAGCTTACGAGTGACCATCATAACATTAGTCACAGCGTAAATAAAATCTCGAAATATACAATATTTGTGCTCTTGAGAGGGGCATATTCCTTTTCAAAATCCTTTTTAGAACAATATGTTGTTAGAAATGGCTCTCGAATTCATAGAAACCGAGTTCAATGTTTACCTTTTCAACTGTTGATAGCCAAGGACTTT
Source organism: Gymnocheta viridis (assembly GCA_956483585.1). Taxonomy (NCBI): domain Eukaryota; kingdom Metazoa; phylum Arthropoda; class Insecta; order Diptera; family Tachinidae; genus Gymnocheta; species Gymnocheta viridis. The sequence goes on along the minus strand of OY101442.1, from coordinate 45,756,158 downwards.
TGTTCAATTTTATCTTAGGCAATGTTTTTTATATTTAATGTTTTCAAAACAACCGTGTTACGTACAAGCATGACAAGCTCTCCCTTAACCCAAATGACACCTCAGCTCTGCACTATCTCAAATGGAATTCTATAGGTTACAAGTTGATTATGACTTTTATATTCCTTTAAACTAGGATTTTAACGTATTTTAGATCCACCACTTCAAGATTAGTAAAAATCCCATATGATATAATTTTTTGCTTTAATACTTAACAGAAAATAAAAGCATTAAAAAAACGAGTTTTTTCTAAAAACTTAGTTTTTTACAAACATCTTCCTTTTGTAAACTTTGTTAATACTACAAAACCAAACACTTAAAAAAACCGCCCTATATTAAAAACAATAAATATAAACAAAGACAGCCATGAACATGACACAGTTTTTTTATTATATTCGTTTAATATATATATATTTTTTTTTTTGTATTATTTAGAAAATTTATAAACCACGATTTGTTGACAAATTTTTAAAACATAATAAATCAACAATTAAACTATGGATGACCTTTGTAAAAAATGAAGTGAAAAATCTGGAAAATACTTATGAACTTCGTTATTTCTTGTACTTGAACTCAAACTGACTGGATGATAAATGAAGAGAAAATGCACTCATACTCACTGCTTTTATTGTTACTTTCTTCACATGCCCCCACATGATGAGGAGGATGTTGATGATGATGATGATGACGACGACGGCGACGTGGTGCATGAGAGCATGCATGTGATGCACAGTGTCTTAATAGTTTATAGATAATAAATAATATATCAAAACGTTTAGTTAGAATGCAATAACTATTTTTTATTTTTTATTTAATATATAAAACAGTCAGGCCATTTGTCTTACATTCGATGAAGACGAGTTGCTGTTGTATGCATCCATCGTAAATGAAAATAAATATATTTTTTAATTCTTTGAATTCTCATATTTTTAATATACTCTGAAGCATAATATCACAATTTTTAGTTAATTAATGATGGTGGTTTAACCACTCACTTTATATGTAAATATCATTGGTTAAGCCACCATTATTAGTTAACTAACGATTGTGAATTTTGACCATAGTGTATCAAATCTGTCAAATAGTTGTAGAGGGATCTAAAATTTAAAATTGTTGACCTAGAAAATTAATTTTTTTTTAATTTTAGTTATAAACATAAATAATATATCGTCGGTCACATGTTGGCAACTCTTAACTCGTAAATAAATCGAATCGGGTTTTTGATACCAAAAGACTGTGTTTGTGCTTCTGCATGTAGGTACGTTTCATTTATATTTTTAAAAAAATTTCTTTCTCACTTCTCCTACTAATTTTGGTTTTTGTTTTATTGACTTCCAACACGGTTTAGTAACGGAGTGATAACGTTTCTTTTGTCTCCTAAAAAGTACAAAAAAATATGTTAAGAGTTGTCAACCTGTGTGACCGACGATATGTTATGTAGGTGAGGAAACGAATACTTAAATTTATATTCCCGAATATTGGCTTGTTTTTGATTCTCGTGCTATAATTAACGTTCCCAAAAAATACATAAATTGAAAATAAGCAACTCAAAATACCAACTTGTAATAATTGTTATTTAAAAATTTTCAAATGAATTTCTAATCCCAATGATGCGTTTAATTTTCAAAAAGATTTAAATCGAATGAGTTGTTGGTATAAGAACAACGGATTATCAACATACATTACTATGATTTATAATTTATGCGTTAAGGTAAGATCCCACTATAGTCGCAAACAGCACAATCTGCTACAATTTTTATCGTCCTATATCGGCACATATGTAAAAATATTGTAAAATTTTTTTCGTTTCATATCAGCCAAATATCAATTGCGACAACAATCGGAACAATGAGATCACACTATAGTGCGTTATTGGGCACGTTGGCGGGCACATTTCAATTTGCGGAATGGATTACTATGAAAAACAGAAAACGACTTTTGCCGTATATATTGTCGTGTCAATGTTAAAAAAGGGAACAAATAACAAATAAAAGAACACTTAAAAAAGAAAAATATAGTGAATATGGTGCCTATGAGAGCATCTTACGCAAATTTTCTCTTCAAAAACAATGTACGAATAAATTAAGTTACTTAGAATTGGTTGAATTGACCATCCCATTAGCCATACATTCAAAAGCAAAACAATACCTTTCGCAAAGCTATTCCAGTAGATCAACGTTTAGCATGTAATGTTCGGTATTACTGAATTTTATTAAAACTTATTACACAGCACGTATTTTTTATTCCTGTTGTTTTATAAACAGCTGTTTTCAAAGCAGGAATTGTATAATCGGTACAACTGCAATGTTTTGGTAAAATCGTCTTGGTTTTTTTTTAATCAACAGTACAAATGTTCTATTTAATTTTTAATATATCACACGGGTTTCTCGCGTAAAAAGAGTCAACTCTTCGTGATATAAAAGTCGTATAAAGAACTCATTTTTAGAGTAACAAGAATAAAAAATTAGAAAAAAGTATTTTTGTGATTGGGGCACGAGTGTCTGATAAATATCGGCGCATATTTTCCAAAATGATGGATCAACATTGTGCTATAGAGTGTTCACATTATCGTCACATCAAGGTTGATTTTGATTACCCAGTCTCAGCACGATTTTGGCGCAGATTGACGCATTTAAAAAAAATTTTTGCGTTCACACTATCGGTATATGAATTGCGACAAAAATCGGTACATTGCGCCGGTGGTGGGATCTTAGCTTTAGCAGGTGTGTTTGCCAGGGATGGAAAAATCGGTACAACTCCAATATTTTGGTAAAATCGTAGTGTTTTTTTTTCAAGAGTATAAATATTCCATTTAATGTTTTAATATACATATATGGTTAAACGATAAAAAAAAATAACTTTGGTACTATTAAGCTCAAAAAGATTTTATTTATAGAAGTTAGATGGTTCAATTTCAAAATTCGTTTTCCATCCTTTTTACCGTCAATGATTGTCGACTGTGATCGGGGCATGTTTTACAAAATGACTGTAAGCCATTATTCAATAACCATCTGTATTATTGTCCAAACTCAGTTTGAACATTATTTTTTAAGAAAAGAATTATCTTGCACTGAAGTTTACTAATAATAATAATTATTTTTCTAAGTATACGATGCAAACTTGGCAGTACTTAAAAATGTAGTAATGTAGGCTTAAGACTTCCAGTCCGTTAAATCTTTTTTTGTGAAATCGTGCGATACGATAAAAATTTCGTTTTTAAATACTTACTTGCATTTTACCGATCATCTGATCAACACCTTAACTTGTAATATTGTACAAATACTTACCTCAAGAATTATAAAGTAATAATAATTATAAAATAACAACCCAATAAATTTAAAGTGAATTATACCCAAATTTAAATTCACAAATTTACCACCTTGCTTACTGTCCCTCTTGGTCATCTACCAGGGTGAAATTAAATACAACCAGGCGTGTTGTATTCAATTATATTATATTTAAAGGCTATTCCATGCTTTCCTTTATTCGCATAAAAACGTTTTGTACTTTTTTATGAAAGGTCTAGATTAGAATATGCGGTATTTCTTTGGAGTCCTAGTATTCATATTCATAAACATCACTGTAAGATTTAAATTTGCTCATTATTTTTTTAACTTCTCCAGTTCCGCCACTTTGAGATCAACTTTTTCTTATGCTAATAAATGTGCTTGGATATGAATAAAAACTATTGAAATAAAGTTCAATATTTCTTTAATAAATTTTGTATATGGCCTTGCCAATGGTTTGATTGATTTTTTTGGGTTATTGGATGCTAATAAATTTAACTAACATTCCTGCTAGATTATTGAGAAAGAAAAATTTTTTTCATGTAGATATTCTTACTGCTTATGCCAGGAATGATACTTTTATTAAATACATGATTTTATTTAATTTATATTCTAATAATTAAGACTTAAGAATGTCCTTTTCTGAATTTAAAAATACTTTAAATAATATATTAAAATAATCTTTATTATATTATTAAAAATGTAAGAATATAAGAAATATAAGAATATAAGAAATATAATAATGGCCTTTTAATAATAATAGTATTAGTTTAGCAAACTAAAAATAATATAAAATTTATTTCTCACAACTAACATTAAAAAGTTATAAATTTACAATTAAATCAAAAATCCAACTTTATTAAAAATAACAAGGCTCTAACTCCTGATTCTGTTAAAAAACATTTATATATATATGTGTATAGGCATTTTGAAAGTTTACGTCTGGCCTTTGTTTGGAGTTAAAGAATCCGCATCTCGCACACTTGTACAACACTACCAAAAAATTGTTGTGGGACCCTTTAACTGTTCAACTCAGAACACTTGGCGGTGATTTGACTAAATATAGAATCTTTATAAGTAAAAGAAACTTTTGCTTACAGTCACTTTCAGGAATTAATTAGAAAGTCAAAGTAATTTTTACACATTTCCGCAAAATATTCCACTGTAGTTTTTCAAATTAAAAATCTGCAGAATTAGGGAAACCAAGGTGATAAATGTCATCTTTGCTTACCGTATTCTTGAGTAAAGTCATGGAGCCTCTAGAAAATAAACATTTATTCCTTAAGGAATTTTCGGTTGCATTTAACCTGATACATTTATAATGTAGATAACGAGAACGTGAAGATGTTTAACTGCCTTCGCTATTTAAATAGTTAAAGTAGGTAAAAAAAAATTTACTTTGTATCTTAAATAGATGAATATTTATTTTCTTTAATTTAAGTCACAAGATAAAATTTTCTTTTCAATTTGAAAATCACTCTAACTTGTTTTGCCAATACACTTACACTTTTAAAACTTGACGAGAATCTTCTTCCAAAGTTTCATTCCATAGAGTGCTTAAAATTAAAGTCAAGAAAACGTTGATTGCACCTTTTTTATCCAATTTTTTTTGTTTTCTTGATGACAACTTTTAAAAAAAATTTCTTCAAATTTGCATACAGCTTTAAATTTTGTTGAATTTTGACTAGCAGCATGTGTAAAAATCTTCAATGGAAATCGAAAAACAATTTGATGGTGTGACTGCAGCGTAACTGAAAACTTGATAATGATCTGGTGACTGCATGAAAACCAATTAACTAATCGATGAATCTTAATTACTTAATAATTTTAATAATTTGTAAAAAAAACTAATAGAGAAAAATTGTGTTCATGTTACGTAAAAGGAAAAATTAAGCCACATTTAAAAGGTAGAAGCGTGCGACAAAGTAAATGCCTTAGGATCTGTTCAAGCATTTAAAATAAAGCCAAATTTCAAGATAATTTTTCACCAATTCATCAACAACTAAATACCTGAAACAAAATCTAATTTAAGCTGAATTAATTTTGTTATTAATTAAATTATATGTAAAAATATCTATATATTTCGAATTACTTATTTAAAGCGCAATAAGAAGTCAGATAAACTAAACCTAAAAAAATTTACCTCACGAAAACTTAAAAAAAGTCCGAAAAAGTCTTCAAAAAACTATCGGACATGGTGACGATTAGAAAACACATGAAAGTTGTTTATAATAGTTGGATTGTAAATACTGATCAGAAAGAAAGATTTCTTCAATTACTTATTAAATATATAATTTTGCGGACGCCAAAATCGAGTATTCATATTCGCGGATATTAGAAAATTAGTATTCGTTACATTGGGTTCATTCATAAGCTGTTGAGCTCAACTGTTGTGAAACTGTTTCCACCGCTTTACTTGTAAGACCTAAGTGGGACGCTTCAGGAGCCGGTGCCATACGGCACTCTTGTCCAAAACTATGACTTAATATATTCAATATACTAACAGGTCATTATTTAGTGCTTAATTAAAATAAGTTTAATCACTTTAAATTCAATTTTATTAAACTTACTGTATATAAATCATAAATAAAAATGAATATCCCATATATAGGTTTTTATATAAAAAAGAAGAAATATTATCTACAGTCGACAATAATAAGGAACGTATCATGTACAGCATGGGTGTTACAAATTTTCCGAATTTATCTTCCATTTGTTGATTATTTCTTTGGTTTTTCCCATGATAGTTATCAAACAAAATATTGTATCCCAAAGGAGTATTTAGATACCAGACTTTATACCCAAAGCGAAGGAGTTTTCTTTTAATGAAATACGTCCATAATAACTAATCATAGACTCATGATAGGATAAATGCTGCTCTGGATGAAAGTGTTTGCCAAAATTTCAGTTACGCCTATCAATTAGCGGATGCAGTTTCCATGTTTTGTCATTTGCATTATACGGATCGTTTGAAGCAAAATGCATGTATTACCCAAAAGTTTTGAATCGGTTCAATGACATCAAATTGGAAACTGCTGTATTATGTATCATCGGCCATATTAGATGGCTCTCTGATAGTTGCGTATAGCCTCTGCTTATTAGTACACCAATGTACGTTCGAATTGATGTTTTATTGCAGTCATCGTAGTTGGTTTCAAGAAATACTGGTACTATTGGGATATCAGTAAAGTATTTCCATAACTAGAGTCCTGAATCATTCTTAGAAATATTACTACGTTTTCTTTTCTTGCCAACAAAAGGCGTGTTTGCTGATTAACCTATACTAATTTCAGTTGCTGTAAGCTCTAATTCCAGTCCCAGTAAGTGTTCTAGGTCACATAAATTATTTATATTGCTTAGACTGTCATAAATAACTTCATATCCCAAACTTTCACCATTTTAGCGAACAACAAACACACAATCTTGATTCGACTATATTTCCAGCGGCATTAACTCCTCCCGATCCGTAGTCCGGAGATAATGTTTGGATAATAATTTTATTATCATTTTCTTTCTAGTTCTCTCAAATAGTCTAGAATTTGTTGCAGATTCAGTCTAAAAATACAGGAAGTCATTTGTTCAGAGTACTGGCCAAGAGTGTCATATATCACTTCGAATTTTAAAACTCAATTTTTAAGAAATGCACAATTATATTACTCCAAATTAAATTATTTTAAGACTTTATATTGTTAACTTGTAAGAAATTTATAATGTTTATTGTATTTCGTATACACGAAATAAATATTTAGTTCTTACCTCTGACTACTCATAATGTTGTACTATTTAGGAGAAAAAAATAGAGCCGTCAGTAAAATGTGCTTCTAAGAGACGATTTGATTGTCAGCAAAAAAATAATAACGTTACATGCAAAACAACAATACATCTCATCTCAACTACTTTTAAAAGGCTTTTAAATATTACAGTAATTTGTCCGGTAATGGGATTAATATATAATTAAAAAAAACAGACACCATAATAAACCAGTATATATTTAATGAAATTATTACTTTAATATTATTTGTTAATTTTCTTTACTTTATCGCATTTGCAATGCAAAATCTAACAAATTAATTTTTAGCCGCCGCAAGACGCCAAAGCGGCGTCTTGATCAGCTGTGGAGGCTAAACACAACATGTTGACTATATGTAGCTCGAAAAAGATTTACATATGATGGAAAAAATGGCAGCAAATACTCAACTATTGTGTGAAGCGAACTACTCAACTCTGCTTTTCTAAGACAAACACTCAGCGGTTGCACAACAGTTACATCTTATGAACGAGACCATTACCAGCAGTCTTGGGGCTGCCAAACAGATTTTGTAATTATTTAAAAATTACTTGAACTTTCAGTTTTAAATTTTTTTAATCGCACTCATTTCTAAAATTATTATATGTTAAATATTTTGTATAAAAGTAATAGTTTTATTAAAAACAAATTGAAATTGTTTATTGAGCGGTAGAGCTTCTTCCTATGCGAATTTCACTGATGCTAATGCAGATCATCAGGGATCTTTACCCAAATATATTTTATAACAAGAGGAGATATCATATTAAACCTTTTTTAAAGCAAATGAAAAGTTTAGACAATATCAAGGTAGAAACAATTTCAATTAGTATACTGTAATTGCAAATACATGTAATTGAAGTGCAATTACAATTTCATATAATTATAACTGGCGTATGAACAATAACAAGTGCGTGTAATGTATACTTGTTACACGAGCACAAGCAATAACAAATTACCTTAATTCTAATTCAGCTTTGTCAACTTCTATAACATTTAATTAAAAACAAATCGTTGTAATTGCCTAAAATAAGGTAATGATTATTTTAAGAGCTTAAGCTAATGTAAAGACCATTAAATTGAAGAAACGTAAAAAATTTAACATATAAATCCAAAAATCTTAAGAAGCTTTTTTTTGGTTTAATAAAATATAGTTTTTATTTTCACGGAAATTTTCATTTCCCATAAAATGGGAAAATAACTTAAATTTTCCCTAGATAGCGGGAGTTCCTCCTCTGAGCAAATAATTATCAATTATTTTTTAATTAATATATAGATCTATTTATGTGCGTTCCAGTCGTTCTTAGGTAAAAATTAATAAATGCAGCTTCTATTGAGGCATAGAAAAAACCTTAAAAACTAAAATAAACAAACAATTAACATTATTTAAACTTGTTTGGATAGTGACTTTTAAGACCGCCAAAGGCTTTGTGTATTTTCAGTTGAAAATTTCCCTGTGGGAGCAAGCCAATGTTTGCTTTATGTCTTTTACAGGTTGCTTCGTGTGATCGCAATTCTATTTTTGTTCGAATAAATGTTTGTCGAACACCTTTGGTTTTATTAAATTTAATAAGCCGAAAGAGTTAAAAATTGTTGAATTCAATAAAAAAAGTTCAATTTCGATCTGAAAATTTCTTCCACAGTTCGGTTCGGTGTTCGGTCTGAAAAGGAGTTTTCGCTCGTACACATTAATTTGTGCTTTCATTAAGCAAGTTGGAGTTTATTGTTATGTATTTTCTTGTCTCTAGAGCGGTTATACTACAGCAATAAAAATTATTTTTAATATAATTGACTTGAAAATGTAATTGCCACACCCCAACTAAGATTACTAGTACTACGTGCCCTCCTCAAATTTTGCGACTAAAAATTTCGGATATCTGTAAAAAAAACCTATATCTAGAGAAATCGATCATCATAATCATAAATTGTAACACAGTTATAGTAAGTCTTTAACACGATAAGCAAAGTTCTTTATAGATTTGACTATTAAATTATAGCCCTTCATAAAAACTGAGACGTTAACTTAAAACCAAAGGAATATTATTAAACGAAAAATAATTTGTCTGTTATTTAGATAAAAAACGGTTACACATTTAAATTCGAACAAGTGTCAAAAAGTATTTTCACAAAATTATTATTAAATTCTGTTATGTCTACATTTCCACATTGTAACGACAGTATAATACAATAACAAAGGGTAGGAAATTCAAAGGTAAGTGCATAAAGCATGCGTAAAGCAGAATTTGTGTTTTGACGCTTACGATATTTTTCAAAAAGGGGTCGATTTTGTTAAATTCTTATAAGCATATGTTCTTAGGGTATTTTTTAAGGCTTTTAATAGCACAAAAACACTGTGTTTAAAAAAATATAAATAACAAATGACTGAGTTAGAAAATCACATAATAAAAATGCGATTAGTATCACGAACTTTGGGGTCGAATAACAATTCA